>OY292316.1:20128188-20728188 GCA_958496155.1 Sisyra nigra | reverse complement strand
CCAACGAGTTGAACGAAGAAGACCACAAAGACTGACAAAGACCGTAGAATTTATGAAAGTCGGAGATTAGAAATAATTTTTTTTAAACGTCAGGCAAGTTATTAAAATGAAACTTTTTTAAATGTTTTCATTATTATTGTGATTATGAGAATAATTATGATAAGTATTTTTATATAATAATTATAATAACTCTGATAAGTTTAAGTGGTAGGGGGCTGTTTGAGACGTATGACTCTTATAACAACACAGATTTCTGTAGAAATCGGTCACGTTTTTTTAGCATTTCTCGTATCTAAGTGACAGGGGGCTGGGCCAAATCATACCCACGATCTCATCACTTAAACTATTGTATTAAATAAAACAACTATTCTTGTGAGTTTTCACACAAAAGCCTTACATTTTATCGAAATTACTACTATAAAGCACGTATTGCGCATGTGTTAATTAGTTATCAAAATTAGGGATTCGTCTCAGACTTCAATAACTATAATTATAGCACTAAATAGTTATCCCAATTGTTCTTGATTATTTTAAATAAAATACGAGCTTATATATATATTTTTTTTGGTTAATAATTTCATTAATACAGTAAGTTTAGGAGTATAAAGATGACGTTAGTAGAGTAATAGTCATGTTCCAGGCAGGTTAGCTACCCCTCGGTGCTTACTTTTCGGTACTCATGTGCTTGTCTATTCATATTTGTAATAAAATTGTAACACAGCTGTATTTATACATTTAATATTTTTTGGAAAATCGTTACAAAAATAGGAGTTATTATCATAAAATGGCCAAAACCACCAATTTCATTTTTTTTTGTCTGTTACTACACATCACGTGAAAACCACTGACCGGATTTTAATGAAATTTGGTACGATGATAACTGGCTACCCCATTTATTATCTGCAATAAATTTATTGCGAAAAAATGTTCTTTTTAACGGGGGAAAAAAAAGAAAAAAACTATTTCGAACAAAAATTACGCTATAACTATTCATTTTTAGTTAATCGTTATCAATATACCAGTAATCGTTATTAATTTACCTTCACAAGTTATTTAATCGATTTACATATAAAATGAAAGGTATGAGGGCTGTATGAGGTTGCATTGTCAAAAAAGTTAAATCTAGGCAACCATGAATTCAGCATACTATTTGACAATGCAACCTGATACAGTTGGATTGGGAATAAAATTAGCTTCCATTTGATATGTAAATCGGTTAAATAACTTGTTAAGGTATATTAATAACGATTACTAAACTGTTTATACTTGGCAACTTCATAGTTGTGCAGAGGGGAAAGTAGGCATCTTTATTTTTTCAATTTCTTCGCGTATATTCTCTCATCTGAAGTTCGGCTTTCATAAATATCTAATGGGGGAATTTGACCAAAAACATTTAATTAAACATTTCATTATTTAACACCATCGGCACGTAATTCAGCTAGGCAACCTATTTGCGATGTATCAATGCATACATTATCTAGCGTATATTCTTTATTATCATTAAATAACAGGTGAGGGTATATATTTCTTAAATCGGACCTTAGACTATAGTATCTAATAAAGAGGTAACAGGGGGCTAACATTACATAGTCAGCCAAACGGTTTGGTCATGAACAAAATAGTTGGATTCTGGATAAAAAAAGTCATTATCCACTAACTCTCTTAAATCGAAATAGTGACTTTCGATTACAAATGATATACTTTTCACTACAAAATAGTGAATAGTCACTAGTTGTATTCGAAAGTCTTTATTTCGATTTAAGAGAGAAGGTTTATTTCTTGAAGATTCTAGTCTTAAGCGGTTCAAAAAGAAGGTTACTAATTTTTTCAGAGTTTGAAGAACATTACTCGTAAATAAAAGTTTTGATAATGAATGACGTAAGTAAAATTGAAATTCTATGTTTCACATACAGTATGGAAAAATTGAGTAATATGATCATTCATAATAGCGATATAACAGCATTTAACAGAAAAAGATATAATTTTTGCAAACAACTAAATAATATTCTATATACATTTAAACTATTGACTAATAAGCTCATTACTATGATAAATTAGAAAAATATTATGTTGATAGATTATGATTTTTATAATAGTTACGATTGATCTTAACATAATTTATTTTTTCGTTTCAAACATGTAAAAAATAAGCACAAGGAACAACAATCAACTAAAATTATTTATAATAACCTATAGGTTATCAAACTCAGAACTGAAAAAAAAAACTGTTGATAAACATATATATCAGTTCTTTTTTTTATAATAAAAGCCATTTTAGAGTCTTAAAATAGAAATATTTCTGAGAAAAACATTAAATTAAGTATGCTTAGAGAAACGATTTTTTTAATCAATTAAAAAATATATCTTGGCCAATCTTAACGATGGATTAGTATATAGGATCTTTTTAGTGCCTGAATTATTAAACGCTTTAACAAAAAATAAAAACGTGGCTTATTGACTTAAAATATTTACATTTTGGATTTTGGGCGTATGATAACAAAAATGAAATACGTGATAAAAATATGTCACCCAAGGTAGTAAGTGTGGTAGTAGAATTTATGTAACTGACTAAAAAATGGAATTTTTAAATAAGTTATGATAATTATTGTAGCAATTGTCATAATTAGACTTCAAATATTAGAGAGGTTGTTCATTGAATTAGAACTTTTAAAAAATGAATAACAAGTCTAAACGTTTCTGTTAAAATAACGTTCAATGCTCATTACGAAAGTTAAAAAAAACTGCCAATTTTACTCATAATTTTATAATTTTTTGATATTAAAATTATATTTACAGGCATTATTACAAAGATTGCATTTTTCTTTCAAATGTGCAATCGTAGTTTTTTTTTTCAAACATAACTGTTTTATTGTATGTACCTAAACCATTCTACATACATATTTTATAATCATGTATGTATTGAAATGGGGTTTGCTTACAGTGTGCCGTCAAAACTTGTTTTTCAGTCTATAAATTCCTTGTATTCAAGCATGCTGCATAGTGCAAAACTATAAAAATAGGTTCCTTTCGAAGTATCAAATTATTCTGAAAATGAAGGGTTAATTGTTGTAGGAGTCAGCATACCAAATTTAGAAAAAAATTAATGATAAAACGTAGTTATGAGGATGGGTAGTCATCGAAAATTGGACATTCAGACGATGTTTCTTATAACATTGGATTTTTATACTTTTTGAAAGGTAAAAATTCACATTTGCAGGGGAAAGGGTTGAGATTTTCTTATTCCTGGCCTAATAAAGCATGAGATCATATAACGAAAATAACGAACTATAGTGGTAAAAAAAAGTTCTAAGGCGGTATTTATTAGATGTTTATCTCAATGTCTTAACTTTGAAATTACAAAATAATGAACGTAAAATTTTCTCGCATTAATAAAGATGATTTAATGCCTCTTTGAAAATTACCTGTGAGAAATTTCTCGTCGATCAACCCAATTATTTGCTTCGACTGAAGTGACACCGCCGCAAAAACTTTCCAAATCGCATTCGCTGCGATCATTTCGAATCAAATTTGTCCCGTTTAGCGAGGATAACGAAGAGGTCGAGGACGATGAGCGCGGACGTCGCATAAACAAACAATCAGCAGCACAATTTGGCGGTGGAGCGGTCGTTTGAAAACGCACATTTTTCGCACTTGCACTCCCTGAGGAGTTAGCCCGTGCTCGCAACTGATCGGGAGTTATTCCCGGTTGCAACGGATAGATACTTTCAAATAAATCCTGAGACGTTTCAGGCATATTGATAAACTACACAAATGTCGAACGGATGCAATGAACTTGAACTTTGTTGATTATGCAACAATTAGAGAGAGCGTCAGTGCAGCCTCTATACCGCCTCTTTCGATTCTGAGTTCTGAACAAAAATCAAAACGAGTTTCTTCTTCTCCTCCTCCTTAGAGCGACTTAGTTTTTTTAGCTGCAAATTTGAAACGAACTCACGCGAACAATATGATTAGATTTTCACAAACTAAACACGATATTGACTTGGTTTTTCGTTACCACTCGAGTATTATTGTTGCTATTTACAATTAGACTGTTGTTCAAAACGCAATTGATAAGCGGAATGCCACTGAAAAGATTCGAGTCGTGACCCCGATTTCTGTACACTAATATAATATTTTTTATTCTACACTTCAACATAGCACACAAACTACGTAGTTTTACGCAGTGATACTTTATTTTATACACACATATACTCATAAACGGCTCACATTCATTCGTTCTCTTTGTTTTCCTGTCTTTCTTTTAAGAAAATACAGTTGGAATTTTAAACAAATATCATCGAATTTTCATATTAAAAAGAAAAATCATGACTGATAATTTGTTTAGAATCTTCATTAACTTATTAACATCATCCAATTAAAAAATAATTAATTTAGTGAAAAATTACATCGTACAAATAAATACGATTTATTTACTTAAACACATTAAAAAACTTTTTTCTTGAACATTTTCTTTGTTACTTTCAAAATAAAAAATAAAATATTTACACAGTTAACATTTTATTTAGCTTCATTGAAATATTCCACTTTCATGTTATTATTATGCAAATCATATTTAACAACAACCAATGTTTATTTATTCAAAATTTTCTTCAAAGAAAAAAAATTAACATCTGCTTCGTTTATAACAAGCATAGAAAACATCGATTTTATTTCAATTTTTGTATTAAAATCATGAAGAATGCTATGAGTTTATTCTATTATAGTACCTACCTACCTATCCAAAGAGATGTTACAGATTTAAAAAAATAAAAGCAAATGTAAAAACGTATACGTCTACCTCCATGTTAAGCGAAAAATTTCAATAGGGTACAGTTTTTATCAGTTGTTTCATAAAGTACGATTTATTTTTAACATTGTTAACATATTTCTTTTTGATTTATTTATAAGTCGGCATCAATCGCTCAAGTTATTGACGAAATCAAAAATTCAAAACAGACTTATTTAGTAAATAGCCTACATTTCTGTCTGGTTTTTATTGTAATATACAATAAATAAAATAAAAGTTATCATAGTTGAGAATATAAAACATGTAGGTATATGTTAATGTATCTTAATTTATAGATTAATGCATCAATGTGTTTAGTAGCTATATCTAAGTTTACTTAAAAATGTAAATATGGTCCTTTTGTTTTATTTGTTTATGGATTTAAGATATAGAATACCTACAAACAGTGGTGTGGGGGAGTAATAGAGGCTATAGTCCTGGGTAGCACCAATGTGGGGGAGGCAGAAGCAGTTAAGTTTACTAATCCTGTTTCCAAAATCAGGTGATGGAAATTAATTAATAAAAATGATATAAAATCCAAGATATGTTAAAATTAAAAATCCGTAGCTGAAACTTTAAAGTACGCTCAAAATTTGCGTAAAGAACTTTTAGTGTTTCTTTTGAGTCTTTAAAACAAATAAGAAAGAGATATATTTTCGGCAATGGAAGAACAGATGTCGACTAGTTACTTGAAAATAAAAAAAAAAGTTCTTAATTAGAAAGCGGCAACTATTTCATTTGAGATAAGTTACAACAGCTCCATAGCTATTTTAGTGATGGAACAAGTGGTACATCCTTAAATATCTACGAATTTGCGTTGCAAAAACACGAACAACAAAATTTAATTTTTTTTTCAAAGGTGTTTTATTAAGAGTATCTCAGCATAGTAGTACAGGTAAATAAAATATTTTGTTTAGTTGTGTCCGTACGGGGTGGCAAATTAATTGTTTTCCCCGGGTGGCGTAAATCTACGCTACACCTCTGACTACAAATATTCAGTAGATTATAAGTCTATTCCAGATGAAAATAAAACCGTACAAGTACGGTACAAGATCTGCGCAGTAAACCTACAGTAAAAGCAACTTTTTGAAAATTGCGCAGCAATTGTACAATAACTGTACGTTTTTATTTTCACCTGGAGCAGACATATGGATATTGCACCTACAAATAGGCTTATATAAATATTATAAAAATAAGGTAAAGTTAAGATCATTTAGTACGAAGCTATACTAATTAATTAATTGCTATTATTTCGGTATGCTGCCTTGTCAGTAGGTATTTTAACTTACAAATATTTTTTTTAACTAATATTATTTAACAATTTATTTTTAATGGTTTCTGAATAGCTTATTATTACTTAGTAGTCGTAGCTTATTTTTCATAACAAATAATACAATGCCTGTTATAGATAAGTACTTAAAATCGTTATCATTTTTAAGCGACTCTAATAAAGGTATTCTATTTACAAGCTTTTACTTAACTTGCAATGTTTGTGAACATCAAATCTTTGGAAACAAATACAAACCACTTTTTCTTATTCTTTTAAGCTGAAATTTTGCATCTTAGTTCAGTTTCAATGATATTTAATTTTTATAATAAGTGTAGCCTAGAATCAAAATCCAGGATTAGAGCACGCAAAGAAAGGATTTACTCAACATATGAATTAAAAATTGTTATTATTACGTAAATAAAATATTGCGCTAATTTAAACTTTATTATCGAATTACATCACAAGTCGAATGTTTAATTCTAATTCGTCTTATTACTACATGCTTTTAATTAACTTGCTATGTTTCTTTGTGATAGTCAAATCTTTGAAATTGAATAAGGACCACTTCTTATTCAACATACCTGGATTTTTACATGATTTAAGATTAAGAGTGATTATTTTAGAAACATATTCAACGAAAAATAAAAAATTAAAAATCAACTAAGGTAAAAACATTTTTAATAACAAGCGTTTATTTTATTTAAAAGCTCTTAAAAGAAAAAAATAAACTTCAAATTAGATCAAACCCATAAATTTATTACTTTTACATTTTAATTGATATAAAAGCTGGCCGCGAAATTTACCAAATAATTAGAAACTTTTATTCCATTTGAGTTTATATATATTTTTTTAGGCAAACATTTTACATTTTTTTTGGTAGCACCTCAAATCAAAAAATATATAATTTGAAATCCGAAATGTTCACCTCTGTGTTACTCAAATAGTAAAATTTTATAAATTTTTCGTTATATTGTTATTAGTTTGAAATAAAATTTTTAAATATTCTCAAATGTTTTCTCTGATATTCTTTAATCGTTTGTATTTTCACGGCAACAGTAACAGCGGTGACATTATAAAATATAAATATCTTTCTGTGTAGTGGATCAGGTGAATACTTAAAGGGTGAAACTTATTTGCAAGCTGAAAAATAAAAATAAATTATAATAATTAAAAAATTAAAATAAAAAAGACCATAGACTTTTTGAAGAACGCTGGTCTATACCAAACATTGTGAAATAGTGCATTAGTGCTGCGATCGTGAGTGTCAATGAAAGTCGCGTATGACCATAGCTGTTTAAGCGACTTTAAATAAATAAATTAAAAAAAAAAAATAATACTTACATAAATTTCGCGACAAGCTTTTATAGCAAATAAAATATACAAAGTAATAAATTGATGGGTTTAATTTAATTCAAGGCTATTTTTTTTCTTTTTAGTACGTTTAAATAAAAGCTTGTTTTTAAAAATGTTTTTTTTACGTAAGTTTATTCTTTTATAGATACGCAACAGCTTGTAGAAATTTTTTTTGAAGAAAACATATGACGTATTGAAAGTAGATAGTCTGATTTGATAGAAAATAATTAAATTTAAATATAATCAAATTTGCCAACAACAGAAAAAAGTGTTCACATATGTGGTGTAGGTATCGATTTATTTCGATTTTAATAATCGTACAAGGCAGCTCTTTGACCTGGATTAGTTAGCTTAGAAATTATGACCATGACATTAGTTGGAAGGCAACAATTGACACTGCATCAATAGACAACTAATGTTCAATTGTACAAAAAAAAATTTATCACTTCTATATCTTAAAAAAAGATAACTACCTACTGATTTTAGGTTTTGTATTTTCGAAAGAAATTCCCATCACGACCGATGTAGAGGACAGTTGGAGATGTACCGTCAAATAAATTACAGCGTCTTTAGAGTCTAGATTTTTACCCTTTATAATTTTTCTTTGTTGATATGATGCAAACATAATAACAAAAAATAAGAAAGAGCAAAAAATCTTAAGGTAGTATAATTTATTTGGCGATGCTACATAGCTAACACTTCTCCCTTTATGAAACATGTTTACAATTGAAAACTTGTATACAACTTTTATGGTTCATTGCAACGCTTTAATGCAGTTTGATGTAATTTTACTGCAACTGTTTTTGAGTTAATAACAGAAAAACACATTGAAACGAAATATTGAAAAGTAAATGTTAAGAAAATATTAGAATAATGACCCTTACGCATTGTTTATTCTGGCGCTTAACATGAATCATCTTACAAAAGTGCATCTAATTTAAAACATGCACCTTGCCAAATCTAAAAATGGACCAATACAAAAACAATATTGAAATTCACATCCAATATAAATATTTGAATACCTAGGACATAACAGGCGACACTTAACGCTTTTTAATTCAACGCGACGTGCAGTTGAAGCATAAAAATATATGTCCTGATTAATTGGAAAATGATCATTTCGCCACGTATCAAAACTGATTAAATTATGTAAATCAAAGTATACGTAAAAATAATCAAATGGTAGCCAAATGGCAAAGAAACGCGATATATAAAATCATAATTAATGCCTTGTGTAATCGTTTTCACTGCCAATTTAATTACCGCTTTCTTGCGTTTATCATGGACCCCAAGTAAAGAGCAATAAGAGCATTTTTTACAAGCTGATAACAAGAATGAGAATTTTTAATTAGGTTTTACTAATCTATGTCTCACAACAAAGCAATTAATATTTAATTGGGAGTTTGTTCGAAGAATTATGGTTTTCAGAAACTTGAATGTTTTTTACTAGATCGAAATTATTGAGGGGGATGAGATAAATAATTTCACTTATATAAAAATTTTATTTGACATTTCCTACTATGTTGACTATGTTTGATGCCAAATATGACATCAAAAATAATTTTTGTTATAAAATGAGATATTATTAAAGAGAGTTGTATAATCAATATATGATTAATCGAGAAATGTTATAATCTTAAATTGTTAGCTTTTCTTTTGAATTATATGAGACTTTAGTAATAGATATCTACTTAATTGAATTTAAAACAAAAAAAAAATTAGCTTCACGTGATACTTAAAAAAATTCAGATAACTTTATAAAAATGTTTATTATATATAATACTAGTGGATACCCGTGACTTTGTTCACGTAAAACTTAAAAAAATTTTTGCCAAAAGAAACCCTCTGCCTATGAAGAAAGACATTATAAAATCCTATAGGACAATATCAGAGAATGTTATTACAAATTTTAAGTAACTACATAATATACATAACTCATAAAAACAAACTAAAGATTTATTTAATAAAACATAATCAATTTGAAAAAGGATATTGCGATCCTCCCAAATACAGACTTTTTTCAGGATTAAATAAATTCCAGCATTGTTTCGATACACATATAACACTGTAAGGTTTCACCAAAATTTGTGTGAAAAAGTAACAAACATCATCACAAACTTCAGAATAAAAAGTAGTCTATGGGCTACTATAAACTATAATTTATCTCTGTATCGAATAACATCCAGATTTGTTCGCCCGTTCTGGCGTGAAAACGTATAACAAACAAAAAAAAACTCACATTCACATTTTCAATATTTGGTTGGAATTTTCTCAAAATTTTTTAGAACAATACATTTTCATAGAAATAGAACGTTTATTATCACGTTTTCTTTCGTGATAACTTATAATAATTACAACGAACTAAGCAATTGTTCTGAGAAAAAGTAATATAAGCTCTCTCCCAAAACTTACATTCTCATGGTTTAAGAGGTTAAAAATTTAGATTTCCAAATAAATCCATCTATCCACCCATAATCGTTGTGCAGACAGGTTTTAAGCTTTTAATAATCCGAATTTTTCTAATTTTAAAAACCAGGCCCTTATGAGGATTTATGTAGGTAGTTGCGTTTTTAATATTGTTGTGCAAATAATTATCGAAAATCACAGTTTTAACTTTAGTTCATTTTTCGAAATTTGGATAATTTCTAGACCTCTATATATAGAGGTCAAATAAATCAAAGGTTTTTATTAATAAACGTATATCAAAAGGTCACGAGTTGATCAAACTATTAAAGAGATCTGATTGCGCTTTTTTGGCTATTATTAATGGTACCGATTTTTGTCTAAATTAACAATTTCGTTACTACGGTAGGGGTTTGTTTTTGAAAGCAAGAGAAGCAGTGCCTTATGAAATAAAAGATGATTTTTTTTTAAATTTATACCACCTTAACTAAAAGGTTATAGCTAATTATTTATAACCAATTTTATTTATTTTACTTTTATGACAGAAGATTTAAATGTAAAAAAAAAAGATAATAAAAATTTATATTTTATGAAGTTGATCATAAAACTGCAATGCTAAAAATATGCTCTCCTCAAAAATTTTAATACGAGCTTCCCTGGGTATTAAACTGATTCTAGCTTGTAAACAATTTAAAAGTTCAAAGTTGATTTTCAAAACAAAAAAAACAAAATAAAAAAAATTTGAAAATTTTATAATTTTTATTTAAAAATTTAAAAAAAAATTAAAATTTTTTTCATTTTTATTTTTGCGAATATTTAAAATAATTCACCCTATGAAAAATATTCTTTGTATAAATCAAAACTAATAACTTTTGAATATTTGTAGTGTTTTTCAGTTTGACTTTGATTTAAGGCTTCAAAATATAAAAAAATTTAAAAACCTTAAAATAAAAATGTTTGGTATGCATATTGGATGTTAACTTAGAAAAAAATTTATTTTTAAAATTATTTTAAAAAGTTATGAATGAACTTGTATATTTTTAGAAAGACTTTTTTATCACCAATATATCTAGTTTTATTTTCTTGAGAAAGCATATTATTAAAAAAAGATTCGTTTAGTTTACAGAGTTATTTTTTACATTTCCAAATATAAAATGGGGGGAAAACATATTAAAATTTATGAATCTTGCAGTTCTATTTCCATCTCAAAGTCGTATCTTATTTTACAAACAGATACATATTTAAACAAACACATGAATATATTTTGCATGTAAATGTTTGAGACCAGTGTCGCTTATTTTCCAATTCCATGGAAGCAATTAAAGTTTGGCCTAGTTTCACGTTGCTTCTATGAAAAGTTGAGTGAAAAGTAATTTAAAGCGACCGCCTGCGCGTGAATTTTCTCACGTCGCAACTAAACAAGTTGCGCATTTTTGAGTTTTCTCCAAATTGTCATGGTAAAGTAATTTAAATTTCCATATGTACCTGCGTAGTTTTACATTAGTTTAAAAAAATTGCACTTACCGATGGGCTGCTTTACGATAATATTTCTTGACCCCCGAATTTGCTGATGATTCTGACGTATTGTCTGGAATAAATGCTCCTGTCATCGTTGAATTCCCATAGTTATTCCCATTTCCAAATTCGAATATGTAATTACAAGAATTGGTATCAGAGTGGGTTTGAAGTGCATTATCATCTCCCATCATTGAAGCTATTGGCAACGTTTGACAAGAACACTTTTCATTCATAATATGAAAAATTTCGACAAAAACAATCAAATTTTTCGTACTAACAAAACGTTTATAGAAACACAAAAACCTTAACCTTTCTTTTCAGAAAAAAATGAATTAAAAAAAAGTTAATAGGTATACAAAAAAAATCACATAAAAAGTTCACACCAAAGATTTTTAAAAAGTTGACATTTCCCAAAAGAAAATATTTTTATTTATTTAGTTACACAAACTTTTAAATTTGACACCTTAAAAAAGCGCATTTGCATTAAATGTCAAGGATATATTTTGGGAAAATCAATCGAAAACCTTGGAATATTTTTAAATGTTTGATTGCAATCACAAAAAGTTTGGGTTTATTTTAAAATTGCAATATTGAAGCAATTTATTTTAACCATTTGCCGACGAGTGCTGTCAATGTTATGACTTGTCTAAATGCTTTTCACCGACAGATTTTCCAACTGAAACTCGCTGATGATAGTAGGGAAATGTTGGGAAAATCAATGCTTAGGGGAATTTCATGCTGGTGAACAGCTGTTTACGCCTTACGGTGTGAGCAGTGAGACTGTATGAGTGCGTGTGTGAGCTTATTAAGCTTGTGTTAGTATTGGTTACAAAATGGATGGAGAAAAACGATACATAACCTTAAATTTTTCCTTTGAGTTTTTCTTTTGTGTGTTTGTTAATATTTTTAATGTCTCACATAAATAATAGCTCACAAAATTAGCAGAATAACTTCAACATTTTCAGATCTTACAATTAGAGGATTTAAATAGAAATATTTATATACAATTTTCCGAAGAAAACATGGTTTTGTAAGCTTTAAGCCTTGAATAATTATTACTTCTCTCAAAAAAAATAATAATATTATAAAATGTTATATTTCCACCTTGATAAACAGAACAATTATCTTCTTTTATTTTCACTACTGCAAAAACATTTTGTAGTAATTTTAATATATTCAATAGTTTACATACCTGGAGGTATATCCATAATGAAAAATCTTATGCCTTACAATTCCGAAGGGGTTGAAATATTTTTTTCTATTTTAGTACTAAACGAATTTCATGTTTTGACAAAAAAAAAAACTTTATTTTTTCCAAGGTGTTATATTATTTTTATTAGATATTAATTTAGGGGTAAACGGTAATTAACTTGCGATAGATAGATAGTTTCGATTGATATTAACTTTAGAAAACACGTATACTTATTTATTAATTCTAGAAGTGATTTTTTTTCGTTTTCAAAGAAAAGAAATGGAATGATGGCGGAATACTTAAATTTTGAATGGATGCAATTTTCTTTCTTCTTTTTTAAGATAAGAAATTAACAAATAAAAAAAAATTAAACGAAAGTATCTGCTGCGATACGTCACAGATTTTTCTTCTGCATAAATGAAACCTGTTGTTGGTTAAAATAACATAAATAAAGCCCACGTTTGGGGGATAAAAGACAACTATATGTAGCTTCTATGCGCATAGTATACCTATAACGACCACCCTCTTCTTCAAAACCCCCATTATTATTAGAATTTTTCAAGAAAAAAGTTTCAAATAAATGTTGAAGTCTTTTATAAATCTAATAACCATAGCACGTTTAAAGAAAATTGTTGTAACCTATTTGAAAAACTTATATAATAAGGACGAACTTTCTGCAAACTGATTTCAACCAAAAACTTCGCGACACAACTAGATGAAATATGAAGGCAACATTATATGATCGGTGAATTTCGGATAAAGTGTTCGATACAATATTGCCTCTCACACACACAGACATTTTTCTAAAAACTTCTTTGAACTCAGGGGACCTCAAAACTTCTCAAAAATTTCTGGTGTAAACTCGAAATTGAAAATTAATAAATAATATAAAACCCAATAATCATATACTTTCTTTACTATGTAGTCCTAAAAGAAAGTAAAAATTGTTTTTAAAAATTGACCAATTTTTTCGTTTAATTTTAATTTTTTTATTTTGAAATGAGTGAATTTTTTCAACCGTCAGTAATTTTCCGTCATTTTGACAACAGTCGAACGTTGACAGTAAATTTGATTCATTCATGATTAGATTTCTTCATGTGCTTCATATTGATTATTTATAAATTTAAATCATCCTAAATAAAATATAGAAGTAACTTGCACACCCTTTTCAAACCAAATGAATGCAAATCGTTTGCAAACTGCAATTCTCACATTTTGTATTTTATATCAATTAGGAGCTACCGAGACAGCAATTAGGCAAAAATCAGATAATTACCAATATTCTCTATGTAAAGTTTGTAAGAATTACGTTGATTCTTTCAAAAAAGGAATGGAAAAGACGTCTCGCGGAAAATTTGAAGGAGGCGATGCTGATTGGGAGGAACAACGTCTTGGTAGCTATCTCAATAGTGAGATTAGATTGGTTGAAATCCAAGAAGGTATATGCTCAAATTTGGAAGAAGGAACAACAGATTGCTTTACTTTCAATGAAGAATACGAAGATGTGGTGGAAAAATGGTTTTTTAATGAACAAAATTCAATCGATTTATTCACTCACTTATGTGTAATGGAGATAAAAGTTTGTTGTCCTAACAATCATTACGGTACCGATTGCTTAAAGTGCCTTAATTGCTCGATGCATGGAAAATGTGCAGGAAACGGAGACCGTAATGGCAATGGAAATTGTCTCTGTGATCTAGGATATGAAGGACCAAATTGTAATAAATGTAAAAATGGGTATTATTTTACAAGGGATGATAAAAACAAGATAGTCTGTGTCAAATGCCATAGTGCTTGCAGCAATTGCACAGGTGAAGGACCAAATTTTTGCCTTAACTGTAAATTCGGATTTCAAAAAATAAAAGGTAGTTGTGTTGATATCAACGAATGTCTGACTGAAAATCCTTGCTCAGCTAACAAATTTTGCATAAACAAAGAAGGGACGTATGCTTGTTTACAATGTGACCAATCTTGCAAAGGTTGTACCAGTAATGGTCCAGAAAACTGCATTAGTTGTGCCAAAGATTACACTTTAAACAAAGGAGTGTGTGTCGATTCAAAGAAATTATCTCACGATTTAACTCCATATGTCATTAACTTTGCAACGGCTATTGTAATTCTTATTATTTTCAAGAAAAATATCTTCATTGCCAGTTTAACCGTCGTTGGATTCTATATTTTTTCATCAGAAAATATATTTATATCAAAAAAATCCTAGAAATTAAAGGTATATGTAATAATTAAAAAGAGCTCAATTGTATTAAGTATTTCATTTTATTGAGACTTTAAAATACTGTAAATTTCTTTTCTACATTCTCCAGCAATAAATATAAATTAAAGATTTTATAATATAATAATAATAACATTTGTTTCTACTCGTTCAAGTAAGAAACCTCAATTATCAATATTTTTCTTCAATGAGTTTTAAGGCATAATGTAAATTGCACCAACTTGATTAATTGAAAAAATAATTTAGTTAGCTTAAAGTATTTTTTGTCTATACAAATCGGGGCACATTGGTCAGTCTTGTTGATCACAAATGAAAGAAAGAGTAAATCTATTCATGCAATGTATCGACCGAGTTATGCACAGAGACTATTGTTGTGAGATTTTTTTGACGTGATGGGTCGTTGGATTTGTTAGTAATATCGTCGCGTAGGTACATTAAGACTTTTTTCACTTCCACATTGTTAGCTGGAGCTAAACGAATTGCTTCTCGTACGTCAGCTAATGCATTCTCGTAGAGTCGAAGATCCATTCGAGCCTTGGCACGGGCATAGTAAGCTTCGTAGGCTTCTGGTTTCATTGCTAAAACTTGATTGGCAAGCTCAATCGCTTCATTAGTTTCCTGAAAAATAAAATAAAATAAATCAAATTAAATCGCAATTATTCATTCAGGCTAGCTGTCCTTTGGATGCGTATTCGTCTAATTTTGTCAGATTTCACATTTTGCAAATTGTTCTATTCTCCATTAGGACAATTATTAACATTGTTAAAATCAGTCATTACATACAGTAATATAATATGTATATTATGTTTAATCATTGTTATATTAGTAGAAGATCCGAACCTACATCGACCTTCACCGAGTTGATTTTTAATATATTTTCTAATTTACTAAATTCATGATAAAATATGTTTCATTCTATTATCAACTCGATGAAGGTCGATGTAGGTTCGGATCTTAGACTATATAGCTTGTAATAATGTTAGTTTGTCAGAAAACCTGCAAAATATCACACATTTTTCGGATAGTCAGTAAATTGCATGATTTCGGCTGAATACGTCCGAACAATTTCGGTTACAATGCACAACTTATATTTTACGAATACGATTCGAATGATAACGCATTCCAAGGAGATTCAGCTCTATACTTACATTCATTTTGCGTTTACACCGTGACTGATTCAACAAGAAATTAACTCGCAATTGATGAAACGTCGGAATATGCTCAGATGGCAAATCTTCACTTGGAAACTTCCTCAAAGCATATTGATAACGATGAGCAGCCTCTCGAAGCCGATTTTTTCGATATAAAATATTTCCATCTTCTAACAACTTATTTAACAAAACCAATCTGAAATTGGAATCAATATTATTTATAATGAAACCTTTAAAAATTTATCGACATACATTATTTCTGGTTTTCCCGCCGCCATCACCCACGTGGCCGGTCCTAATTTTGCTCCCTTTCGCAAAAAGCATTGCACAACCTGTAAATTTCGGCATCCAATCGCCCTATCCAAAGGTCGCATTCCGTTTATATCAACATGTTCTATCAATGCACCACGATCTAACAACAATTGGACGAGCATTGGATTTCCTTGGAATGCTGCTAAGTCGAGAGGAGTACGTCCAGTTTTGTCGGTATGATTTATATTAACTCCATTATCAAGCAATGTTTGTGCAGCTTGAACTCTTCCTCGAAGACAAGCCCAACAAAGTGGAGTCATTCCCTCGTTATCCTGTTTTTCGATACTGGCTCCTTTGCTTATTAGTAAGTCAATTAAGCCAACATGGCCTTCAGCCGCGGCTAGCATAGATGCCGTTCTTCCTGCATTGTCAGTTTGTTCAACGGGGGCTTGATTTTGAAGGAGCCGTTCAGCAACAGCCCAATGACCTTCTTTAACGGCAAGAAGTAAAGGAGGCATATCTTTTTTGTTGCAAACATCAACTGAAGCACCTCGTGAAATTAAAGCTGTTACAACCGAAGTGCAGCCATTAGTCGAAGCGACTGCTAAGGCTGTTTCTCCCGTTAACGTATCGATAATATTTGCATTAACCTCTGACATATCAAGTAAATATTCGACAATGTCAACATGGCCTTGAGCTGCCGCCGCCGTTAGCGCCTGTTGTGCCGCTTCCGGAAGTTCTACATCCGTTTCGGGATTACTCACAATCCAGTCACTCGCCAATAAATATGCGACAACATTTAAACATCCGTTGCGAGCCGCGTGGACAAGGGCACACTGCCCCGATGTGTCCGTATGGCCCAAACTCGCTCCAGCGGCGACCAACTGTCGAACAACGTCACAATGACCTCGCCCAGCCGCCATGGCTAGTGCGGTCATTCCTTGACTGTTGGTAAGTTCTAAATTCGCTCCGAATTCTAACAATAAACTAACCATTGGAACGATTCCTTCATGAGCGTACATACATAAAACTGGGGCATTTCCGAAAAATTCGGTCACATAATCAGGAGATGCTCCTCCAAGAAGCAACAATCGGGATACTTTCACATTTGGATTGTATATGTTTCTTAACGTACAAACTGATGCGGAAATATTTTCCGAACAATTTGCAACCCAATTGGCTTGGATATCTCTCGAAGAAATTCCTGAGGAATACGTCATATTCCTATAAACATGAGCTTTAAGAATATGATGGCCCAATTCTAAAGTCTTATCAGGATCCAACGGTGCTTGGACTCGAGACAGCCGAAAAGCAATTCCTGAATGTCCAGCACGTAGATCACATAAAAATTTCGTGCTATCTCCTTCATCTCGTCGAATCAACCACTCTCTAAATGACGGATGAAAGAACATATAGGTGTTATCCAGACGTTTCACTAAGAAACCCGATAATAACTTGAATCGTTGTAAAAATTCATCATATGGCAAGAAATTATCAATTAGGACTGCATTTACGGAATAATAAATTTCTAATAAAGTCAACGGGTAGAGAGCAGCCAAACAAACGCTTAAAATATGCATCACTTTATCAAATGACCGGACGGTTGGGAAACGTAGATTAAAGTTGAGAAGAAATATTTCAGACAGAGTCACTGGAAGTACTTTATATCCAGATGATTTAGCGACTAAATAACCACGTTCTAATAAATCTAACGTCAGTTTGGCAAATAGAAACGAGCCTTTACATGAATTGAGAAGGTGTTGTGGGAACTTCATTTGATTAGCTGACGATGAACCAGACGAAGCCGGTGCCGTGATGTTATTTTGAATACTAGGACTATTGTTTAATCTAAAATAGATATATTCCAAAAGATCTTTTTGGAGATTTTCATTGGAACTTAATTTATCTAAGCTGATTTTCGTATAAGGAAGAGCCTTTGTAATTTCTTGAAGTTGACTTCGTACAGTCGCTACAACTTTAAGCCAAGATGGAAAATCAGGTGTATGTTTAGCTAGAAACGAGGTGATTGTATCGCCTTGATCAGGTCTGTGATATTCGGCTTCACAAAGAGCATCGACAAGTATAATACAATTTTCAGCCTCAATTTTTCCAGCTCGACGAAGCGTCGAAAGTGGTTCAATTATTCCTCGTGTTAAAGCCAAATCGGGATTAGCGATGCACTCCTTCAACGTAACGGCTCCTTGAAGATGAGGTTCACTTAATAAATACTCCCGATAAGCAACTAACTGAGGAGCTTGACAAAGTTGAGCCGCTAACGAATGTATGAAATCGGGAACCAAACATGTATTGTTGTTATCGGCTTGACAAAAATGATAGGCAACGACATGCGACGCTAACGGTCTTATTCTTTCCGAGACCAAATTAAGCCTTCCATTTTGTACTTCTTCATCAATAACAGTATTATTCTGATGATAGATTGGCTCTTTTCTTCGTCCAAAACAACTATATTCAACTAGTTGTAGAATCAACGCTGTTTTACCACTACCTGGATTACCGGAGATTAAAACACCGGTTGAGTTTTGAGTGGCTAATACATCTTCTATTTCTTTAATTAACCAGTGACGTCCGAGGAAAAGAGGATCAGGTTCTTGCATAGGAACTTCGAAGAAAAGAGGTTTTAAGGTCAGTTGAGGTGGGCGATACTGTGCGAATCGATATTTAGGATCAACAGGACCTTTGATGGCTGCAGCGATGCCAGATCGAGCAGAACGACGAATTTGGTTTCGCCGGTTCTTAAAAGTGCCTAGATCCTCAATTTGTCCTGGTTGGGTCGCTATAAAGATATAAAGGTTAAAAAATATCTTTTTAAATAAATATTATTTGTATTTACTTGTAACAGAATGACGTCGACTAACAGGACTTGAAGAACAATTACTTTGTCCAGACATAGACATAGACATTAGTGATCCTATACTATCAGATCCTGGGTCTTTTAAAACCCTTAAATTATGTACGTCGGCTTCTGAAGAACCGGTTAATGTTGAAACGGGACTAGTATTTGTTGATTGCAATATCTTTAAAAGAGCATAAATTAGAACATTTAAAACTTAATAGTTATGTAAGTAACTTACTTGTGGGTCAAAACTGGTTAAGGACGAAATTGAAGCACATGATTCATGAGAACTTCGATTATGTATGGGACCTTTTCCAGGAGTATGTCTATGGATTCCACGACGTACGTTTTCGTCCAGAAGTAAGCCTAATCGCATGTATAAGTCGCTTTGTGACGACTTCTTGATACATGCCGGCTTTACATTTCCAGTTTCATCATCTATTCAAAAGAAATACGTCGTTAATAAAAAACTTTAATATCGTATCATTTTTTGCACACACAAAGGCTAAACAAAATTTCGCTATCATGCTTGAATAAGGGTTCTTAATAAATGTGTCAACCGTGCGAAATAAAGATTAATGCGTGCAAAATTTGGGTAAAATCATGCAAGCACACAAAATTATTAATGTTCGTGCCTGCAAGTTGATTCAATCCGGCATTGGCTGAGTTCGAACCAATCGACCAGAGAGATTTGATTTTACCAAGGATTATGCTACTCCAATGTTTGCCGTCTGCAGCCGACGCAGAGACAGTCATTTTTTCCACTAAGGATAATAAAATGATCAAATCTCAATTTTCCCAAGATTAAATTAAGTAATATGTAAAGTATCCTTACCGGAGTTAACTGGACTTTCGATTGATGAATTTGGTGTTCGGTTTGTAGCTGCCGCAGCGACTCTTTGCGAAAATGGACTTCGAATCGCTTTAGGACTGAGAAAGAATCGGCGTCGTGATTGTGGCGGAGTTGGACAGCTCCGACTCATGGCACCGTTGGAACCAGAAAGCTCTTGTTGTTGGAGGTTGGTGACAGGACCTGCACGAGGTCCGGCACGTCCGTTTTGTGATTGTTGGTAGTGTTGATGGTGGCCAGGTAATGGAGGTAAACGGCCTGAAGACTGCGACGACGATAATCCATTACTCCAATAATCTTGCTGTGAATTATCTGCACGTTTCTGAAATATTTAAATTTAACCATCTTAATTAAACCTTACCATTTTTAGAATTTTAATTGCTTAGTCACCGACAATTTGGTATTTTAATAACTCGAAAAAAGAATAAAAATTTCAATATAAGTGAACGTTGCAATATTTAAAAGGTAATTTTAAAGCATAAACTATTTAAATTCATCTTTTCCTCATTAGAAAAATGAAATTTTCTTCTTTCCTTTTCAAAATCTTATACATTTTTAGTTCTCATAACTTTTTTTTTTAATTTACGAACACTGCAGACAATGAAAAATTCTATTTAGTTGATGAGAACCTTTTTTTCGAAGCGCTACCTTCTACCCCAATTTAGAGCGGACTAATTCCTGACCAGAGGCAAATAGGCCACTAATTTGGGCATTCCATTAACAATATGAAAAAATCTTGTCTAGAAAAGATTCATGCAAGCATTCTTATTAATAAAAGCCGAGATTTTATATAGTTAGCTAATTATATCTTTTTATATATAAAATTCTTAACCAATTTCCTTTCATAGACACAATATACCTACATTTTTCTGAGTAATTCAATGAAATCAACATTTGAGCCAATTAACATTTTTTGGAGGCTAACGCATGTACCGAAAAATAGGGTAAAATTAATTAAGACCTGATAATGTAATTTGAACCTGATTAATTAATCAAAATAGAAAAGAGATTCTTTCATTTTTATGTCGGGTTTTATTCTTATTAAAAGCTTAACTAGGTTGAAAAATAAAAAATAAAAAACTTAGACGAGTTGAAAATAAAACAAATATCTTTAAAAATCAAATAAATAAATAGGTACATGATTTTCACATAGAGAAAACAAACCATTTGAAAAATGTCTGTTTCGTAAAAGAAAACATAGCAGTAACGAAGTAATTTTAAACGGCACAATAGAAATGTTAACATTTTGTCAGTTTTTATTTATTTTAAAATAAAGCAGTCTCCTAAATAATATGAATGAAATGATTTTAAAATGCCCTAGTGTCCATATTTAACTTGATGAAAATTTTACTGAGCACCATTTGTATTTGGTATCATCTGATAAATTCATCATCGTAAAATGCAAGACTTAACAACGTTTAGTTATAATCCATATTTTTATGTATGTTTTATTATGTATGCTTATTATAATTATTAACGCTGAAAAGTGAAGGATGCTGGGAAAAACTGACCACGGATTTGTCCTCAGCATCCCCGGGTCAAATACATTTCATAATTATTTTTTTGTGTGGTGGTATTTAATTTTTGGTAAATCTCAATTTGAAATCATGTCTTTTTTAATAAAAAAACTTTTGATTTTAATATTTTCTCTTAAACCTTTATTTGTCTTTGTTTGATAGATAAAAACGCTTTTTGTTTTTCGTAGATTTTCTAAAAAAGTGGAATAAAATTTAGCAAATTCGTAAAATTTAAGATCTCAAAAATATCAATACGTTGAAATTAAATGAGATTTTATGGTCTTTTAATGTTTTTTAAATGCTTTAAGTCGCTTTTATATCTAAGGTCATTTACGATGGTCTAAACACAGAACACCACTCTAATACATAAAACTAGAAGTATCTAAAGATTCAACGAAAATCGAACCAAATACTACTTACGCATGAAGTGAAGGTTCAATAGACCTAAATTTTACACCACTAACAATAAGTGAATTTACTTAAGTTTTACTTTACAATTTAAAATGAAAATATTAAAAGCTTTTCTACTGTCCACATCTTTATTGCTTAGTAAACGTTCGTTGTTTTATTAATTAGTATATGTTGATACAACTTGAATATTGTTATCTCATCTGGATATGATTGAATCATTTGAAGAATGTGGTGTTTCAGCAAATGAATAAAATATTTAAGTCAAAATGATTTTTACAATCTTGGAGAAGGAGAAAAGTAATGGATCGAAAATTCAAATTATGAAAATAAAAACAGCTCACATCATTTAAAAAGAATGTAAAGAATGCGTTCATTGAAAATCCAATAATTTCCGTTAATATATTAGGTGATAAAAATGCAAATGTGTACCATACCTGTTGCATTAGTGTGCTGAAATGGCCGTTTGTCTTCATTTTGGGTCGGGCCTGTTGACGATCGTTGGTTTGTGGTGCAATTTCGCCGTACAAAGTGATTTCGGAGCCCCGCAATCCCGCATATCCAGCACTGCCGAGCCCCATTTTATTATTGTTATTGCAATTGGATCCTACAGGAAAAGAAATTAGAACCAAGTTGTAAAACCATAAATAAAAAAAACTACCTTTTGTATTGCAATACGATTGTTGCGCCATTAAAGCGTGAACGTTTGCCGGCGTTAGCGTATATAATCCCGAGTCGTTATCCTTCATTTCATTCACCATACTGTTGTCGTTACTGTTGTTATTGTAGTAACAACAAATTGGGCATTGTTCATTCCGGAACATGCACGTGTAGCAACGTTCATGCCCGCACTCGTCGATCAACTTACGTTTTTTACCCTTGTCGAAAGGCATGCTACACGATGGACACGTGTCTGTCGATGATCCCATTATTCCGTTCGGATTTGTCGCACTTTCTAAGTCCAGTAACTTCTTAATCGCTGCCAAATCTGTAACAAATTCGTGAATTTAACAATCAAAACAAATAATCCATTTCAAATGCACACTTATCTTATCGAAATTGTACAATAAATAAAGCCTTTTTACTTTCACTAATTCTCATAACCCAATTGTTTGTTTTTTTTAAATATCCTACGGTCATAAATGTAAAAAGAATAGAAACAGTTGATATGATCGATACGTTTTCATTCAACACATATTCATCTTCAGAAAAAGAGAATGTGATTATAAAAGTGAACTAAAGTTATGTAGGTATCAGTCCAGCGAATTGGAGACTTTCGAAACAATTCGTTCCTTCTTTGTGCAACGGGTTCGTAATCGTACGTTTTGAAAAAAAAGGCAAAACAATAAAAATAAATGGGCATAATGGGATGCAAAAAGCGGTCGTAAGCGAGAGTTTGTATCTTGGTCGTGCTTAACTTCACGCTTCAGTAAAAATATATTTTATACTTGGCTAAAAATATATTATTACTATAAGGAAACAACGCGGTTAAGATTAGTAACGTTCAGTAACGTTTTATGAATATAGCCATGTTTAAATGAACAGTATACCGTTTGTTTACTAATACGATAATATATGTTTTGATACATTTAATAAGTAGACAGTATAACATCAAACTTTACCATTGAATCTCCAGAACAAACTGAACATTTTCTATGACATAAAATATATTTGAAATGTACGAGTATTGGTATATATGTGAGTATCATTTGCCTTGCTTTGAAAATTTAAAAATTTTAAAGAGCTTTTTGTTTTATAAAAAAGTACATTAGTCTTATCTTTTTTAATAATACAATATCTACAAGTATGTTAAACAATTTAATATGTATGTTAACCAATGATCATTTACGCAAAAATAAAGGAGCCTCTTAGCTATACGTTGCACTTCTTTCAGTCGAAGAACTTAAGAATTTTTTAATTTTCTACTTTTTATATAACATAAAATATCATTACAAATACTCTGCAGTTTGTAGACCCTTGCGTTAGATTTCTCGAGCCACATTTAGAGATGAGTAAAACACGAATATGACTATGCTAGTTTATATTTGATATCAATCTTTCTCATTCAACTTTAATTTTGTTTTTAAACCTAAAGGTTGTAAGTCTCGTTTTCGGTAGACGAATTTTATTTTTCTGCAAAACTAAGATAAGATTAACAATCTAAAATTGTTGACTTTCTTTTCGGCTAATCAAAAATTTCTCCATACATAGACATACTTATAAAAAGGCTGTTCAATCAAAAAAATATTTCAAATGAATTCCTTGACAAGTAAAAGATCGTAATCTTAATATGATTTAACATTTCCCATCTTCAAGTTAATGTATTTTATTGTGTTATTATTCTCAATCTTAACCGTCTCAACTGTACTGAAAGAATAAGGCAAAGCGGCCGTTATAAATGACTCTTCCTCTCAACATATTCTCACATTAAATAACCTGACTGGAAAAGTATTTCCATGTGTTGAAAAAGGTCAACGTTTTCTTTTCAAACCACGATTCATTACTCAAATTCAATATTTTTGGCCATCAAATCATCCAAAAAAAGGTGCAAGTTAATAAGTTTTTTATATTACAAGGAATGAAAAATAACCAGATCGATATGAAAAAAATATTGATTTAAGTATTAATGTAAACATTTTTAAATTTCAAGGCTCAGAAATCGATTGACTTGAATGATGTTCAATGATTTTCCATTAAAGAAATCGGGTACAAACAGTTTAAGTGTATAACGCGTTCCTTCGCAATATCGTTGCTTCATTCATATATTGAATCTCATTCATAATTCATATTTTCGGTTATATCGCCTTCACGCTCAAAATCCGTAATGGCAACAAGCATAAAATTTTTAATTTATGAGTTTAAATTTTTATGACCCTATTTGCAAACTAAAAAAAATATTAAAATAAAATAAATGATAACATATTCTTGATGGAGTCTGTCTGTCAAGTGATAAGGACATGACTTCATAACAAATTTTTATCAATTACCTTGAATTTGTTATAGATTTATCCATTTGTATTTGTCATTTACTCAACTCTGAATAAAATATAATTCAATATGAATTTAATAAATTGTGTAATAAGAAGCCTCAATTCAAATATATAGATCGTTACTTTCTAAACATCTGAATAGACTGTTCAATTGGCAAAGGTTGGCATTTTCAAATGCCATTTTTGCTTTATTTTATTTGAAACTGAATCTAAGGTTTCATGATGACATATATCTGTCTTTTCATTTACTTATAATCCTTTTTTATCTGAACAGGAGGTCGGGCTTTGTTTCATTCTTCATAGGTAAAGGTTGCCTTCAATTACATTCAATTGATTAACTAAATTGATTAAACAGTAGAATTGATTTCAATTTTCAATAAATATATTTTAAAAAAATCAATTAAAAAAGAAAAAAAGGCAGAGCTTGCAAAATTCATATGTCAACAATTTTAGCTGTGAATATGATTTTTCTCTGGAGACTTTCTTAAATTAGACTGAATTTCATAACTATAAAGAGACTGAGACAGAAATTATCGGGGTATAGGATTCCTGAGATTAAAAAAAAAGTTTAATTTAAGGTTGTTCGTAATGTAACTAAACCTATTTATAGATTTTAATGAAAATTATTTTAAAAATCAATAATTTCGTACAAATACAATCCTGAATATTTAAGGGTTGAGAATAGCACTGAACTGAGATGTAACTGAAAGAAAGCATTCCCCAAAAGTTAAATTTTAACACGAGCTCTTATGGAAAAATGGAAATACCTAACAGAAAAAAATTCAATGAGAAAAAACAAATTTACAGAAATCAATAAAACTATAATAAGTACTTACTTAGAAAAATTACAAAATCATTAAAGTATATTACGTTAAAGTTTTTTTGTCCGAGCATATAGCGGTGTATGTTGAGCAAATAAAATATTCTTCGAATTCTATAAAGTTCACATACACCGATAGAGAAGAGATGAGAAAACGAGCGGGACAGAAGGCGAGGACTCGAATCTAGTAACAATTAGCATAAGGGTCGTAGAAAATAAGGTGTTTATGAGCGTATATGTCAACAGCTGATGAAGGAACAATTTTAATTACAGAAAAAAAATAAATACTTCTCTTTGAAAGTACTGTTTTTAAAGAGTAGCTATATTTAGAGGATTAAAAATATGAAATGTCATGTTTTATACAATAAAATTGGACCATTTACTTAAGAATAAAGTTCGTCATTATTTCTCTTTAAATGTGTACTTATCGTTGAGGAGTTGTTACAAACTTTTTTCCAAAAATAACATTTTTTTTTGGGTTGTAGTTAATAAATGGGAAAGTAAGAAGAATTTTGTTAATTTAGATTTTAAATTAGATAATACACCCATTTTACCGCTATATTAGAAAGAAAACGATTTTAAAAACCGCGAAATTCAAACCAAAAATTTATATTATAATTTAAGTGAAAGTCAATCCAAAATGCTATTAAATCAATTTGAATATATTTGCTAATAAACGCTTCCATATAAAGCGTTCTTCAATCATTATATTTTAAATTAGAACCAAAAGTAATTGATAGCGCACTCTCGTATAACAGCACCTGAACAAGTGGAAAAAAAAAATTACCTCCGGCATTAACAAAATAAAGAAATTATATTATTATATCGCTTGAGGTATGACTGAACAATGCGGGCAGACTTCACGAAGAAGAATCTGACAATAAAAGATACTATAGCTGGAAATCAATAAATCGAACAAATCTTCAAGTTCTTGTTCAAACAAATGATGTAAAAATGAGTGGCAATAATTCATATTTCCAGTATGATTGACTGGTCGTTGCGCGATAACGCCACATAAATGTCGATTTAACGTGATAAAAAGGTCAATTTTCTTGATATCTTTTGCTTTCAACGAGCAAACAATAAAAAATTGTATGAAATTCGCGTCTCGAGCTCGTCATGCGAAATAGAAATCAAAAAAAATGTTTTTAGTTGCATCTGATAGTGGCATTTGGTTATTATATGTATCTTTTTAACTATGTTATATTTCCGTTAGTTTTATGTCGAAGGGGAAAAATATTATTATCATTATTATCGTGATGGAAGAAGAAAAGGTCGGCTTGCAGGTGTGTTGATAGTTTGCTCGTTTACTCTTTTGCTTGAACTACTTCTTGGGCCGTCGTCATATGCCCGAAGGCTATTTCTATCATAGTATATATCGGATATACTCACATTGAATAAATGCAAGAGATCGACACGAAGTGCAATTCAAAACTGCAAACTGCAACAGCATTCACAGTTCGTTGCACTTTTGCAGCAAAACGAGTCAAATACACTGTCGACCAAAGTAAGTCAAGTCACATCCCAACACACACATATACATCATATAGGTACATGTTCATCTCCATTTTATTTTCAAATTCATAGAAAATAAATGAAAACAAACACGAAAAAAATTTCATTAAAAAACGAGGAAAAAGATTATGACGCGATAACGAGTTCTTGCACGATAAAAATACGAGTACATTCAAAAATACAAAACAAGAAGTGAAAAAAGAACGACATGAGAGATTCAAATTTAAGATGAAGGCAAATTTAAATATTGTGGCCGTGGTTTAATAAATAATGAAAATTTATTGATACCATCACAACACCTATTTATGGGAATGGAGCATATTTACGCCATTGATAAAATGCTTTATTGTAAATCGAGAAAGAACGAAGAAAAAAAATGCGTGCAACTTTCATTCAATCAGATCGTGTATTCATAAACAATTTACATTCTATATTGTAAATTATGTTTCAATACACGTGTCATATTTACAAGAATTATCTTTTGAGCTTCACAAAGAACTAGAAATAACGTAGAAAAATAAAAGAAAAGAACTAGTTTTAATAATCTACCTCTTTGCGAATTTTGATAAAAATAACTGAAAAAATAAATAACTTTAATTACTAAACCAAACTGACTTAAGGCGTTATTACATCATAGATTAGCATAAAAAGTTCTCGCGACAAGTTTTGGTTTTTATGCAATTAAAATTAAGAGTTTAAATTACACTAAAAATGTAAAAAAACATAATTTTACTAATTTATGATTTATTAATTACTGGTTTCTATTTCAATAATTAAAAAGATTTATCACTGTAGACTATATATTTAAATTGACTTTTTGGGTTGAAATTACAACAACAGTAGTATAAGCCAGTCAATTGAATGTTGTTATACCACGTTTATGAAGAATTCCTTGTAGAGACAAAAATTCATTTTTGAGATATATTTTAACTAAATGTAAGTTTTTAAAATGTATTTTTTGAATATAAGGTACTGAATCAACTCAACATTTAGACATTAAGTGTATTTCATTGATTGCATTTTTTTGAAGAACATTTTGTTAAAGTTCTGGATAAAAATGATTCAGTCCTTAAACTAACAGATTTATTTGAAATTATTATTAAAAATTTTTAGAGACGTTATATATTAATATCAGGTAGCGTAACTGTAATATAATTTATCAATTTATATACTTTCATAATTCAAAACCAACATGTTACATTCAAACAATTTTTTGTGAGAATATTTTTAATGTTTTAAACTTTCAATTTTTTTTTTTGATATTTTAACCGTACCTACCAGTAAAAACTTGACCGAAGATGAATTTTTTTGGACTTTAGTAATAAATATCTCGGAAACGAAAAACAACTTTAGATTATAAGGCTATCCAAAGACACGTTACACAATTATGCATATTGCGTTTTTATATTCCTGTTACATACTTGGTACGACCCTTTATAATTGTCATTTTAATCTCACTTTATCACTGTATAGCCGATTCATACTAGACACCAATTTTGAACGAAAAGTGGTTGTAATACACACAAACGGATAGATAGGATGAATTTAGAAATGCTCCGTTTTTTGACGGAACTGTAAAAATCACTATAAAAGTTTAATTGGTTAGTCTATAAACAGGGCTGTATAAAATAGGGATATTAAGACGCTCCGTAGCCATAACCGAAACTATAGGATATTTGAAATAAAAATCGATCCGTAACCGTAATCGGATCCGATATATAAGTTTTGGATAATTTCGGATACCGAAGCCGCTATAAAATTATTTCTATATCCGTCTCCGTATCCAGGTATTTCATATCCAGAACATCCTTGACATAAGTAAAATATATTTTTGTGTATATTTTTGTATTTGAGATTGATGCGGTTGATACTTCAATACACAATTAAAGTTTATACTTTAAACATCTATAATGTTTTAAGTCTCTCGATGAGCTTTTTCTTACGAAAATTTTCATATCCAAAATATGTTGGAATATTTTGACTAAAATTTTTTTTATTTAATTTGATACAAATTTTAGTCCTTTCAATCTCTCGGTTAAAGAAAACATGTTTTAAAAGCTTTCAAAAAGTAGAATTTCTATTACTTTGAATAGATTTGTCAAAGCCTCATTGAACGCGTTATGTAATATTTTCAATCATACGAAGTTACATATTTTTAAGTTCGTTTACATGTATTTTGCTCATAATTTCATTTTCAAGTCATAGCTTTTTTACCGAATTGATTTTCTTAGTTATAATTTATTACCCAATATTATATAATTTCTTCAACTTTTTGGTAGTTGGCCATCCTTAAAATAAGTGAGAAAATTTTTTTTTTTTTATTTCTGACAAAAATAAGTACCTTTTAATCATAAGCACTTTTTATTATTAAATTATAATTACAGTCAAATGAGCTAAAAATCTTTAAAAGCGATCTTTTTCATACTCGTAATTTACTTAATTAATTTAAAAAGAAGCTAATAATAAAACTCGGCATGATTTTCTTACTCGGGCCTTATAAAATTATATTTTTACAGCTTTAATTTAATGACTTCTTGTCGTTTTTAAGCAATAATGTATGATTAAAGCGTATAGTGACGTCATTAATTCAATCTTTATTTTTTTTAAAATTCAATTATTTAACTACTCAACTTTCAAAGCAATCTACATACTATTTTTAAACATTTAAATGTTGCAATAAACCATGTAATTTACGCATCAAAATGTAAACGTACCATAATGTAAGGAATAAAGGAATTGTATAGCTTATGCTTTATGAAGTTTTTAAAAATATCAATTACAGTAAAATTACCATTATACCATTGATTTGATAAAATTTTACCGACATTCATTAATTTTGCGTAAGAGCTTTCCTCTAGACGTTGTAAGTTAGTGTTGTGATTGAATTTTTTATTTCTAATTACATTTGTACAATATCTTATAGGTAGATTTATGAAAAAAAAAATAAAATTTCAATTGTTAAAAAATGAAAGCAATATACTGCATGACTAATTAAAAGCAATTGTGAGAAAGATTTAAAATTAAAATCTTGTTATCAAATACTTTAAGGTTGTATCGTTAAGATTTTTAAAGAAAGTAAAAAGGTTAAGAAACCATTAAATAATACTATGCTCAAATTTGAATATGCTTATGAAAATTGTATGTTTGTTTTGAAAATAACACCTTCCTGATGGCCACTGATTTTTTTTTTTTAAATTATTTGCTTCAATGAAAACATGAATATGATGAATGAAAATTGTGATTATAGACCTACTTACTATCATCCTACTTCACTCATCGGAAACGGTGTGAAATGTGGGATTTAATTCGAATATTCAATCTCCAACACCCGATTATTAACGATAGCATTAGCATAAATCTAGCGATTTTATCAAGAAATAACAAAAATTTTAAATAACCAAATAAAAAAGCTCATTATTTAAGGCAAACTAATAAAAAAGCTATCAATAAAATCTTGGCATAATTGCATATTGCAAATGTCCAAGTTTAGTGTATTCCACTTATGATGTCATTGATTATATGTGCAGCACAATTAAAATTGTAGTCAGGTGAGTTAGTGATTTAAACGTACGTCTCTTAACGAACAGACGAGAGATAAAGACGTGAAGTGAGACTTTTAGCCGTATTTAAGAATGAATTTCGCCCACATAAAGTCACCTCAACGCTTATCGATAGATGGAGAACGATTATTGTTATTGTAATTATTGTGCCATGTGCATACACAAGTGCATTATGCATTTATTACGTGTTCATACACTCATACAAACACGAACTTAACTCACACACACGAGCAAATATTTTCTTTCAGTATTAAACGCCATACATACGATTTTACGTAGGACGTACGAACTAGAAAATGTGGGCAGTGGTCGAAGAAAAAAAATCGAAACTGGATGTTGGACAGCAACCGTAAATGCGTGGGCTTCTTGCAGTTAGTTCAATGAGAAAAATTATGAAAACGGAGATTTTGAATGTCGCTTTAAGACACTCGAGAATCGGACAACCTTCAGTGTAAATCCGAAAAACGACTGTCGTCGTTAAGTCTAGCATTAACGAGAATAGTCTCGTAAGCATTAAATAGATTTTTCAAAAATTCAAGGATTTTACTTTCGCTTTCTCTTCTAACGATATCATTGTATCCTCAATCCAAAAGGCACAATTAGCTAGGTGGTATATATAATTGATAATTTTAAGAGCTTCGGTTAATTATACTTGTAATAGCAATAACAACTTTTCAAAACGTAAAAATAGAAATGTTAAAATTATTTTAAATTGTCTGCATTTTGAATATACCCAATTATAGTAGCTTTTATCGTTATCGGGTCTATAGTTAATTCTTATTGAATAGACGAACAACATAAATTCCACAACAATTGTGTATTTGATTTTAAACAATTCGTAAAACAAAATGAAAATATTTTTAATTGGATAACGAGTAAAGTATTCTTATATACAAATTTTAGTTTGATTTCAGTATTGTATGTAACATGTACAATATAAGGTTTGTGTCATATAACATTTTAAATAACGAGACTGTATGTCGAAAACGAAAACTGTATGTATTAATTTTGTGTGCATGTCTATTTTTAGCTATAAGTTTTAGGCATTTTTAAACGATATCTGCGCAAGACAAAGAAATGGTAATACTATGTCAGATTCGTAGACAATTTTATCTGATACATCAACTAGCTCCTATAGAAAGAGTTACATCTTATTTGGAACGCCATTTTCCATTCATCTATAGAAATGTACGGTTTGTATGTTATTTGGAACGAACCTAGAGTATAGTATAGTAAATACCTTCATTTTTACAATGACGAGTAACAAAGCGACAGTCAACCGAAGTTTTACTCTTCTCTAAAACTCATTATTTTATTTTCTATTTAAAATAATGAGCTTAAAAAGTTGCGGTAAGGAATGAAACAACATTTAAAAAAAGGTACCAAATAAGGAATAAATTATCAGTTTTATTTTAAAAATATTTGACTGCTGAATTTTTGGTTAATGTATTTATGTTAAATCGCTCTTTTTTCGACTTTAAGTACTTTGAAAAATGACGAAATAAAATCTACAAATACATGCTGGAACATTCGCAGATTTGCGTTACAGACCACTGAGGAAGATTAAAAAAAAAATTAATTAGCAGATATTTGTTTATTTAATTAAATATGTATGTTTCTTCAACTTAAATGCATAGTTTTAAATCAAAATTTTCAAACTGTTCTTCTTATTGTCAACATTACTAGTACTTCAATTCAATGAATGAAATACAATCGAACCTCATCGAACGAGACATTTTGACCTCTATATCTAAAAAATAAGAATCTCTATACAAGAGAGTCATTTTTTATGTTCTAACATGTTATAACTGAAACTACGAGTATCTTTCACCCTTTATTGTACCATCCTACATTAGGTTTGTTCCTCTTGTCAATCTGATGATGTTCAAACAGTGACACGAAAGACAAAGAGCAAGGCATATTGACCAAGAGACTAGAGTGAGTGAAGAACATAAAGCAATTTCTTCCTCGAGTTTAAAACCGGTTTACCCAGTGTTTAAACACCACCAAATCAGTGTCGGAATACGCGATTGTCACGAAAACATACGTACATAGCTCGAATCTCAGCCTAATGCGGCCAAGCGGCTCACTCACTCTTGTCTCTTGGTCAATGTGCCTTGCTTTTTGTCTTTCGTGGCAATGTTTGGCATCAACGTATGGAACAAACCTATTGTATCTTTGTAAGTGCAAGGTTCAAGGGTATATAATTTCTTTTCTGCACCTTTCTAAGTGAGAATCCTGACTAACAATAAGAAGAAAGCATGAATAAGTGAGAAAAACATTCCAGTCTCTTGAAATATTGCACACCCAAGTTTGACTGTAATTGGTGAACAAAAAAAAAAAGATATTTAAAATTTTGCTTCGCTTAAAATTGTATTAAAGCAAAAGTATTTTTCTATTAAAATAACGTATAAATTGTTGAAAGAATTCAAAACTAAACTTATTCTGAACCTATGATGAATACTAGTTAAGTAGTAGTTTAGTGGCTATTTCAATAACCAATATTAAAACATTATTTTACAAAAATGGCCCGTTATATTGGCGTTATTTGTTTAATACTTGAAAAGTTGTTTATTTTGAAAATTAAAAAGCAAATTTACCCGATTTCCTTTAAAAGTTTACTCATCAATTTTGAAAGTGTGCGAGAGGCATACATTTTTAATTGTTCTTTAAATAAAATAAATCGGAAATCATAATTCATTGCAGCGAATTAATTTTGTCTTTTTTTTTTTTATTATACCGGCTTGTCGGTTTCCAAACAAACGTCGATCCGACATATAAATGATGTGGAAATTATTTAGGATTTCAAAAATTTATTGAATGAAACAAGGCTCGGCCAAACTGTTTCGTTCAAGTTCTGGCGTGGACCAAGAGCCATTCATATAAGATGTTGCTGGACCGGATTATTCCAGCAGCTATCTTAAGCGTTTATAACAACTTAACGCCCACGTTGAGTTATCTCAAGGGGTTTGATTTATTTTATTCGATTTTCTTGTTGCACTTCTCGTGCATGTTGCCAATCGAGGTTCGATGATTTTAAATTATGAATGAATCATTTATTTACCTTTGCTTCAACTCTTCTTCTCAACCTCGTACTCGCTTAATGGAAAAAAAATTCATTGATCCAACCAAGCCCATATAATTTTAAAAAAATTCAATTTCTCACATTGAAAATTCGCTAAAAACCTCTCATTTTTCATGTTTGTCAACATAATAAATTGATTTTTTTATTTCGGTCGTTGAAGTTCGTAAGTTCGATCAAGTGTGCAAAAACTCGTAAATAGCAAGTTTACATTTTGAGGACATGAGGCGGATCGAGACCAATCATTCCACCCTTTTGTAAAACGTCGAAAAGAAATTCAAAGGCAAGACATTGAAAACAATGAAACGTATGCTTGCATATCATTAAATTTCATAAATTAAACTGTCAAAGCATTCAAGTAGGATGCACGTGTGAGGAGCGAAGACATAAAAGTGAAATTTAAATTACAATTTTTACCTAAAAGAACATTTTTTTAGTCTTTGTGAGAAACCAATTAATGGTTTGACATGAAGAACTTTCGAATTAATCTATATTTTATACCCTCAGTTTTTTAGGGCTTATAAATGTATTTTTTTTATTTGTCTGTTTTTTTTTTTTTTTTAAAGACAGTCATTGAGTTTTTAATTACTTTTTTTAAGATAAAGCACAGGCATTTTTTAAAATGAAAATTGAATATTCACAATAAGTATATTAGATTTATTTTAACAATTTCTGAGAGCCTTACTTTTCGATTATTACCGACTTTGATTTGATCTAGACTTGTTCTTCAAGGAACTTACATTCTAACTTAAACCATCAATGAATTAATAGAACTTGTTCAAAATATAAAAAATATCAAACAAAGCTTAACTGTTAAAACTCAAGAACAGGAAAGGTAAACGAATGGCACAATTTTTTTTATTAATCGTAACGAAAAAAATATTTTATAAGTTATGAAAATTATATAAGGTTTCAACAATCCACGCTTCAAATATAATTTTTAGTTTCAATTTATGCTACTGAATATGGATGAATATGGTCTTTTTTGTCGTGAATAACGTCGTATAGAAAACAGAATTGCCCGTAGTTAGGCAACCAGCAAGTCTATATGCTCAAATAGCAAAACATTGTGTAAAATTAAAAGGATTAGGTAAATCATACGCCTTATAGTGTTTGATAAGGCTTTGAACACTGTTCAAGTAGAAAATTTTATGGTTTTTATAATTTGTTTGTGTTGATCGTTGCGCTTTTGTCGTAGCGGTTATGTCGGCGCGATTTTGATGCCGCGTTTTTGTTGAATATCTACCATATTGTCACGTTAATTTAATTTATAAAAACAATATAAGAGGTATCGTTTATCGTTATTCGTTATCTTTACTCTGGAGGTGAAAGAAAAATAGATTTTGATTAACTCTAGTCTGATACTCGCTCCAATGTGAATGCTTCAAAAATCCCTAATGATCAAAACTCGACAGGCTCAGTTGATAAAATTCATAAATAACTAAATAAAAAAAAAACCGTTTTGCCGTTACAGGATAATTTTTAATAAAATTTATAAAGATTACCTATTTGAATTTTAATGGCTTTATGAAAACCAAAACTTTAATTGTTTAGTCACTATTATGGTACTTTGACATTGGCTTCCGGTTTGTTTTCACATAACTGCAAATTGTGTGCAAATGTAGTTATAAAAAAGGGGATGATGTCAGACAGACGAAAAGGAGCGTCATTTGAAGGTCTGTTTTGATAAAATTTTATAAAACATTGAAGTAGTTTAGAATTATTTAAGGAAGTTAAAAAGATACAACTTTTTGTGTGATTTACGATATATTTAGTTTAAAAGTTGTCTCCAATGCAGGCTTTCTTTTACTTCATCCCCACGAAAGTATGTCTTATTAGCAATTATCATTGGGCTCATTGCGCTTCAAATTCGATTGGTTTCCATAAAGAAATGTAAATAATTGCGTTAACATACTGCAAACAGGTGTTTTCTGTTGTTATAAATACAAATTTTTTTTATATCTGCTTGACTCATTTCCGCTCTCGTTACTAGCATATGTCATTAGCAAAAGCTTCGATAACGAAACGGAAAACGTTAAATTTTCGATTCCTTACGAGTTAAAAATAAGACGTCTATTATAGACACTTTGACCTTTTTATTTAAAAAAAGCGACGATTGTTTGAACGTGGGAATGTCGCGAAAATTTGAATGTAAAACAAAATGTCTCTATTTAAGTCAATTTATTGGCGACAATAAAACCGAAATGTTAATTTTCGATGGGGGTTTTTGATTTGCACGCGTTTCATGTTTTGTTACAAGTGTATCAAGACTTATTGGACCGCATAAATTAAGAAGAAATTTTTTGAGATCAAAATGCCGCCGTGATTTTGGCTACGGAAACATAAATTATAAACATTTTTGATGGCTTTATTGATTCAATCGTCCGGTTTTTTGTTTCATTAAAACTTTACAGTTTTATAGAGCGAATAGATTGGAAATGTTTGGAACTTGATGAATGCACTTACAAGTTTGAATTAAGTCTAAAAAATACCAGATACAAATACAACTAGAATTCGTCTAGAGATATTTTTGTTGTTGATTTTTACCTACCTACTTGTTTGATAAACCAGAATTTTCTAAGGCTTTCAACATATTTTCTCATTAATTTTAACAAGAAACTTAAGATTCAATACAAAATATCTTCTTTTTTTCAACCGTAACTGTGAAATCGAAGAATAAATTCAAATTTCATGGGAATTTTCATTTGAGTGATTTATGAATCGTTTTCAACGATTCCTCTCGAAAAAAAGTTGTTGTTAACGTTTAAGTGTTGAAAAGATGAACTTACGATAATTTTATTGAATTCGAAGAATTTTAACATCAAATAGGTACTCGCAAAATGAAATATTTACCTATATGTTTCCTGCTGTGAGAAACAATCAACTAAAAAAATGCGTTCAAATTCAATTATTGAATGGCTGATATAAGAAATCTATTAGACGATTTTAAATTGAAAGTAAAATTAATTCAGAATCTCGTTAATTTATTTTGCAAAAAAAAAAACGTTTTGATGTCGCGACTATATGATCTTTCGTGTGTCTCGCAACGAAAGTCACGATGGGAGAGAAGCCAAAGGAATTTTTTCTGGACTTGTCTCACTAAAAGTTATTTAGGATAGAACTCAGCAGACAAGCCACACCGAGTCTCGAAAAATTCCTCCGTCTCATACACGACCAACTCGCGCACCAAGAAAAAATACCATTGACTAATTCATTTTCTAATTAATACATTATTCTATTGAATCTTATTCGTTAAATTCTATTAATCGTTTCATTAAAACCTTTTCATTATAAAAGGTCAGACGAATTTTTACCTTTTCATGTACACACATAATCGGTCATTAACCGAATTTGCTGTTAATGAATTTTGCGTTTGTTAAATACAAAAGACTAAAATTAATTCTAAATATTTTTATTATTACAACACAATACCTAATCTGTTGCAAATAAAATACAGTTTTAGTCAGAGTTGATCCTTTCTTTTTTAAACGTTTTTCAACATTTAATTTTCTTTGATTCAAACACAAAGGAGAAAATTTGTTGGTTTCAAGCTACTTCGATTACATCGTTTATTTAATGTTATTAATTGTTTATTTTCATCTCATTATTAAATCTTTTTTGGTTAGAACATGCTTTTTTGTAATAAAAGACCTTAGAACAATTAACTCGAGCATCAGTTAATTATGCTTCATAAACAATGAAGGAAATAAATAAAAAATCAGGGAGAAGAAAGAATGGAAAATCAAAGAAATGAAGAGGCGTTTAAGAAAAATATAACATCTATATTATATATGATATTTCTTAATGTTTTCATGTATTTTTTAATTGAGATAAGTGTTATTATTATTACAAATATTTAAATTCTTTCTATTTTTGTTTTTAAAGTAAAACTTTTTATACATCGTCTCAAATTTTTTGTCCTGTCTTTAGCATGTCATTGAAAAATTGTGCCAAAAGCGTAGCAAATGGAGTTGGATGCAAAACTTAGAAAATCAATTATATCGTCTATTTTCATACCCTAAATCGTATAATTTTCCGAAAAAACTTAAATGCCTAAAATTCGAAAAAAGTTTCACTTGCATCGTGGTTTCGTAAATACCACAGAATAATTTTTATTTTTACTTTTTTTGAAACTGGAGTTACGGCTTAATTTACAACCAATGTCTAGAAACCTAATTCGGTTATAAGTTGAAGAATACCTATACGGATACAATTAATGTACCTTGAGGTATAAAAGATCATTACATTAATAGAAGTTTAAGTTTCATCTTAAAACCAACTCACAGAAAAATAACAAAGTGTGTCAATAACGAACCTAAACACGTTTTATTCTGTCAATAATACGAAAGAGACTATAGCTATCCCACATTTTCCTCTTTGCTAATTTTACACATAGATACCATATCTATTTTAATAATACTTATTGATAAACAAATCTTATATAGATAACTACTATTATAAATGCGAAAGCTTAGATGGATGGATGTTTGTTACTTAATCACGCCAGAAGGATGAAATTTGGCATAGAAATAGATTATAGCCTGCAATAGCACATAGGCTATATTTTATTCTGGAAAAGTATTGTTTCGGAATATCAAGATATTTTTTTAAACAGATACTGGGATTTCAATGATATTTAGTATACACGTACTTAGCTTATTCATAGAATAATACAAAGGGTAACTTTTAACTTGGAAAAATACATAGCCATGAAACGAAACAATTTGCGTCTTATAAAGAAATAAATTAACGATTTAGCGTTATTTTTCGTGTAAGATTAGTTAATAAGCTGAAGATTGCATATGCTGATGTTTACTAAAAATGTATGGTTCCTGCAAGATAGCAAGGTAGGTTTTTTTAACAGGATCCAAGTAATGAATAAACATGATTTTTAGGTATAGGTTGAATTTCTGGTTTATTGATTTTATAAATTACCTTTTATCCTGGAATTTTTTCCTTTAGGCTTGCTAAAAGAAAAACTTATTTATTGTTTCTCAAAAAGAAGGAAAATTGGAACCCACGTAAAATTATATGTAGAAAAAGCTTATTAATCAAAGAGTGTACACGTTATTATCTCCAACAATAATGGCTCCTGAGGAATAACAATGAACAAACGAATTTGCATATTGGATAATTTCAATGGAAACGCTAGTTTCATTTGTCAACCTCAGCAAAGCGGGGAGGGTTTGCTAGTAGTCAAATGTATCGCAGGCTTCAAATTTTGAAATTGAAATTTATACTTTTAACCAAATTTGCATTGATTTATCGTAACGTGGCATAACTAATTTATTTCGGTAATAATTACTTCATAAAAATGTATTTTAAATAATGAAAGAAGATTGTGAAAAACTTAATTTCAGGTTTTTTTTTTGTTTAGGAGACATCAATTCTTTAAAAATATAATTATAATTTAAAATTACCATAAATTTTAAAGATTTTAATATGCCTTTAAATAAATTAAAAAATTATAAATCTAATATTTCATTACGATTTTCAGTCACAAGAGATAATTTTTCATATCTTAATAAATTCACATTTAACGTCATTGACTCTTTTCAACTGAAACAAATTAATTTTGAAAAACTAAAATAACTGAATAATTTTCCACTTTGCAAAATTCAACTAATTACCAATGCAAATGGCTTTTATAAACGATTAATCGCTAGTGAATGATTTTCGTATAAACATAAAATCAACAAGTTAATTAAGAATTTTATTTGAAAGTACACACGTAGGTACTTATCTTAGTTGCTAAAAGTTTTTTTCTGTTGGAATTAAAAGTTTTATTTAAGATTGGCCTAATTTATTATATAGAAAATAATTGGAATTGATAAATTAAATCACACGTTTCATTAACGGTCGCTTTACGGACGTGACGTAAATAATTGAAGGTTTCCCTCGTAGAAAAGCAGATAATTATTTTAATCAATTTGTAAAAGTTAGCTTGCGAATAAATAAATGTATAAATATTGAATAAGTGCATAGAAAGGGTTTCTTGCCATTGCATTTTTCAACGTGAAAAACTAGGCTAACCCATTTATTAGTAAATGTAGTTGTCAATATTGAGCAACATTTTTAATGGGAAAATCGATAAGAAAATTGTGTGAACTGAGAACAAGGAGTGAGATTTGAAAAGTTGTGTAATATGCAATTGCTTTTTGAAAATTTATTATTTTGTCAAAGATTTTTGTTGAGATCATCTAAATCACGTTTGTGTATAACGTTGGCATAGACTTAAGTGTTTAAAAAAGTTATGAACGTGATAGAATAAAACATTTTATACATCAAACACACGAGCTATTTTTCAAATCATATTTCTCTTCGTTTCAGTCGAAGGTCTTGTACTGTTTGCTTATTTGATTAATACATGTACAAGACACAAACGACATGAAATATAAAACACTGCAAATAATCAACACAATTGCTCACTTTGGCGAAATAATCCTCGAGCGACAATCTCAATTGATCAATGAATATTTTATTATCTCGCTAAAACCCATTCATAATTCCTTCGAAAATTTGTTACAAGGACCCGGAAATTTACAATACATTTGCAAACAATCTCGCGTTTTTTTTTTTTTTTTTTTAGAAAAAATTAATGTTTTAGTTGCATCATTTATGGGCTTGGGTTTCCTATGAATGCCATCAATGTGTTTGTTCTGCTTTTCATGTAATAGATATGACATCAAAATATTTTTTTTCTTTTTTCAAGAGTTTGGTGCAAGGTTACTTTTTATATTTGTTTCCATAAGCACAGAGTGAACATGGAATTATTAATGAAGATAATAATTTTTTAATGAAGCCAATTACATATTACATTGGATATAAAATCGTGTATATAAATAAATAGGAACTTGTTTGCTTGTTTGATTTCATTACAGAAAAAAAAATTCATAAATATGCATTAGGTTTATTAAAAGTAAGAGTTAATATTGAAATGCCATAGTTTGATTAAACAAAGATCAAGTTTCAATTTTGCTAATTTAATTTGTCTCCATAACTTGAGTTTTTTTTTTAAATTGCAAGAAAATTTCAAATTTGTTGCCTTTGATTATATAATGGAATCTATAATAAAATACAACACAAAATGTTTTTGATTATCGTACTTTTTATTAACATGAAACACATAGAATTGTTCAAGGATCACGTCTTATCTCTTCAGCAAATAACGCTATAATAAGAAAATATTGTTTTGCAGTTTTTCATCAATAATAATTAATAACTATGATTTGATGAAAAAATCAATTTAATCGTAAATTTTCGTTTGTTTAAAGTGTCGCTATTTGTTGTAGACTTACAATTGCATTGTTCTTTCACATTTTCAAAAAGATATTTTAAAATCAACAAGTTGAAAAATTGGTTCTGTTTCGTGTTTCGATTATATTGAAAAAATTAAAATGCAAAGACATAATAAATGACTTGTCGTCAGTAGAGATGGTGTTATCTTAATGAATATACATAAAACATAATACAAATTACGTATTTTCAACAATTCAAAAACGGAAAGGCAATGTTGACGCTAAGAAAGAGATCAAGTTTTCAAACATAAATTAATGGACACGCAAAAGCTGTGCAAGTGATTTTTAAATCTTTATCTTCGCAATGAAAAAGAGAGCAACTTTTTTTTTAGTTTTTAAATAATATTAGTGTAGACATTTTACTTGACAGAGATGCAGAAAAATTAAAAATTCAAATTCCATTTTTTTTTCTTTTTCTTGATTTTTACAAACGTTTTTCAAAGTAAAAAATATAGAAAAAAAACTTTAAGATATCTACCTTCTTATCTACTATATACCGCCTATTTAACGTATACTATATTTTACACTAAAACAAAATAAATTAAAATCTCACTAATGCTGTTTAAAACGTTAATAAAACCTTATATCTACAAACCATAAACGCTATATATTGATATAACAAAAAAAAGGCAATGATATAGAGACCTTTACTCTTCCAACAACTAAAACACAGATTCATTTTAGGAAATCTAGGGAATAAAAAATCACTCCCAATTCCACCCAAAAACTGGAAAAAGTCAAAAGAAAAGTTTCTAAGTCGTCTATTTTACCAACTCTGGGAAAAATTTAAAAGGTTCGATCCAGTTCAAGATTAACTATGTAACTGACGATTAATGTATAGTGTTTTGATGGTTACCATAAATAATTTTTTTAAAGAAATTTTCAATTGCGCCAATAATTTAGTTATTTTTTTATTATCTTAAAGGTGTTCAAATGTTGGATGTGAACTTATAACATATAGGTAATAATATCAAGTCGATAAATGAAAAACTTGTCAAATCAATCAGAAAATTCTTGAAATTGAAAGTTATATCTCTTTTAAGGATATGGAATAAGCAGTATGGAGATTTTTTGAATTAAAACATCCTAAAAGAGACTTCCTTTTTAAAATTTATTGCATTTAAGAAGTATGTCAGTTTAAAATAACGTAGGTAGCGCAATTTTTTTCAGAAAGGCTTATAAACCTTTTAAAAATGTAAAAACAATGCAAAATATTTGTTGTTTTAAATATTGATGTAAGGTGGTCCTTCTTGTATTTTTCATATTTACTTTTAATTGAATATCATGCAAGCAATTCATGCATTTTTTCAGATATTTTACTGACTTTTTAGAGTATATCTTAATTTACACTTCGTTTGAAATGTTTCCTTCGTCATATTAAAACAAAGTATCTGCAAAGATGCTACAATGAAAGATCTGCCATCTTTTATTGTACGCCTGATGTCGCTGAGAGAAAATAATAATTGAATTATAAAAATTGAAACAATCATTTTTCAAATGCCTTTGTTCTAACGTAATTTGGTTTCCAGTTAAACGAATGACTGAACAAAAATTTCTCTTCATTCGAATGTAAATAAATATATCTTCTCATATTACAATTTATTTGTTCCTCAAGGGTGTTGTGTGGTTTTCCATTCACCACCCATAAAAATATTTTATTTTTTTCATTTCCATCCTGATATTTTATTTTCTTATTGTAATAATTATATCATAAGCACATTACTGGAACGTATGATCGTATGAATAATCTCACACAATTACAATTGTAAATTTTTCCGATAATTTACAATACATGCATATTTATCACACTAATACTTGGAAAATTATACCGGCGCCACAAATATTATTTGTATATTTATGACACACGCACGTTTTGTTATTCAAGAAAATTAGTTTTAATTTTCATGAATAAAAAATTGAAACTGTAAGATTTGTGAAATATGAGTAATTTTTTTCAAGGTATGACTTCAATAAAAAGACTTGAACTTTCAGTGAAATATGAGAAATAAATATTTTTCTTACATCAAGTTCATTGACCAATGTATGATTTTTATTATGTCTAACATAAGTCAGAATAAAAAAAGAAAACTTACTTTCTTAGAAGGATAGTGGCTTAAAAAGCATTTCCACTAAATTTTAACGTAATCACCTTAACACTAAAGGCTTAAGACACTAATTGAAAGTTTCTTTTTTGTAATATCACAGATGAAAGTCACAGAATTTTCCTCGTTTTACATTCCGAGTGTCGCGAATTGTTGTGGCTCTGCGTGCACGGCGCTCGTTCAAATCCCGACTGACTGAGTCACATTGATGCTAATGCAAGCTTGAAATAATTACAAACCGCAAACGAGTTAAAACCCCACTCAACTTATCTCCATTTGACCCATTCATTTCCTAGCCATTGCCATATTCGCATATTCGCTAATACATTCAATATCTGTTAAATGCTCATTATCTGTGATTAGTTTAAGCGTAAATACAATGCTAATATTGTTGAGTGGATAGCCAATATTCACTCGTATACCTGAATCAAATGTAAGGGAGATAGAAAACGTGTGTAGTTTACGGGTTATAATTAACGGACACTTATTATGGTTGAGATTTTTTTAACAGTAATTATCTTCCACAAAGCGCGTCGGGAAATCAAAAGCGAATGAAAAAATCTATTTGAAAAAAAATGTTTGCACACGAGGAATTTCTTTGTGATAACTAAATTTGCTTTATCTACTTATACTCGTTCGTAAACATGCAAATAAAATTAATATATTATTTAATTTTATAATAAAGGTAGGTAGGACATACGTATAGAAAAATAGAAACAAATCTAACCTTCTTTATTAAATTCTATTTTTACGGTTTCATAAATAACCTTAAATGTAACAAAAAGAAAATACAGTTTATTTTAAAAGTACGTTGCAGTGATAGTTGAAAAAAAGTAAACGTTAACTTTTATACCCAAATAGTAATAATAAAAATGAAATGTTTGTAAGGTTGTATGTTTGAGGTAATATCTGAAACTACTTTCCAGATTTCAACAATTCTTTCATCATTTAAAAGATAATTTATTCTAAATGAACATAGCCTATATTTTATATTAGAAAAACACATTACCCTAGAACTCTGAGTTATGTTCTTATGAACGGATCCTCAAATTTTAATGATATTTAATATATATAGGTACTCTTTTTATAGAAAAAACTAGTTCAGTCAAGGGACCCCCATCATAAACGAGGTTTATTACATTATTTTTTCAATTTAACGTTCTCTGGGTTCAAAAAAAATATAATAATATTAGATTACCAATTTATCAATTTTCTGGTTTATAAAAAATTTCATATTTGCTTAGCAAAATTATTTATCTATAAAAAGTAATTTCGTACTTGGATTTTAATTACAAGATTTGTTTTAAGAAATGTATTTTTTTAAAACTTTTATAATTTAAAATTACTGTTATCAAGCAGTGAGCATAAGGAGATAGAAAGAGAAACTAGAATTAAAGAGAAAGAGAAGGACGATACAATGTTCGCTTTTTCGTGGCACTATGCTCATGGTCTCCACCGTGTTAACTTTTTACCTAGGTAAGTATAGCTAGCATAGAAAAATGTATGGTTCCTGTTGGATAGCTACAAAAAAATTGTTATAGCTTCGAAAACAAGAAACAGGTACCTACAAAATAACGAACCAATGTAATTGTTTTTGTAAGATTAGTTTATAGGTGGAAAATATAAAAACTTTGGATGGCAATAGTTAAATAGTTAAATGGGGTAAAAATAGACAGTTTTGTAACTTATAAAATTGAGGTTTTCATTGATTTCAATTTCTTATCAATTTATAATTTACAAAAATCAGAAAGGCTCACTTAATGGCGCAGCGGTTAGCGTAGTTGATCCCAGCTTCATGCGTACTGGTTTCAATCCCCGTTAAATCCTAGATATACCTTTTATAACCTAAGATTTATTTATTTCAGAAGAAATTTACTGTGTAAGACAATTTTGATATTACCTTAGGTGTTAAAGCGGCTTAAAACACCCATGTAACAAAAGGTCAGAAAGGAAACAACTTATTTGGGACACATAAAACAAGAAAATAAAACTTCTTATAAATGCGTTCACTTGTTCTTATGTTGGGCTTGTGGTACATATGTAGTAGTGTGGTTAACGCAGTCATAGGTATCGAATACTTAAGTTAAAATCGAAAACCTAAAAAAGTAACCTTTCCATAATAACTTTAACGTTCACGTTCTTTTTTTTTACTTTACGAATTAGATTGGGTAGTTCTTTGAAATGAATTATTTTATTCGTATTTATCATTTTTAGTTTCTTTGTTGAACGCACGTAAGTAAATTTAATTTTTTTTTAAAAATGTTTTTACTAATTTAAGAATCACTCCAGAAGATAAAATGTTGAGAAATGATTTCCTCAACCACCCAAATTCTTACAAATGTGTGAGTGTGTTTTTTTATATTAACGATAAGATTATTTCTTATCAGCAAAAAGGAAGGTTTTTATGTCTGATTTACAGAAGGGTTTCAATCATGTCAACGATCTCATCCTTTTTTACCCGACATGATAAAACGTTGATAGCATCATCAATAAAAAAAAAAATACTTTTTGAGAAGATCAATAAACCAACAGTAGTATATAGTATATACTTACAGAAACCTATCTTATATTTCCTAGACACTAGATTAGAAAAAAAATACTTTGAGTTATGAAGTTTTCCTTGTGCGTTAAGCTTAGAAAAACTTAATAAATTGTATAATCGTCTTTATAAAATGAACTCAAGCCACAGCTTAGGTCTGAGATATACGATTCAAAAAGTTAAAGTTCAAATAAAATTCACTTTAGAATTAAGAAATTAAATTTGCCTCAAAAATGAGTTACAAACAAACTATACCTATAGACGTAAGTATGCATTAACTAATGCTTACTAGTTTTTGTACAGAAATTCCCTATTTTATTAAGGATTAAGTTACTGAGAGAGGTGGATTTCCATTTATTTTTTGTTCATTCAATATCCAACCAAATTTTATTTTCTCTAGATATAAAAACGTGCTATACTAGTTATCAAAAACTTAATTTAAAAGAATCTATGGTGAAATTATAGCTTTCTACAAATCAGTTTTATATCTTTAATCTACAAAAAAATCTAACGAAATAAATTGAATTTAACCGAAGAACATTTGAAATACCGCAAAACCATTCGATATTCTCGTCTTGTGTCATTTATTTCAGCTAAAACATCCTGTCTTATTTCTTGAAAACCAAATATCACATTTGTAAGAATAACAAAAAGCTTTTTTTCTGTGAAATTCGAGACTGAATTTGAAGTTGTTCTTATGTGATTTCTCCTTCTCATAAAAAATATCAAGTTATCTTCATTCTGAATTTTATTTTGACTAATTCCTTCACCCAAGTCACATTTGATTAAGTTGATAGGAGGAAAAAAATCAAGTTCTCACAACCGAAGTAAAAAAAAATATTTGATGTGTAACTTGTGTAATTAAATATACCTGGAAACATCTTTGTTGATGCAAATCTTAAAAAAAAGATGAATGGAGAGTGGTAAATGGATTGGAAAGAGATGGCTGGTTTGGCTGTCTTATTAACGATGGTAATTCTAGAAGATTATTAGCAGAAGGTGGCTATTAAAAATATTATGAGTCTAACGTTTAAGTCCATGGTTTGCTGTTTGAAAAATTGAGTGAGTTTGAGGAAGTTTATTTCATTTGTACAAATTTAAACATAATCTGCAAAAACGTGATAATTTCAAACAAATTCTATACATTTCATCATGCGAAAATATCATGAAGACATAATCAAAATCAAAGCCAGTCGAGTCAGCCAAGTAGCCTTATATGGCCAGAATACGTGACATCAAAACGAATCCACGTTTCAGCCATTTTAACATATAGCCGATCTGACCTCACTTAAAGTGATAACGACACACTCGCGAAACGTTTAACACATAATAAATACAATTTGCATAGATCCCAAAAACTGAGGAAATTTTCAAAATTTCTAAAACTTGAATAGAACGAGGCCAATCATTTCTCACCGCTTTGCGTATTTGCGATCGAATTCACGAGAGTTATCGATTTGATGATGTGGGCGTTGATCAACTTTCGCCAGTTGTTTGCCTTTTTTCTTCTTCGAGAAAATATTAGCCAGTCATTCAGTCATAACGGTCAAAACCTTATTAAAATTAGGTAAATCAAGTCGATTCGTGTTTGCAGTTTTTCAAAACGTCACAAACAACGCCAACGTAAACTTTTGCACTGATTCATTCAAACATTTAAATTGGCTTATTATTCATTGCGTTCTGACTAATTTTATTGAAAATGCAAGAATCGTTTCGATGATTACGCAATGGCTTTGAATAATTGATTTCATTTCAGACTTCCACAGTGTCTATTTTGGAATTATCTCGTCATCGTGACTGTCGAGAAGTTACCGTTCAATGATTTTGGTAACATTTTTTTGTTGCAAATTAATCATTTTTTTTAAAATTCAAAACTGCTTCTTGTGTTTTATTTGATTAAAACTTAAGTATCTTAACTTATTACTTATAGATAAATACAAAATATTCAAAAGCATTGCATAAGGCTCAAAGACTAAAATAAAGTATTTAAAATATTAATGACATGAAAAGTATAGGTATATTAAAAATGTTTTAAGAAGCATATATTTAAAAATAGATATTCTGCATTTGTATTTATGAAATAATTAAATAAGTAAAATTCTACCAAAAACAAATTAAAAATAAGTATCAAAATCATAACCCTTATTTTATAAAATTATCATACTTTGGGGTTCTCACAGTAAACATTGTTTACCAAAGTTATTATATTATTTTTTTTAATAAAACATTGTTATACATATTAAGATAATAATTTTAAGTTTACCGTCATGGAGCGTTTTACATCCCTGATTCCTTATTAACTAGCCTCGTAGGGTGTTATTAAGTCAAGGCTATGGTCATGTTAAGTCAAAAAGAATTTTTAAACAGTCGAATTAAAAGTTAAGAAACTTACTCAGATATTTATCTATTAGCTTTCAACGCATTAGTAACGCATTAAGCACACGTAACTCTTAATCATAATCTAAATGATGGTAGTTTGGTTCCCATTTTACATTTAACTTCTTTTTAAATCAAAATACATATGTACCTAACCTTTTTCCCATTAAGGTTGTTATTGTAAACGTTTTTGATAAAATTGATTGATTTTATGAAAATATATAATCAAGGTTATAGAGAATTATCTAAATAGCTCCAGAAAATATTGACCAATATATTCTCTTGAAATATTTAGTGAAAATCATTATTTATTATGTTGGCTACAGTTTGGTCCAAGCTAACGAATATTTCGTCCCTAAAATAGAAGTTGTCCTACCCGGGTCTGATCCCATGTATTTATTTTAAGACAAGTACATAAAAAGCGGCTTTTGGATTTTATTTAAACTGTTTTGGGGAAATAAACAGCACAAAAGAACAAAGTTGTAAGATGTAAACTAAATGTTGCTTCAAAACAAGTTCCGAGTCACCTTTTTTATCTAGTGATCTAGACTATAGGTCTGTCGAGTAGCCTATCTGTTGGCACTTTTGGAAATGCCGTTCTTCAAAAATTACTGTTCTAAGCACTTGCCCACATTGCCTAATAGTAAAGCTGGCCATGCCTAAAGAAATTAAGTCCCGTAAAAACTTCTTTCCGTTTGCTGGTTCATTTTTCGCCAAATCTTCTTCCTTAACAGCATAGCTTCCATTGTAACTTCTAGTCTTATCAAACGAAAGTTGAATTTTTAATATATCTAATATTTAGTAATGTTCCCTAAATTACACGAATAATTAATAATAGTTTAGCTTTAGGTCACTTAGTGGTTTTATACGCCAGTAGTCCTAGCAGGTCCTAGGGTTGATCCCAATGAAAGCTCAATAATTTTTTTTGAGTTCGGAGTCGCTAATAACCGTAGTAGTTGATACTACCTAAAATAATTAAAAAAGAAAAACTATAATCCAACTTCAATTACTTTTTGATCAGAGTAAAATGAAAAATGAAATACGATAACGATTAATTTATGTGCTTTACATATTATTAACAATACGAGAGTCAAAAATATTTTACATCCCACTAATTTCTAAAATAGACATTCTTTATTGGTTTTAGTTTTCTACAAAAATAATTACCGTATATCTCGGCGTATAGTACGCAGTAAGTTTTAGACAAGTATTTACCTATTAACCCGTATATCGGTTATATAATAAGCAAACTTTTTTTCCATTACTTTTTCAAAATTTTTATTTTTAATACGAGTATGTGTTCTAATTAATTACTTGACTATCTATTATAATATATTCATTTAAAAAATAAAAATCTAACATTTATTATTGTTAATTTTTTAATTAAAAAGAAAAAGAATTTGTCAAAGTAGAATTTTATATAATACTTGGCGTATATTTCGCACCCGAAAATCAAAAGAGCATTTTTCTTCTTACTGGTGCGTACTATACACCGAGATATACGGTAATTGATGAACTATCGTCAACGTGAAATTTAAATAAAATATTTCTATTAAAGATTGAGGTAATGACAAACAAATTTTTTTTTAAATGTTCCTTAGTTAATCCTAAATCTCCTGTTACATTTTTCAATGATTAACTACACCATTTAAAAGTTATGGCAATTAAAAAAAACTGTACTTTAACATGTGTTCTTATAGTAGAAGATCCGAACCTACCTCGACCTTCACCGAGATGATAATAGAATGAATCCTATTTTATCATGAAGTTAGTAAATTAGAAAATATATTAAAAATGGGTTGCCTAAAAAAATCCTGGACAGACTACTTATTTTTAATTATTAAAAAAATGATTTTTAATAAAATATTGCAAAAAATAAAAAAATTTTTACAAATCACAGGCGACTGCGTTTTTGGGTCCTTTATTATTACACAGTATAATTACCTCGGATCTCTCTGTCACCCATTTCTACGCGCATAAAAATTTAAATCTTTAAAATTCGCTAACTCCCAATTGGACCGAACTTTTTGCAGACAAACCTATATCAACGTGTTCGCAATAAAACAGCGCTTATGGTGATATAAATTTTTTTTTCTATTATCTTGATGTTGCAATATTTTATTAAAAATAATGTTTTAAAAAAATAATTAAAAATAGTCTGCCCCGGATTTTTTTAGCCAACCCATGTTTAATATATTTCTTAATATACTAAATTCATGATAAAATAGGTTGCATTCTATTATCATCTCGGTGAAGGTCGAGGTATGTTCGGATCTTAGACTATTATGAATATTTGATCACTCAGTAGATTAAATTTATTTAAACTATTGTAAACATCAACTTGCCAATATTAGACTACAGGTGGTCCTAAACGATATGGATCAATGGTGAAAAAAGTGGCGAGTCAGCATGAACCCCCTTAAGTCTGCATTTGTACCATTCACTCTAAAAAAGGAACCGTACAGTGAACAACTATATCTAGAAACGGAACAGTCCTGCCAGTTAAATACTCGGTACAGTACCTGAGGTTACATCTAGACAGCAAACTGAGATGGAAACAACATATTGACCTTTTGGTTAATAGGCTCCACGTGCGCATAAAACAGCTTAAATTTATGCTAGATCCACCAGCAACACTAAGCCTAGAAACCAAAAGGTTGATGTATTTGATGCTAATTCGACCAATTTGGTCATATGCTTGCGGTCTCTGGGGTTCGGCGGCCTTTTGTCCATTAAAGCGAATTCAGGTTATACAGAACTGGGTGCTACGAATAATAACTGGTGCTCTATGGTATGTAAAAGGTTCGGTCTTAGACAATAACTTGGAAGTGGCATTAGTTAAAGACGTAATAAGAGAGGCATATACTCATCTACACACAAGCATGGAAAATCATATGAAAACGAGCTTATAAGAGAAGAAGCATCCAGAATAGTACCATAAAATAGACGACTCAAAAGGAAGAGCCTACAGGGTTGCCTTAATTTTAATAAAACATTTTAAGGACATAGATTTTAAATACAATTAGTGATATAATTAAATAATTTATGGTACGGGATTGTTAGTGGACAATTGCCGAACACAAGTGACAAGTCAATTAGATAACATATACCATATAGTATCTACTTTTAACTAAAGAACACAACTAAAAGTCACGTAGTGACGTAAAGTGAAAATAGTTTAAAAAAAACTATTGTAAAAAAAATATTAACACGTCTTAAAAGATTTTACTGGTTAAAAGGTACATATATACATTGAAGTATAGATATTTACTGTCAAAAGTACATTAGTAAACTTTTTTCGTTAAGTCAGTTTTTAATACTTATCTTTTATTATTGAAACTATTTATTTATTTCGCTTCAGGCAAACAGAAGATATTAATGCATTATTTTTAGTGTTCTGTACTATTACTCCCGATTATATATCCAGTATACTATTTTAATTGATATAAGATTTCTCTTTTTAGAGTTATAGTTATTACTTATAAGCATTTTTATATGGAATTGTAAGACTATAAAAAGTATAGTATCTTAAGACTTAGGTTTATCTGTCTTTTACATGCTTCAAAAAATAGAATACAGTACCTAAGGAACTATAAACTTGTAGATACCTTTGCATTTTTACACAATAAAAGTTAAAACATTTCTTTAAATTGTTAAAAAAATCTAAAAAATAATTTTGATATCAATTTAAACCCTAGGTATGAAAATTATTTGTGATAGGATATATCCACTTTGAATTTTAACCAATTATGTATTTAAATATTTTCATAACCTTTCTGGTAATACTTGTATAATGTACTATGTTCCTCGCAAACATAAAATATCTACTTGTATTCTGCAATAAAAAACAATTTTATTCAATTGAATATTTAATCAATTTTCACATTTTATCTTTATCTTTTCTATTATTTAAGACTGAATTTCACCGAGATGCATAAAGGGTCAAGTATCACATTTACCATTATACAATCACATTATATGATAATTTTCTAGTTTCGTGGGACGAAGACAATGTAAAAGTTTATGTATATTTATAAAACGCGGGGGAAATACATTCATCAGAGGTGATATTAAACCATGGTCAAGGTTATATAAATGCATAATTTTCTAATTCAGACAGCAAATATTCCGTTATTCACGAAAAAAAAGCGATTTAATTGTCAATTTGAAACACTTTCCATTAAAAACTAACGCCAATATCCTCATAAATGAAACCCTCACCTTTGATTTACGACTGTAGTTATTTGAAAATGTTTTGTTTATGTTAAAACGATTTACAAATGCAAATATATCTCGTGAATGATTGATAAAATATTCAAACAAATCTTATGGAAACATTACATGTTAAATGTTTTCAAATATTCGCACTGGCCATAAATGGAAATGTCATCATTGGTGGAATTAGAAACATTTCAGTGGCACTACTTTTATATATTTGGTAAACATTAAATATGATTTTTGATTTATACTTATGTTCATTTCAAGTGAAACCCAAACAAAATAGTTCCATAAAGTTTGATTTATTGCATATTAAACAAACTAGATTTGATATTATTACGTCCAAAAGTAAAGGAATACTTCCTTAATTATGCACTTAGTTTGAATTGTTGTGAAATATTTTTAAAGAAAAGGTGTGCCATTACAATTTAGATGATTCCTTTCACTTTTATCCTTTTCTTTAATGTCCATACTAATTTTAAATGGCACGTGTGTCACCAATTAATTATGGAAATATCCACTTAATTTCCTATCCAAAAAAAAAATTTTATATGCAAATATTTATTGTTCTAATCAATTAAGTATATTATCATAATTATAATATTCATAAGTAATGTTTCAAGAAGCATCGTTAAGACAATAAAAAACGAATTTTGTCGTCCATCTGACGTCATAAGGAGTGGGATTTATTGCCGCCTACAAATACATATTACTTATTTTTAATTTTATTGCTTAGTGAAGAAAAAATCGTAAAAGGAAACGTACAAAACGGTTTTATTATGAATGGACATGAGTAGAAAGATTTGTAGTGTGTTCGCTTGAATGAAACGAACGGCCGAGAAAGTGTCCCCCATTTGTATATATGGGGGCAGAATGCCATTTTAGCCATGGTTAACTTTATAAAAAAGCGGCTGGAAATTCAACCTGTTGTGTCGCTCATTATAAACTAGGTGATTTAACGATTGACGTTATCCATAAATACCGAAAAGGATTGTACGATTTACAATCGTTTGCGAAATTTCAAACAAGGCGCTTTTTTTTATAAAAATTTCAGAAAAAAATGCTGAAATATGTATGTCAAAAGAATAATAGATCTTTTTTATTGCACTGCCGTCAAATCGTGTTTAGTCACGAAAAGTTTATTATTTATGATTTAATTTGATGTAATATGTTGGTGTATTGTTTAGTTAGATCAGCGTCTCTTAGTATAGAGGTCGTATGTTTATTGACTTAGAAAACTATTTGTGTGCTATTATTGGCGAAAAAAAATCTCAAAACTTCGTCTTTAATATCTCACCATTAAAATGGTTCTGCGTTCATATGAACCCTAAAAGAGATTAAAATTAGCTTTATGGATTTATAGTCATGCTTGGTCATGCTGAAAGTTACCAAAATAAGATTATTTGACAAAAAAAGATAGATATAACCTTATGTATGTTATATAATAGCCATTGAAATAGTTCAAAACACTATATGGAAGTTTAAAACTGTTCACTGTTCAGTAGATTATATTATTTATATTCAATGGGTAAAACAAAATTTAGTTTTCTAAGTTATAAAAATTGATAAATAGTAGACAAATTATAATTGCCTATAGGTACTTAGTATAGAAATGAAAAGCTTTTTTGTAATGGAATTATTTCATGCACTATCAAATCTTCGGTACAATTTTGCATTATAAGATCTGACGGATTCTAATATTGCTCATGGCTTATACAACACACAAAGTAAATTTTTTTTTTATTTACATTTATTGTATAGGTACTTGATTAAAATACAAAATATGCGAATAAGAGAAGCTGCTATTTTCCTAGTGAGGGTTTCAAATTTTTATGTGTCATAAATTTTCGATAAATTAGCCTAAATCTAGAAGTAAAGTTTATCTTAATGTTTATTTATACCTAGTCCAATAAAGTGGTGTTTTGGTCAGAAAAAAAAACATTTTTTTTTTACTTTTTTCCTGTTTTTCGAGACGAAATTCTGAATTTCAACTGTGCTGATTCCCACGAATATGACTTAACAAAGAAAATCGCGCAAAACGTAAAAATTTTCGGCCTTTTTCCTAAAAAGTCATAAAATGATGCATTTTTCGAGAAAGATTATTTTTGACAAATTTATTTATAGTCACATCAATTGCTTGGTTATAAGCGACAAAGTTAAAGTATATAAAATTTCCTTCTAAAATTCTTCTTGCAATAACTATTCTAGTTGATTCGTTTAGCCGTTAGAGGGAGTTGAAAACAAGCTATAGTAACCAACAAATGCAAAGATAACGAACAACGATAAAAAAGAATGAAATTATAACAATGGTTATTTGAATCTCCCATTACTGGCAGCCAACGTTTTTGGAAGTTCTAGGAAGGTTCGGCAATCGAAATTTCTAGATTGTTCGAGAACATAATAGGTTTGTTCCATACGTTGATCCAAACACGTCCACGTTAGACAAAGCACATTGACCAAGAGACAAGAGTGAGTGAAGAAATCTTTCAGCCGCTTGGTTGCATTAGACCGAGAGTCGAGCTATGTACGTACGTTTTGTGACAAGCGCTTATATCGACACTGATTTGAAGGTGTTTAAACACTATATAACCGGTTTGTCAACTAGTCGGGACTTGCCGCTCTATATTCTTCACTCACTCTTGTCTCTTGGCCAATGTGTCTTGCTCTTTGTCATTCGTGGACGTGTTTGAACATCATCAAATGGACAAGTGGAACAAACCTAATATGATTGGCCTATTAAAGGACGACGTAGCAGGGATTCGCGATTTTAAGGAATTTAGTCAATGAATTAAAGAGAATTAAATGACTAGTGACGCAAGCGATTATAGAAAAGTAATGAAAGCAAAGCAGTTTTTGTGTTAAACTGTCTGGCAGCGATTTTATTAACGATTTATTAACGATGTTTAATATAGGGTTGAGAAATTTCGTTACACTATAAATTCCCACTTTTTGATATTTTGAAATTTTTTGTTTGTAATTTAAAAATAAAGCTTGTAATTATGAAGATTGAAGAGTCTTGTATAATGCTTAAAAAGTGAAATTATATCCAATTCCCTTCAAATGTACACCTTAATCATTTATTTTGATCAAACTAGTTAGATATAGTTTCTAGAGCGCATTTAATGTTTATACCATAGGTATAATAGGTATACCTATTACGTGATAGCGCTAATAGTTCAGTTAAATGAAATTTTCGCAAAAAACAAAAATGGCAAAAGTTTTTTACACTCGTTCCTTATGTTTTTAGGTTTGTTGAATCAAACTTCAAAATTTGTTACTTCTCACGAAAAGAAAATCATGAAAAACGCGACATTTTTTAACCTTTTTAATTTTTTTGGTTAAAAAATTCATAAAATTTTATATTTTTTGAAGTAAACTATTAGACATAAAAAATTTAATTAATTTAATTTACACTTTCCTAGAAAATACTCGTTTTATTTAAATATATTTAGTGAATAGGTAAGTAAAGATATAGATTTTAGGTAAAGGTTTATTAAAAATGCTATTGTGAAACTCGGCAGCACTCATTGTTCATTTCAAAATACTTAAATCGTTTACTCAAATAGCCAGTTTATGAAAAGAGTAAACGATAAAGCTGATTTGATTATAATATGTATGATATGTGGTAATTAATGCTTTGCATTTTATATTTAGTCTTAAGTTCCTTTTACTTCCTTCAATATATTCCTTCTGTGTTTATGAAGACTCGACATATACTTATTATATATATATATCAAAAAAATAATTATAAATATTGATCATCAAAATATTGACACAGTAACACATTCGTTCAGAAGTAAGAGAAATGTTCATTCAATTGCTTGCTGGGTTTCAAATCAAACGTATTGGAAATTGAAAAAAAATAATTTCTAACATCTATTATTCAACGTTCACATCAATTAAGTAATTGTTTCTCCTAGCTGCGTCACTTTAGAGAAATCAATTCTTTTCAATTCATCAAAACCGCTTGACGCACAAAGTCGGCAATGAAATATTAAATTGAATATGTAAAGAGAGTTTTATAAACTAAGTTGAATAGTTCGCTATCCCGAAGCCAAAACGTTTCAGAGACGATTACGGGAACTGGCTTTCAGCGCTTTCATCTCCTCAATCATCAAGTTCAGTCTGATGGAGACGAAGATGAAGGCGAAGACGAAAACGATATTTCATTTTCAATGCAAGGCCAAGACATACAATGCACGTACTCGAAATTGTTTGGAAAACATGTCAGTACATCGCTATTATACCATCAATTATTAGCCGTAATTGATTGCAAGCATTTTTTTGTCTCGTTTTGCTTTTATTTTTTTTTTCTTATGGGAAAATTAAATTGTTTCAATCGAAAACGCGAACCTCTACAAAATTTTAAATATATTTAAAAAAACACAAAATTTGTTTAACATTGGAAAAAATTAAAGTTTTCTTTTTTTAAAGAGAAAGCTCTGCTTATTTTATAAAGCGACATTTTATAAGTTTCTTTGAAGATTCAGATTTTAGGAATACAGATATTTTTTTGAAGGAATGAGGAAATTTTTGCTCCAACATGAATGTTGAGGATTTTTAGAATGAAAACATAGCCGGAAGAAAATGATTTTTCCTCGAAAGAAGTAACAGAAGGCTGATTTAAATGGTCAATGATTTTTATGACGGGATACTTTTTTCGTCGTCTGTTTTGTAACCGTCGTCGTCAAACAGGTCTTTCTTCACATCCACATCCACGTTGATGATGTTAATCGAGAGTGAGTCACACAAGAAGACTTTTGCCGTAAAAGAGCCTATAAAACAGGCAGACTCCGTTGTCCGATGACTGTTGTTAGTGTTGTCTACCTGATTGTCTGCCTTTGACTTACATATACAAATAAATAAGGACACAAACACACGAGTTAAATTCTGTCTTTGTTAAACCAACAACAAAGAAACAGAGCGGTCAAGTTCTCGTCAGGTCTTCAGTTCAAGCCCCACGTTTTTTCTTTGAGTTTAAACTTTTTTTACAATGTTTATTATAGAATTGAGACGCATACCTGTTGAAGAGCAACTAATTCCGGTGGTGATCGTTGAACCGCTTACGGCGCTACTGTCACCTCGTTTCCCTGCAGTTCCAGCGACTCCATGACCGGGTAGTGTCGTCGATCTTTTTGTCAAACCCACACTAGCCAAACCACCAACACTTCCTGTTCTTCTATGCCCGTTTGTGTACCCCTCCGACAATTTTTTTGCTCCCATTATGATACTTCTATTAGTCTTCATCGGTAATTCGGCATAATAATGCCGTTCACTAGACTCCGGCATATTTAGTCATTAAACTATCCAAACTATGATCAAAATTCACCTAATTGCAACTTTATCACTTCAAATAAAGGCGGAACGCTAATTTTGTTAATCGTTTCCGAAAGTTAATTTTTCGGCTTGTTCAAAAGAGAGACTTGTAGGTGTCTTTTGGGGGGTCGTTTTGTCGGCTTGCCCAGGTCAGTAATTCTGTGAAATTTTCAATGGTTAAATCACTCAACAAAAAAAGCACCTATATATTCTATATATAATTAGTTCGGTTGGCCCCAAAGAAGAATAGAGAATGAAATTTGAAACAAATAAATAGAGAGAAAATAAAATGAAAAATGATCGGACTTAAATGAGTTTTTATCTATAATATGAAATATAAAAGAGACTTTGCGTGTGTATTTCAAAATTTCAAAAGGCTCCAATAAGAATATAAACTGAGAGTTTTTCAAATCGAAGTTGTGAGAAAACCTTGAAGCACTTTTTAAATGAAATATTGGCTTCGTGGCTATCTTTAAATAGCACGAATATTTGTTAGAAATATTAGCAATACCTACCTATTATCGACAATTATAATAGTTCTGTTGACAATAGACAAAAATCCTAAACTTCTTTACTTCAAAATGTAATATTAAATTAAGTAATACATTAACATAGTTAGTTAATAAAAATGGTACTAAAATTTTATGAAAAGAAACGTAAATCGACGAACTTTTTAACACATTAAACTATTATTTAAGTTTCAATATATATACGTAAGAGTGAGAGAACCTACGATGCTCTATCCATAAATTAAAGAACAAATACAGTATTTAAATATTTTTAAAAGTCTTAAACCCCCTTCTGTTAATATTTCAACCGTTTCCACTCTTTAATGTTGTATTTATACTTGATAAAAAGCAGTTTCCGTTTATTTGCATTTTTTTAAAAGTATTTTAGAAAAAAGAAAAGAAATGTAACTTGTTGAGGAAAATTAAGTACCTACATGCAACATTTTTTTAAAACTTTGACTTATTAACGACACAAATAGGGTTTAAGAAAATTTTCTCCACCAATAAAAGATAACTCTATCTAAAAGACTTACTTATTGTTTTATTATGAGTTTTATATTTTAATTTTAGTACTTAAGGAAATCGATACTTCAACTTAAAAATGAACTAACATAAGACATGCAGTTACAGTTTCTCTTATTTGATATCTTGAGTTCCGCTGGACTTATTTAATTATTGCCTCACTACCTCTTTTCACATACATAGCTTCGCAGGCAATTAAATAGCAATCAAACAAATCAGAAGTCATCAACTTTTCCCATTTTTTGAACCTACAGCCATCAGTCTAAAAGCAGGTCGTAATTGACATACTCTAAATTGGAACACTCAATAAAATCTGTACGTAAACATTTCAAGTTGGAGCTGACGTTGTTTCCGATTCTTGACAGATCTTGAGAGATCATTAAAGCATCTTAAGCACATCGCCATAATAATATATCTCTTCAAGTGTTCTATTCCGTGCTTAAGTAAAATCTCAAAAGAGAAATATCCATCAAGCATATTACGTAAAAATGGCATTAAAAGTGGAATTTTTCTCAATCAAAGATCCGACAGAATCGATAATATGATTAATTATTTTTCTGATTTTTATATATCGAGTGAATAATTGCTGCAAGTCATTTAAAATACGTGCCTTATTAAAAAGAGAAAGTTGAGCTTTTGATTCAATTAAAATTTCAAGGAAAATTTATTGTGATATTAATTAAATTTTATATTGATTACCGTTTGGAAATTGGAACGTATTAAAAAAAAAACAATGTGCTAAATTTTAACATTTGTATTATTTACATTGTGGAATTTGAGTTTTGAAAAAAAATTTAAAGTTGAAGGCGTGAGAAAATGTTTTTTCTTTCTATTTGTTTTGAAATAATTGGATATGATTTTCTCCGTCTAACCACTTGCTATTATTCTTTTTAAAACCTGTCTTAGTTGAGTGCTTCTCTCACCAACACGCACATGTTGAGGGTGAAAAAATAAAGGGATGTGAAATTCTTATGGGAACTTTTACAACCGAACAGAGAAGCCCTAAGCTCATCTAATAACCAAAAAAACAGGTGGACGAAAAAGCCGTAAATAAAAACAATCGACTCACTTTCCAAATCACCAACACTCACATTTTACCAACAAAGTCCCGATAGGTAAACTTATAAAAAGGAAACTACTAGGTTGTAACAATTGACGAACCATTTCGCTTGGGCATTTAGCGGAGCACTGACTTTGAAAGGAAGCTGAGATTATTACGAGCCGCCCAACCGGCTGAGCAAACGATCCAAACGATCTAAACGATCCACACGATCAGGTCCAAACTCACAGTTTCTCTTCATCGTCATCTCTGTCTCTCGAGGCTTGAATTCATCTCAAGGGATCGTTCCTATATAAGTCCATTCGAATACGCACATCTCGACATAAATGACACCCAACAACCATCTCTCGATGGGCCTTCTTTGTTCGCCCGTCAAATTGCTACTCCATCTCACTTTTGTTCCATCTCAATTTTGGGAGCCCACAAAAATGGTTTAGAAAACCAAATCGAGATTAATTTCAAACAAGACTCAACTAGTTTCAACATTTTTTTTTAACTTTGTATTGGCTTCCATAGAGAAAAAAGATAAATTTTAATTCTTAATTATTCTCAAGTTAAATTCGCGATGAGACCTCTTGCATAGGTCATATCTATTACGTCATTGACTTCCTCTCCTAGATCGTTTCCTTTATTATATTCTCAAGCCTGTTTCATAACTAATTTAATATTACATTCTTTCAGTCGTTAAATATTTTAATCAATTTCGTTTATATATTGATAACATGGAGCGATATTAAAATATTAAAGCCTTCAAGTTAGACAAAGTATCAACCGCATCATTTCTAGATAAATATAAAAAAATAGTTAAATAGATAAAAAAGATTCGTCTGTTTACTTTTGACCTCTAAAATTGATTTATGAATGAATTTATTGAATGAAATGTAAAAATTAACTCATAACGAGAAGTTAAAATAATAATATAGTGTATAATATAACATCTATTTTTTAGAAAATGGAGGATTTAATATCTAATTGTAAGATTAAGCATTTTTATTTTATGATTGTTTTCTAAGATTTTCTTAGTTAAAATTTCCATTGACAGATAAGTACATATATTAATTTTTCCAGTCAGTTGTTGATTTTCCACAATTCGAATATTACATTCCAGATTGCTAGCTTTATCCTTTTATTTAACGTAGTGAAAAGTATACCACCAAATTCAAATAGTGGTATACTTTTCACTACAAAATAGTGAATAATCATTATTTGTAGTCGAAAGACACTATTTCGATTTAAGAGAGAGCTCAAGTTATATTTCTCAATTCCAAGCGAAGCAGAGACGGTCTTCTAGTCGTAAATATAGTCAAAATATTTGCTGCGATGCGTTACAGTACTTTCTTGAACATGAAACTCGCTGATAGTTAAAAGCTAATAAACAAAACTCACAATTGATTAAAATAAAAAGTTAAGTAAGATGCTTGATAATTGTCACCAAAAGGCGTCGCTAATAATTAACCATTAATTAAATTGTGATTTTATTTTATGTTAACTCACACCCTCTTTTCCAGAACCTTTTGTATTTCGATTTTTTCAAGAAAAAGTTTCAAATATAAACTGCAATTTTATAACTGAAAAATTTAAGTTTAAAGAAAATCGTTACAACCTTTTTCAAAAAGAGAAAATGATAACACCCAAAATCCCATAGCAAAAAGGGGGGATTACTATTAGCCAATTTCAACCAAAAGCTTTGCAGCACAACTATAGTAGATGTAAACGTATGAAATCAAAACTCCAATTTCATATTTAGGACATAAGATAATGCTTTCAATGCAATGTCGCTGTCACATACAGTGTCACATACATATATTTTCTTAAAAATTACTTTTTCAGACTAAAAGGATTTCATAACAACGTGTATTTCCAGTGAAAACTCAAAATTGAAAATTTGACCCTTCCATCAAAACAGTTCTTTTAAGATAGAAGCTCTTTATATTTTTCAAGAAATCAGAAATACAATAGTAAATTAAGTTACTTTGTATCATTAAAAATTCCAAAATAATAATTAACAATTAGATTTTTTAAATGTAATAGTATAAAGAAATTATTACGATAAAAACATAGTATAATTTTTCTTTAAAATAATATGTAATACTATCTAAAATTTTATCAAAAACTGTTGAAAAATACTCAAGAACTAATTTAGACTGATAGAAAAGGAATTTAAGTTTAATAATTTAATGTTTGCAAATGTTATCTTAATTGGCCTAGACGCCGGTATGATCCTGCAAAAATAATCATTTGGAACGACACACGACCAAAGATAAGATTAATATAATTTTTTAGAATTTAAATTTTGAAAAGTTTTTAAGCGCAGTTGTATCAATAAGCCTGTACCTATTTAAGTATTTAGTTACCAAGTCACTAATGAATAATTCAATTCTATTTAAAAAATTGAGAAATATTTGCTAATTGATAAATTAAACTCGATAATTGCGTTTTTGTTACAAACGTCCACCTAAATTGAAACTCAAACACGAATTGAGATTTTTCAAAAATGGATTTCCCCACTTTTTCAGTTTTGCCATTGTTAGTCCCTCATTGTTCGCTCTAGGTGAGAAAATCTATAATTAGGTATACCGAAGAAAAAATATATGGATGAGATTGAATTACGCCTTCTATTATTTAATGAGGCCATGATCGGCTTTATGTCAGCATATATAAGATAATATTTCTTCAAACTTTTCTCGTTTTCTTTGAAAATTATTATTTTTCCTTTATTTGCAAACAAAGGCCGCATTTCATTCAGTAAAACCGACCCGAAGCTGTCTCTTTTCGATTTGATTCTATTCATAGCATCATCGATAAGGGTAACAAATAAAAATATCTTTGTAATAAATTGTTTCAATTTTTACATTTCCAAGTTCCTAATAATGTTTTAATAATAAGTGGCGTCAGTTTTATACAAACATAGATTTTATTACTGCTATCAGCTGTTATCTCCAAGTTGGACCAATAAAACACTCAATAAAATCACTATTGAAAAGACTATAACTTGATATTACTTGTCCATATGGACTAATGGAATTTTGAAAAATGTGTCTTGAAAAATTACTCCAGTAAAAATACGTCTATAAACGTCATGAAGAAATTAGTCGTCGTCTCGCACAAGATAACTATACACATAACTAAAAGACATGGTGGTCGTGTTAAGGAAGATGCTTGTGTCGATAGTCGGGACGATGTAAATTTTTTTGTTTTGTCGTGACAGTATCATCACTTGCTATTTATTAGATATGATAAAGAAATTCCGTTAGAGAAATTTATTTTTAACATTAAAATATGGTTTTTTAATACGAGTCTTCAGTCGTTAAAATTTAGAAGCCTCGTGAATTTTTGTGTATTTTATCAGTCGTTAGTTGGAAATTATGGCTAAAATAAAGTGATAATTATTATTGATTCTTATAGACTCAATCAATAATCAACGTTTATATACATTTATTAAGATTAAGAACATCTTATTTTAAATGTGATAAATCAATAAACATTTCATAAAAGTTTATTACTTTACCTCAATTTTGCTTATTTATACCTCTTTGCAAATAATGATAAATTTTGCAATAAGCTATAATAGTAGTTAGTATAATAAAAAGTTAGGAAAGCAACGAAAAAATTCAAATAGAAAATAACTAATCATAGACTTTTTCTAATAACGTAAATGTATTACCTATAATATTATGTTAAGTATATAGTATTAAGTATTAATTTTTACAGATTATTATACAAGTATACCCATTATTTATATTTTTGGCGAATCTGTCTTCTCTAGGTGAAGAAACTTGATACACTTAATGAGTTATTAGTATTTATTATGCAGAATATTACAAAGAAAAAATACAAATATCAATATTTTAAATTCAATTTGAGCATTTTAAGCATTTCTACCTTAAAGCGACCCTTCAGGAAAAATTTAAAGAAAGTTTTTTAGTTATGAGTGAAACTACTGTTAATGTTGAAGAACTTAAAGATATTATTAAAACTTATTTCCAAAGTAATAAAAGTTTTTAACATCACATAAAATTGTCAGTCTTTGAAGTAAGAAAGTCAAATTAAAAAGTCGACCAAAATAAGGGGTGATGCTTGGAATCAAGAGTCTATTCAGTGGTATAGCTTTTAAATTTTTTAAACTTTCGCTCCATGCGTCAGTGGTACTCGGTTCGATTCCCAGTGAATTCTAGAGATTTATAGACTTTTGAATTATAGAAATCTCTAGTGTTAACAAGCCTCAAAACACCAAAAACAAATCTTGAAGTGAATCAATTAGAAATAACAATTTTATTTTTCTTTAGTTGTTTTTAAGGGTGGCTCAGAAGTCACATAAATGATTGTCTACAGCGCGAGCGGTCAAGATATTCAAGATAAAACTCTCAATAGCCAAACTTTTATACAACTTTATTTCTTGCGCTTTTTAAGATATCTTAGGTTAATAAAAATAGTTGAAGATCATAAAATGTACACTCTCTTGTCTACTTTAGTTCCAAGCAACTTTTCCTACAATTTAGCAAGTCTGAAATTTGAAAGAAACTTAGCCGCACGTGTAATAGTCATATGGAAAATTTTTGCATCTTTTACAATGAAAACCTGATTAGTCTTAAATCTGTATTGAGATTCACTTTTAAATATTTTTATTCTTGGGAAATAGAGCAATCTTTTAATAAAAGAACCCAACTTTATTTTATAAACACAAATATCACTATTTAAATCACTACAACAATCATTTATCATTTAAATCCCACTGAATTTACGAATTAACAAATTTTATAGATGCGTAGCACATTGAATACAACAGAACCCGAAAGAATGTCTGGCTTATATAAACTCGAGCGGAATGTTCTAGATGTTTCTTGAGAATTCCTTTTGTTGATAACGGATTTTTTTGGATTATTGTATTTATCGATTGCCGAAGAGCGCTTGTTGAACATATAATCTCTTTTCAATTTACGACTCATGATTTACATCCGTCTCGGTCATAAAATATGTACTATAATATTTAATAAAAGTTACAAACTTTTGAAAGCAGGGTTTTTTAACGGCTGATTGGTCTTAACTTTTTACAAAGAAAATATCTCAGGTATTCTTTTTCGATTTTGACAATTTTAAAATATGTTGTTCTTCATTAAAATCGGAACGACTCATGTGTCTTATTTGATGTAAAAATATTTTTAAAAATTGAAACTTGAAACACGCCCTCACAGCTATCCTCGAAAACTGCAATTCTTCATTTTTTCATACTTGCATATTTTTATAAAATTTTTTGTTAGTTCAATGCTTCGCTATTCTTACTAATGGAAAATTTTTCTCCAACCAACTTTCTGATTCGTACAGTAGGTACTATATTTGTTTTGAATAATATTTCACTATCTCACGAAGTTCACTTGTTCATGGTTCTCTTTGGTATTGAAACTTATAAAAATAATTTTTAAAAATTAAAATGAAGAATTTTCACTATAACTGAATTATTATCATTGGGGGTCCGCGGAGTGCGGACCACAGTTTAAGAACTTCTACTCTAGATAACTACCTACAATTTATTAGCCCTTAATTGTAAAAATCAATGATGCAGAAGAAAGTTGTGAAAAATATGATATATTTATTATTAATATATATGATTTTTTTACTCGAATAATATCGCTGTGAATTTTATTCATGGGAAATTATGGAATTTCAATTTCTTTTCGTAATATATATACCTACTTAACCTATATAAAGTAGGTACCTATGCCGAAAAATCATTGGTAGTATTTACATTTTCAACAGGCCAATTCATTTCGCTGAGAAAGGCTGTAAACGCATTAGCGAATGCATTAGCAATTCCAAAAATAAATTTCGTTTCGATCTCAACGTAACGTGTTAAATAAATCAAATTTTATTTCATTTTAATATCGCGTTATTAAGCCGAAAAGGTCAGATCAAGATCGGGTTATCTTCACTGATTTTACATTATAAAAACATATATATGTACATTATAACGGTACAACTTTCAACTTTAATATAATAATTTTTAAAAATTAATTTCATGTATGACTGAACGCAGAATTCACGCCAAATTGTGGCCCAATTAACCACATATAAATCATTAAATAACAAAAAAAAAACATGAAGACATGATAAAAAGAAACGCAAAGGTTAAATGGTTTCTTAATTAAATTTTCTTTTCAAGATTTATTAATGAAAATAAGATTTTCAACACTTTTTATTATAATCAGGAAAAAATTAAACGTAGATAAAAACGTAGATAATATTTGGATTAACAATTTTGTTTAGGCTAAATTGATGAGAACTTAAGCTCGGACTCACAGACCGCGATCTGCCGCAGCGGGCAATATTCGCGCGGTTTTTGTGGCGGTCGACTTTATTGAATTATTGTATTACAAACAATACAATATTTAAATTAGTGATTCAGTATCGTGAATGGTTTCAGACAATCAGATCACTGTTTGCCTGGATCAAAATTCTTTCATTGCACAAACTGGTCGTTCCAAATGTGCGATATTTTTTAGATTTATACAATCCATAATCGTCGCGATCAAAACTAGCTCGCTGCCATAAATCGCGTTTTCTACAACACGGTTTTTACAATATTGCATTATAGCACCGGGGTATATCTGTTAAAATGTAATTCCTCTGGCATTAGAAAAATATGAGGTATGTAGCTGTTATATTATATTTAGAAAAAAGAAACCTAATAAATTTTTAACAAGTTTGTTTTGGATGTTCAAATATATTTTCTATTGAAAATTTTTCTAAATATTTTTTTTTTCTCTTACTATTTTGTAATTCCCCTGATATCATTAAGATCTTAAAAATGAGATTTTTATTGCTAATAAAACCAACATTCTAATAACCACTTAGAACGATGAAAATTAATATAGAATAATAACAGCGAAAAGAGCCTTACCTTCATTCCAAATACCTTCCAAATCACCGGCCACAACTGTACTATTACTGTCATCATCCGACAGTAAAATTCCTTCGGTCGAGCCACACAAAGATGGTGCAAGACTTATGCATTCGTCCGTGTACAGCATTTTTTTCTCTTCTCTCGTTTCTGCAATACGTAAGATAATTACAATAATAATAATAACATACTGAGTGATAATAATAATTCACGCAATTTGCAAATACATGCATAATGAGACTTAATTAAGTCATTATATTGTTACATCAATTATAATTTCATGCATCAACACTTGAAAACTGCAACTAATTAAAAATTTCTTTTTGAGAGCGCGACAAAGTTTTTCAGCTTAAAAAATTTGCAAGTATCGTATTTTCAAGTTCTTTTCAGCCGTACTGGGAATATTTTCTAATTAATGCATTAATAATGTTATAAATTACAAATTAACATCTTGACATATGCAATACAAACCGTGATTCAAGCAAGACGTTAATTTCGAAATGTCTTCAAGTTAAATGTCTTAAAATTACCTTACATTAATAACTAAATTAAATACAGTGAACGTGTTTTACTTTTCCAAGTCGATATGACACATTTTAATTTATTCTTTTTCTTGTTAGAAGCGATTTCTCTGTATATTTTGATCGAAATTGCCCAAGCTGGTCATCGTCTCCTCGAAGCGAACGTGCTTCGTATATTTGATTCTCATTATTTTTCTTTAGCCATTTTTTCCTCTTGTATTTTTTCGATTTTTATTCACTTTAACGTTATGTCAAGTTGCCTTATAAAGGCAAATGCACTTGATCTATTATGAAACGAGTTAGAAAACAAGAAGCTTTAAGACGAAGTTTGAGAAAAATAAATAAAAGTAGATTTAAAAAGAAAAAAATGACTGAAAGAAGAGTTTGAGCGACTGAAGGAAGTTGAAGTCAATTTCCAGAAATGATAATTGAAATTGATTGTAACTTTGAAAGAATTAAGTTTTCAATTTCAGCAGTTAATAGGCGCACCTATAGATATAGTAGTTTATGATATTGTATTTAGAACTTCATTTAAATTTATGTCTATACTATAATGTAAGAAAGAAACGAATGTTTAAGAAAAAGTAGGTAATTTTTTGAACGAATTAAAAGTCCTTTCACCAAATAACTGCTATATTATTATTGAGCTACGTAAACTACGTAGGCTTCATTTATCCTGACAAAAATTATTATCGAATATGGATTCATCAATTCAAGTAGTGAGACTTTTTTTTAATGAATTGTGGCTGACATTTTGTAAAAAATAGTAAATGAATCAACATGCTAGGAAATAAAATAAAATTTAAAGGATTGATTTTGATTTAGTACTCACTATCAACTCCTTAATCTCAACTTGGGTGTCAATAACCAAAAATTGTTCTAATACTAATGCAGATTTTAACTCTAAATTGGATATTTCACATACAAAATTGGACACTTTACTTTTTAGATGTTTATTACAGTAGCTAAAGATTATTGTTGAAAGTCATAGTGGAACAATGATATATACATATGTTACATACCTACATGTAAAAGTTTATAAGTTTTTGTTTGCGACAGCTGCTGGCAATTTCATTTGCCTTTTCATAAAATATTTATAACAATTAGTTGGAGTTACAGCCGAAATAGACGAATTTGTAGCACCTTTCTTTAAACAGTTTATTGAATGTGAATCTGTCAATAAATTCTGAGCAGATAATTAGTTTTCGAAAATATCTCTTCAATACATTGAAGGCGATTATGATGGTTACAATATTATAAAAAAATTACATGTATATAAATATAATGTATATGTAGTATTACAGTATATGTATATAGTATACCTACATATATATATATATATAATACTAGCTGATCCCCGCCCGCTTCGCTGAACATAGCTTAATTGAACCGATTAATTAATTAATTAATAAAAAATAAATAAAATGCGCAAAACGTGCTTTATAGTAGTAATTTCGATAAAATGTAAGGCTTTTGTGTGAAAACTCACAAGAATAGTTGTTTTATTTAATACAATAGTTTAAGTGATGAGATCGTGGGTATGAATTGGCCAATCCGTGTCGGGTTTCCAAACCAAAGCAGGCATTGTCGTTATGGGAACGATTCATTTATTTTTCTTAAATGATTAAATTCCAATTAGGTACCAATAATATACGCAAACCACCCCGAAATCTTATTTAATGTTCAAAAGTTTATGTTATAAGTCAAAGAGGGCAGAGATGAAATAATGTATGATTCATGTCGCTATTTTAAAGCTGTTATTTCATCATCTTTAACAATTGCTACATAACTAAGCATATTAGTTAGCTTTTAAGCACACTATTAATGGTTAGTGGGTTCAGTTCAACTAGAATAAAATAAAAAATTAAACACTAAACAATTTTTTTCAGTGCCCAATTAAAAACATTTTATAATCTTATAAATATCTTATAAATTATTGTAAAATTAATAATTGATAAGAGTTATATATATTCACTAACTGATCTCCGCCCGCTTCGCTGGACATAGCTTAATTGAACTGATTAATTAATAGAAACCGTCATAGCAGAATATATAAAAAAGGCATCTTAGTTATGTTGGCATAAGATGATAATAGTTATTCTTCAAGAATCGTAAATTTTCCGTATTAATAAACATCTTCGTATTTTTACCTGCTTAAAAATTTCACAATTTGCAGCTCAGTCATATTTCAATAGATTTTTACCCGTAATTTGCGTTTGGCGTACTTTTAACTCCCTAAAAAATACCCCCTTGAATAAGTTGAAAAACTAAAACTAGATATTAAAAAATTTTAATATCTAGGAATCGAACTCCTAACGACTTCACCTCTTTAAGTCCAACTCCTAATCGGGATCACTTAAGTCGAACAATCTGCTTTGGTTATTTATTGGAACATGGATATTTATTTTTAATTTCCTGATTACTCCAAGTTTTACTCACTATGGATAAATAAAACTCCTCCGACAACCTATTGGCGCAGTGGTTAGAGCAATTGCTCTCTCCGCTTCATGCATCAAGTGGTACTGGGTTCGATCCCCGTTGAATCCTATACTTAAGATCTTAGAACTAAGATATATTTGATTGACGAACAGAAATTCTCTATGTTTAGGCAATCGTGATATGACCTTAGTTGTTAAAGTGACTTTAAACCACAAAAAAAAATAAAAAACCTCCTCCCTCAAATAATTCGAACGTTTACTAAGCCTAACTATAGATAAGGTAACCACCTATAACTTATCGAGAGTTCATGGATTAAAAATTCAACTACGGAAATTAAAATGTTTATGATTTAGAATATGTATTACAAAAGTCGTGTAAAACGTGAAAAATAATCGTGTGATAATAAATACACTCCGTCACCTAAAATCTCGTCAATTTGAAAAGGTACTCAACGCCCGTCTATTAAAATATATTCTAAGTTCATTGTTAATATTTCCTAAATATTATATTTGAAAATATTTAATATCATGAATTATATAATTAATGAAAATCAAAAGTGTCAAAGAGAATATTGAAAATCAAATCAATTATCAACTCAAATATCTATAAGTAAATACTACTATTAGTTTCCAATAAGTCACAATATAATAATAATTACGATTACCATGACAACATTTTCTTAACGTAAAATCTGTGAGAGTTTGGTAAAATTTGTAAAAATGGGTAGATGAAAATTTTATTTTGGATAGGATTTGCGTAAAAACCTTTCTTAGTACGCGTCTACATGGTAAGAAGAGTAACTATGTTGAGTTTCAAATCGATCGGACTTATAGTTTCAGAGATCTCGTGATAAGTCAGTGATCGTTTATATATGTATATATATATACATAGATAAAAATCAAAATTATCACAGCAAAATATGAAAATCAAATCAATTATTGAGTTAAAGTGCGGTCTCAGGCATCGCTCGCTTTTCCAGCGAATTTCCGTCACGTGGTACAATTTTGACCAATGTGCTGTCAGGATTTTGAAATTGGTAAATTCATGGCTGCCAACTGATTGATTCTAAACTTCAACGAGCCATTCCAAACAGCTGATCTAGCCTCCATTGATAATATTAATCTTTTATTTCTTAAAAATTAAGAAATGCTAGTTGTTTTTACGTGTGGCGTATGTGAAACAATTTGTTAGGAACATAATAAAAGTGTCACGTATAATCAATTATTAAGAATAAAAGATTAATATTATCAGTGCAGGTTAGATCAGCTGTTTACCTTCAATGGCGTCTATGGAGTGGCAAGAGAAATGCTACCTTAGCGCCGTCAGTGTCAAATCGTTGAAGCAGCCATGACTTTACCAATTTCAAAATCCTGACAGCACATTGGTCAAAATTGTACCACGTGACGAAAAATTGATGAAAAATGCATTTTCAATAGGATTTGCGTAAAATCCGTTCCAGACTTAAACTTCTTGTAATAAAATAGCTTCTGTTCAAAATGAAAAGTTGAGAAAGACGCAATTCATTGGTGTTTAATGATCCAATAAAAACGATTATCGCATCGAGCAATCGCCAGCACGAGATCGCTGTAAACGAAAAAAGAAAAAGAAAAGATCTCAAAAATGAATAATATTGCAAAAACAGCTTGCACCAGGAAGTTAAAAATCCAACCGAAAATATATGACGGTTATAAAGGCCACAACATACGAAACAACCCAAAAACCAAATTAAGATTTAATCAGCCAAAGAACGAACAAGTGCACCAACTATATGCTACGCTATTTTTTATTATACTTGAACCAACCGCCCTTTCGGAAAATTATTTGACAGCGGCCTTTAACGTATACAAAAAATATAATTCTTCGCTTAATGTCTTATGTGGCGTTCAATTTTTTATTGCACTTGACGTGTTAAATTTTTTTCGCTTCATAAATATTCCGGTTTTTTATTATTGTTACCTATTAAAATGACAGAGGTATCATCGAATTTGAATAAGGTGTAATTTTTTCATTCAAATATGTCTTATTATTTGTAATATAATTTGTGATCATGCTTTATGGAATTAATGCGTGTTGTATCCAATTATAATGGACATAAAGAAGATTTTTTTCGAAGGTGTAATTTAGGGTTTATTATACCAACAATGAATGAAATCCCTTTTTAATGAGATAGTTATTATTAGGTTATTTTTACGTGTAATTATGTCCAAAAAATAGGGTAATTAAAAAGAATATTTCTATTTTTCTCAAATAACTTTAAATTGAATGTAAAGAGATGTTATCATTAGTTTGACAGAAACTTTTTTATATGAACGAAATTAATAAATTTTACTCTTCATAAATTTTAATATCGTTTTGTTACATGAGTTGTCTACCTCACATACTGTATGATTTATATCTTGATAATTTTAATGTAGAACAGTCTCTAAAAATCCGTTAGTTGAATATCCGAAAGGATTTTGATAAATATTTTTGAGTGGTCATATCCTCAAAGCAACTCAACCTTATTCGTATTACCATTCCAAGTATTTTTTATTTTATAAAATAAATTAGGAACAGTCACAAATAAAGTCTTAAGAGCTAAAAAATCAATATAAGTATTTGGGTATGTATATTTTTCAGTTACTGAAAGTGTATCGAAAATTCATATGGTAAACTTTTTACTACTAAAAGTAAAGGAAGTATTGTTATCGGGTCGAATTTTCGAATTCGAGCTTTCACCGTAAATACATGTTTTGAGGTCCCCAGCTGAGTCCAGAAAAGTGGTTTTTAGAAATATGTCTGTGTGTAGTAGCGATATCGTAACGAAAGCTTTATCCAAAGTACACCAAACTTGGAATTTTGCCATCATATTATATCTAGTTGTGGCACGAAGCTTTTGGTCAAAATCGGTTAACCGGAAGCTCCACTTTATTTTAGGAGTTTTGGAGCTTTTTCAATTTTTTTTTTTGAAAACGGCTTCAACAATTTTCTTTAAACTTTCTATAGTTCTTAGACTTATTGATCCTTACAACTTTATTTGAAACTTTTTCCTGGGAAAATTCGAATAAGAATGGTTGGGAACTCGTATATACAAATAGGTTGTATGCATATAGTTCTGTATATATATATGTGCATATAGTTCTAATATTTTTATAGTTCTGTTTATTTGTATAGCGATTATATTATCTATATAAATAAAATTATAGCTGTTTTCCAATGTTCGCTTTTACTCTAAAACTACTGGACAGATTTCGATAATTTTTTGTTGTTTTACTTTTTATATACTTGGTCCTTATCTAAAAAAAGAATTATAACGATACCTTCATTAAAAACAAAGTAATTGAAGTTTTAAGAAATGCTATTTTTACAAACAAAACGCGTTAAGCGGTGGATTTTTTGTCGCTTTGATAAAGTGGGGCAAACGGTATAATGCGCATGGCTGAAAGAGAGGATGTTTCTCCTTCCACTGCCTACTGATTATTTATATTTGAGTGTAGATTTAATGCACCTCAGCGAGATTTTAAATTAATAAAGATTTTTTGATTTCAATTTTCTATTTGTTTAGCAGTTTTTAAAATATTTTTGTAGCTTTTTTATGTTCTCTTTTAGCATTTTTTTAATTTTACTGTAAATACAGATTCAAAGTACATTTTTTTGTCAAATCGTTACAATAATCAAATTACATTTCAACACTCCCTTTTATTATTGTATATATTTTTTAACCAGAAAGAGTTACCTTAGTTAGCGAGAAACATTATTTTTTTAAAATTAAATTAAATGCCAAAAAATTGCTCCTAATTTGCAAACTAAAAATTAAAATTGCTGTAAAATACAAAAAAGTTACTTTTTTAAGTTGTTTTTTTTAATTGCTCCTTAAATGCTCTTCCCGGACCCGCAATTGATCCATGTGTATAGTTAATAATTAATTTTTTTTGAAATTTTAAATTTCAAGAATTAATTCGCTATAAAACCCGAAATAGTTTTTAATTGATTTTTTTTTTGTTTTAAGTTCTTTATCTGCAATATTTTTAAAAATTAATTATTTTTAACTATTTATACATTTATTGTTGTACTATGACGTCATCAAGTGACGTTGGATCTTATAAACATGAATAGTTTTAAAATTGAATTACTAATTTACTATATACACCTGAAACAATTGCGGAACCGAAAAAAGCATTTAAGGAAAAAATTTTGAAAAAAAAAAACAAAAACAGTGATTATTTTGGATTATAAAGAAATTTTAATTTTTGAATTTAGAAATTTTTGAAAAATTAATTATTGATTGACTAATAACTATTCACTTGGAGCAATAGCGGATTCTGAAGGGGTAATTTTTTGGCATATATAGTTAAAATGTTCTACGCTAAGTTCTTTCCGGTTATTTTTAGTGTATTTTTGCTTTCAATTTTTTAAATGTTTTTCCTCTGTAAATTAAATATGTTCTTAACATAATAACCTACACAAACGACGTTGCGGGTATCAGCTAGTATATTATATAAGTGCTTATATTATATTTCTTTTAACCAACAGTGAGTTTCATAAATGAAAGTAAAAGAAAGTAGGTACTATAACGCCTCGCAGCAGATATTTTTAACTTATGTTAAGCTAAAATATGCAAAAAAAATTTTAAGGATCCACTCATTCACTCGCCGTTTAAAATAAAAAATTTCAGAACATAAGAAATGTTAAGAAATTTTGTTAAAATTTTGGCAATTTTTTGATCCAAAATAGAAATGTGAATTGCTGATGTTACAATAAAAAGTTGAAATTGTATTTACAATTTTTTTTTGAATCGTGAGTCCATATTGGGTACTATAAATTATATATTTATAATTAAATATATTGTTGTACATTAACACGACGATAAAATAACTATATGCATTTACTTTGTGCATGTCTAATCTTAGCTTGGGTTTTTACATTTTTAAACGATACTTAGTTGACATCAAGTACTGGTATTACGGTGTTGTACTGTACTGGTAGGTACATATTTATACAACATAAAATCACAAGTTTATCGAGTACACAAACTAACCCGTCCAAAAACTGTCACAAACCATCTGGAACGCTAGCTATTTTTCGGTTTTTGTATTGTTTATATGATATATAACTTATACCTCTTTAAAAGTTTTTGTGGTTAGATAAACGTCGGCGCTTTTGTAAGTATAAGATACATGTTGTTATAAAGAGACTTGCACACTTGTATCCTCTATTTCTTCCTTTGAAAGTTTGAGTTTTCTATTCAATAAAAAGATTCATATATAAACTTCTCATATAATCTTATCTTAGACGCTGTACTAAATTAGAATATGAAAGATGTACAAGAGAGCGTAAGTCACACACATTTATACATTTCACACCTATTAAATAAGTCTGTAACCGAAAGTTCGTTGCATATTTGTATGGGCATGCTACTAAAAGAAAACATTCTGTGGTGTGTACTGGAGAAACCCTGATTTCCTTTTAAGTCTCCACCAGAAACGTAAAGATGGAGAGAGTTTAAGATTTAAAATGAACGCCCATGTTTGTCACTTATATGAACTGCTATTTACCAAAATTTGACCAATTTTATTAAGTAAAATATGGGACTTATAGATCATTGTTGATCGCATTACCTCTAACTAACAAAAAAAAATTGTTACTGCCATTGTTTGTATGTATAGGCAATTGCATAACTTATAAGTATTAATGTTTGAGGGTCTCTTGATTTAAACAAATCAAAATTAGGTTTAATTGATTACTTATTAATTGATTTATTATTGTTGGGTTTATTTTCAGAAGAAGATAAAAATTTATTTTTATTACGAATTGTTGGTCTTTAACAAAGGAAAATGACACCGGATGTCTAAAGCACATTTATTTCATCTACAGAAATCGACGTTTCTATACATGTACCTACATAAAAGTAACGTACAAATGATTCAGAATTTCACAATATTTCGCATCAAACTTCTCAAATGCTAAAACTCGCTCGACCTCGACGGGCCGTACGTAATATGTATGTATAGTAATTTAATTTTAAATTTATATTTTCTACAGCTGAAATAAAAACAAATTCAAGAGGCCTCCATACGGGATAAATGCATATAGACACATTATTTATTATCTTCCAGGAAACACTCATATTTTCTTCGTTTATTTTATTTCCACATATGTCCGACTCCCGGTTTTTTTATACATGAGACATCCCGTGATTACAAAGCGAGGAAAATTAGCGCTTTAATCTTTGAAAAATCTTTGAGATTTGCATTTCGATATTATTCACGATTAGTAATTCACTAACGTCATTTGACTTCAAAGCATGTTTCATTATTTTCAAAAGTTTACTTTCTCTATATCATATTACTTTTTTCAATTTGGTTATTTTGATTTAAGTCCATTGTACATAGGTGTTAGTTAAACGAAATACTACGAAATACTTTTTCAGTTTTAAAATAGGACCTCAAAATGTGAAAGCTTAAGAAAAAAGTTAAAATATTTTAATTAAAAATGTTGTTATTAAATATGAGTTTAAGTTTAATAGCTTTTGTAACTTACGTTTTTAACTATGGTGAGGTTCGTTTATACTAATGCTTCCCAACTTATTTTTTACTACACGGACCCTCAAAAACTACTAACTGCTCTTAACATATCATGTGGACTTTTTAAAGATAGGTCTACAAAAGAAAATTGCTTAAGTATGTATGGAATATTGTAGGGATGTATAAAACGCAAGTCAGAAATTCGAAGATTAGCGACCTGACACTTGGTGTCCCATGGGCTTATGTGGCATGATGAGTTCTAAGAGTTGACAACAAAAAGAAACTAAAAGAGGCATAATTATTCTTTCGTCTAAAAATAATAACTAATCAATATTTTTTAATTATTTTGGTGATAGTTGTAAGTAGGATATTATATTATAGTGTTGGTAGCTTAATTTTCTTCTTAGGATACAGACGAGGATAGGATAAATATGCTGAGTAGTAGACCCTATCACTGAGATCCACCACGGATCCCTTACAATAGCTTTGCAGATCTCCAGAGGTCCACAGAACGCAGGTAGAGAAGTTTAAATGTTTGTTCTACAGATTACATAGTAATTGATTTTATTTTATGTGTATGACTCTTAGTTAGTAAGAAATCGTTAGCTACCTAAATCTAGTGAACTTAAATAAACAAAAAATAAAGTTTAATTAAATATTAGCATTTAACCTGAGTTTGACTTGATTTTAAGTCACATACTTATAAGCCAACTATGAGATTGAAAATCAAGTCAAGCAGTGAATCTATGTTTACTTACCATAAACCGAACTACAACATTTTTTTAAACATAGAAGACAAAATATTTTCTATTTTCTATTTTCTTATCTTTTATATATTCTTCAAATACACCTAAGAAGCTATTTTCTTTGCTTAATAGAGCAGAGTACTCAAAAGTATCAAACTAATTAATTAAGGTAATACGAGAGAAAAGATATTGGTTTCATTGGTTATAAGTTCTTTTCTTAGCTATGATTCGTGACCTCAAACTGTCTGATGAAACGAAATGCTGAGACTACAAATATTTAATAGATGGATTAAAAATAAAATAAAACTTTTATTTCAAATTTGATTGATACGTCATTTTTATACAATAATTTTTGTGGATGTACCTTGATAGCCATCCATTTAACTCTATTACATATTTATCACAATACTTTATTAGAATACATTCTCAGAAAAATATTTGTATTTGTAAGCAGGGAAAAAGTAGTTAGTTAGATGGATTAAGTGTATTATTTAAAGCAAAGTTTTTATTAGTGAAATTAATGTAATTTTTAATTGCAAATTTTGATCAGGTACTTAAATATAATAAATTCTAAAACATTTTTTACCGATCATAAATATATGAAAATTATGAAATCATGAGCAATCAAATTACCTACATACTTTAGATAGAATGCATAAATTCTTAACACATAAATTATCGCTTTTGTCAAACTTGAGTGTGTTAATATTTATCTAAAAATCTTCCAATTTCACACGAACAAAGTCATTAAGCGCATTTAATTTGAATTTTATTGCCTCATTTGAGTTAGCTTTTAACTCCTTTTATGACCATTGAGATCCCCGAGAATTTCTTAAAAAAATACACTGAACGACATTCGAATATTTTTCTTATCATTACTCACGGCGTCTATTTTTAATTGGTTTCGTTTTCGAATTGTTGTAATACAAGTAATTGTAAATTATTTTTGACTAGTTTTAAGTTGAAACGGATGAATGATACCCCATCCTAATACTACACCGGAAATGATGTCAGACTATCAGACATGGCGCGTGTATCCTTCCTTTGTTTTTAGTGTAAAAAGTGCCATCATCATTAACATTAGCATTGCATCAAAGTTATCTTCTTCCCCGTATGTTTCAAATTTTCCCGTTTCAACACCGAAAAATCGACTCATAACAAATGGAAAACGCCTGCTTGTAATTTAGAATATTTCAATCTTTCATCTCATAAATGATATGATTTTTTCTTTTAGGAAAATTATACGATATTAATTTGATTTTGGCTAAGTGGTGGCCTATTAATAGCCACGTGTTATTTTTGTCGTAATGATTCGTGTACGTAACAATAATAGTCGGACGAAATTATGCATAACGTGTCTATTCGGTTTGTTGGATGTGTAGCGTAAGCGGCGTCGCGACGAGTGCGAGGACTTCATACACTATCTCAGTGCGATCGTAAAGTTGCGACTATCGCGACGTCAAGTTCACAGACTTTCTCAATGCTATTAATAAATTGTTGGTCGCGTTTCACAGACACGACGATGAGCAAAATGAGATGAGCGCGTCCGACAGACCCCCTGCAAACATGTTCAGGAAAACCTTCAACCGTCTGGAATGCATGCATTAAAGCCTAAAAATACATTTACATTATATAGAGTGTTTCGAATAAATAAATTCAATTGTAAATGGGGAAAGAGTTTGGTTTTATCGATATAAACATTTACTTTATTAGGGTTGAAATGAATTAGGCTTTTAAAAACAATTTTTTTTTCATCTAACCCTAAATTAACTCAAAAATAAAAGTTTTGAATAGTTACTAAACGTTTAATTTCTTCCTTTTTTATATCTTAAAAAATCATTGAAATTTCTAAATGCTATAACCGAAAATTACGAAACTTTCAGTATTTTTATTTATTTGATTTTATAGTTAACATCCAAATAGCTTGAGCAAAGTTCAAAGCTTGTAAAAATTTTCCTCCAAATAAGTCACTGATCCTAGACAGCGATAACTATAAAATATAAATCAATTTTTTTCTGTTCAAAACTTGGTTAACGTAAACATTGAAGTTTTATATAAGAAAACTTAAAAACTAGAAACTTTGCAAAGCTTTTGCTGCAAATCTCTTATAGAAAACTCTTTTTATAGTGAAACATCAAAACTGAGTAGAGTAAAACCGTAAAACCGTCACGTATTTCAGGTTATAAATTTTTATTCTAACAAAGCTTATATTATATAACGAAGAGAAAGAAAAAATTTTAAATTGAATATCAATGAAGATTATTCACATGCTTTTGTGAAACTTTAATTAATAGACATTTTGTGACAGTTGTAATCATGATTTTTACAAAAAACATATTTTCAGTTTTCAATATAAAACCTTTTTTTTAGACACTCAGGGTCAGTTTCTAGTTTTTCTTTTTACTAAAAACATATTATAATGAATAGAAATGGAAAATGGTAGAACATTCTAGATTCTTCCAACGGTTTTGGAACTTTCTAGTAGGTTCGGCAAAGAACTCTCTAGAAAGTTCGAGAGTACCTATAATTGTCTGCCTAAGGGACTATAAAAGGAGACGTTGTTAGTTGAATTGATTCATCCTGGGTTAGTGATAGTGATAGTGATATGAACGATTTGAAATGTGGTCGAAAAGTGATTTTTCTGATAAATTGTTTATTCACGAGTTATAACAAATTATGTTATTTGGTTTATTAAACGTTTTGTGAACTTTCTTTCAAATAAAAGAACCCTTAACGTGAAGCTCAATACAGGTTTGAAAACTTCCGTTACAGCATATATAGTTGCTTGCCCTTTATACGATAGAACAATGAGTCTAAACTAAGATATTTGTAGTTCTTTTTCAATGATACTAGAAACGTAGCTCTTACCCTATACATTTACATCAAACGCCTTTGTCTTTAATTAACGCTGTGAAGTTAGATTAGCGAAGTTAGATGATGGCATTTAAACAAAACAATATGTGATAAAACTAGGTGTAGTATTGTAGTCGTCCGTTTCCAAAATTATAAAAAAAAATAGTTTCCAACGTTTAGTAGGCACATTTTTCTCTTAATACTTAAAAGTTCTTCTCTCATCAGCTGTTAATATAAAAATTCATAGACTGCTTAGTATCGACGTCACTTATGTTAATTGTTACTAAATAAGAGTCCACGCCTTCTCTCTCTCTCGATCGTTTTCTCCTCTCTTCTCGCTCGTCGTATGTTAATTGTAAACTTTATAGTATTTGAAGAAAATATAATTTATAAAACTAACACTGCAATATGCTTGGAGAGAAAAAAAATATTTTTTATATTCTTTAATGATTTTGTAATTATCCTACATAACTTTGTTTTTGTTCACAATAAATTTTTTGTAGTGCTGAATTTTCCATATTTCCATTAGGACCCATTTTAAATTTTCTTTTCCAGGGTATGACTTTATTTTGTTATATCTTGGTTTAGAATTATCCTCAGCTTACAAAAATTTTAGATTATGTTTTTAACAATAATATTGATATTTCTTATCCTTTCTTTCAAAAAAAAAAAAAATTGAAAATTGAGCATTAACAGAAAGGAGGAATTTCCTGATTTTGAGAAAAACCTAACGCAAGTTAACCAATAGGCCAATGGAAAACGGAGGACTTGATAAAACAGTGGTGAAAATCAAAAGTTTGTAAGGATTGATAGAAATTCTCAAAATTAATTTTAAAAGCTAAAAACCGCGAAAACGTTGAACGTAAATAAAAGATTTGAATAGAGGCCTAATGCAGCAAAAAAGTTGAAAATGATCAAAATTGGTGACTTTTATTCATATTATCTAAAAAAATAGATACAAAATTGAATTAAATAGAGATTTGAATCCTTTATCATATTTTAACTCAACCTTTCAATACTATTCTGTAAAGATTATTCTGTAACGCAAAGCTAAAGGTAGGTACGTATGGTTTTAATTTAGAAATGACATAAATATATTTTGAAGAACACTCTGTACATTATAAGATTTAATTGAAATATTTACATTAAGAAGATTTGCAATATAAAATATACTTAATTCAATTGATTCAAACAAAAGACCTTTATGTTCTAAGTCTGTCGAAAAAATGTCGAAATTTTCCATTAGCTGCTTTAATTTATCCCGATTTTATTTACTTAAAATACAACTTTCATCTTCAACTATCTATTTTTCGAAATGCACTCGTTATATTTTTAAATATATCCTACATAAAACAAAATAAAATTAATTTTGTTCCAGCAAATTTATTCAATTATTCTTAATTGGAAGTCTAATTAAAAAAATATGTTCATAAACTTGACAATGCCGAAAAACCTCCATTGACTGCATCAAATTACAGACAAAAATAATATTTCTATTAGAAATTATTTTTAAAGCACCAAATTTATCACATAGTTATAAAATTAAACAAATTCATATTTTGTCACATAAAATAAAATTTATTTAAGACCCTCTTCGCAGCACGAGCCCTTTATTTCAGCTTAATTTAATTTTAATGTTATTTTTCCCGGCCTAGAAACAGAGAAATTTATTAGAATTAGGTGTCAAACATTAATTAAATGTGTAAAGAGGGTCTCGAAAAGGTTTTTTGACGAGTGTCAATTGAATTTTTAAAGACGTTTTGATTTAAACAGGAAAATCAACGATTTAAAAATAGCGAAATTGATTTTTCCTTCTTCCTGTTTTTCACTGTAAATTTACCAAAGTTCTTTCATCGAATCCTCGACGTGAAATTGGATCGGACGTACTAATAATCATTATTCACTTATCATAGGGAGATCATTAAGTGTAACATACATTTTCGTATCGGGAAGAGGGTGACTTTTTTTAAATTAACAAACTATATGTTTAAACTGAAAGCGCTAAGGGTGATTATTTTATTCTTAAATCTTCTTAGTCTCTGCCTATATAGAAAACATCTGATCGTCTATTTCACTTCGATTCATCTTCGTTTCGAATGTGTCTGTCTTTTTTATTTGTGACTTTGCAATATTACGTAGTTGCGACGATGAAAAATTTACGATTTTCCACGAAAAGAAAAATTATTTAAACATGTTTTCAAATTTTTATTTTAAGGAAGTAGACAAAATTTTACGTAAAATTAATTTTTATCAAGTGAATTGGTCGCTTTGAATCGAATTATATGAAAATATTTTTTTAATCATCAAAGAAAATTAGTAAGAAATATTTTTTAGCAAACACATTATGGCTTTTCTATTTCATTATTAATGCATATAGACTGTATCTATGGATAAGTACATTGAATTACTTATTTTTAAATTAAATAAATCAATTAAAAAGTAAATGTTAACTTAAAATTAAGAAGTTTTCCTATCTCTTAAATTAGGTTTTTCTTTTTTTAGATACCCATTTAATATTTATAAAAAAAAAACTAAAACTATGCATTCCAAAAAGCATTTTTTATTAATTTTTATTATGAACTCATTGTCTCTTAAGTAAAAATGATTACATTTTTAATCTGTAAAAAAATCATATCTGAAAAGTATTTTGATAAGCAGCTAACTTTTAACCCTTCAGCCCTGCCCAAAAGAAAAAAAATTTAAAAATTTAAGAACCCAGGGCCAAAAGAAAGGGTCAAAAGAATCTACAGGGAAATCTATGTATTTATTATAAACATTGATATGTTATTGACTCCATTAAGTGTAATAATAATTGAGGAGAAATTGAAAACGTCAGTGGTACGATAGTATACAATTGACCTTATGAAATCTTATTCTAGTAACTGAATTTATCAATCTTAATAAAATATTCAAACTTATAGCAGAGATGTTATGTATATGAAATTTCGGATCTAGAAACGGGGATACTAATATAGAAATACTATTGTACTGGTTTCAGATACGGTTACAAATATGAAATTATTTCTGATTAACTGTTAGTTTTGGATAGTTTCGGTTGCAAATATTAAAATTGTTAAGAGATTGTTATTACTGTAAAATTTGGCTTTATTTCTAAGTTATTATTTGGTGCTAAAATCAGTCAAATAAGTATTTACTATAGCTACTCAATTTGTAGTGGTAAATACTAAATACTTAAAATTTATAATAGACTCTTCTTTCTATATCGCATGTGTTTACGGTATGGTTAAATTTTTATTTCTGATATCCGATAGTTTTAGTTACGGAGCTCCTTAACATCCATGCGATGAAGGTTAATTTTTAACTAGAGTAAACCCTTTTTGACCAAGACAAATTAAAAGTGATGAAGTGTTAAAAGAGATAAGGAAGCTCTTGACTTTACGTTACTCTAAGGCCAAACACAATTATTTTCAGGTTTCAACATTAAATAATATTTTTTTATAGACAGTCGCTAAGGACAGTTACTTAATGTTGATGTGACTCAAAATAAAGAAAACCAACTAAAAAAAAAAAATAAAAATATTTTTTAGTCTTAATTTGTTGGTTTGTATAAAAGATATTGAAAATAATTATATTGTTCAATTACCCATAAAAGTATTGGTGAAATTTAAAATCAAAATACCTAGACACAACGTTAAATCTATACTCTAAGGACATTTTTAGTTTCATTAATAATGTAATTATATGTAGAACTTATACTTTTAAGCATTGCTCAGTAATGAATCAATTTTAAATAGGAATAAAAAAATGTATACTTTTGGTTACACAAAATTAATTTCAAGTAGAGAAACGATTTAAGTAATAGTCGATGATATCTCAATATATTCGAAACTTACAATAGATGAAAGGATGATCTTAACACCGGTTGACTACGCTGACATTTGGACAAACATTCATACAAAGAAATTTTTTGATATATTACCAACATAATTTTATTACACGTAAGGCTTCAAATTTTAGAAGAAACGACAAATAAGATACTTTGTCTCTCAAAACTATTTCTTGAAACATTTGAGGCGTTTGAGTAGTTTATTTTATGTTTCTTAAAGCAGCAATCTTTAGAACGAGTTGTCATTTACAATTTTTATAAAAAATAATATAAATACTTTTTTTAATTACAATTAATATTTTTTTTTTGGTGTTTTAAGTCGCTTTAACATCTAAGGTCATATCACGACTGTCTAAACACAGAAACTTTCTGTTGGTCAATTTTATTCTTAGGTCTACGATCTTAAGTCTAGGATTCAACGGGAATCGAACCCGTACCACTTGACGCATGAAGCGGAGAGAACTAGCCAATAGGTGGTACCAATTAATATTTAATTTTGGTTAATTAGTGTTTAATTTTTGACAGTTTTTGATAGATGACAAACTTTTCTTTCTTTAGGAACTCTAAATTATTGCTACTATTGTCATAACAAAAAAAAATGTTTGTCTGTTGGAAATAAAACATTTTGATTCTGTCTTTTTTGTACATCTTTAAGTTCCCCATTTTATTTGTTTAAATTCTCAAATTTCTTGTGGGTTTTTATGTTGTTTTGTTCAGCAATGATGCATTTGTAAGTAACTTATATTTTTAAAAAAAATACTATAAACAAATAAAACGTTACAAATTTTTTAAATGTTTTTTAAGCTTTCATAAGTTATTTGTTAACAAAATTATACTATGGAATTTTTATAAGAGAAAATAAAAAAATTTGAAGTTCTGAACAAAATTTTCTTAATTAGAGATGTAAAAAATTCTTATAAAAGTAAAAAAAAATACATGCATGATTGAATGGGATATAATCGTATATAAGTATATAAAATATTACCATTTTTTAAAAAGCATTTAAAATTTTTCCTTGATAACCATACGCAATATACGATGTACTCCATAAATATGTTTTTATTTTAAATCCTAACGTTCAGAAATGCGAAATTCAAGGTTTGTTGAACCTTCGAAGTTTTTTATTAGAGATTCATTAAGTTAGGAACTTGGACATTTTTGAAATTAATTGTGCTTCACATTTTGACCTACGAAATGAAATCACTTATGCAGTTAATATTTGACTTATGTTTAACATTTAAATATTAATATTTCACTCGAGCTTCATTCGTAGTTTGAAAATCAATTCAAGTAGCTTCAAAATCAAGTCAAGCCCTATCTTTTTTAAATAGACGAAGAAATATTCAATGATTCGCATTTCACATCACAAGATTGAGGTTCAAAAACTTAAATATTAAATGTTAATAGTCACGAGTATTTGTTCAGTAATTAAAGCTTGCTAATTGTTTCTTTAAAAATTAAATTAAAAGTTGAAAATAAATTTTTTAGAAACTTTTTTTCTATTGTCATCATATTTAGTAATTGGGTATCAACAAATTCCAAATGTAACAATCAAATTGATAAAAAAAATTTTAACATGAATACCTCAGACAAAAATGTTTCAAATTCTAACATTTTAAATATATTCTTTTATTTTATTAGTAATTCTATAATTAAATTAACGTATAATTTAGTATATTTATTAATAAAATAAAGGTAAGAGATACATTAATCTTGTAGAAAAACTCTTTTAGAGCAACTATTTTTTCCATAACTTCTGGAACTTTAACGTCATAAATCTTAAATTTTCCCCTTTTCAAACAGGAAATATCGAATTTTTACAATTCTTTAAATGTGTCAAAGTCAAATTTATTTCAAAAACTCTTTAATAATTTCATTTAACAAAATTTTTAAGTTCAATTGTAATTAATTTTACCAAACATTTATCAATCACGTCATATAGAAAGCGTCAACTTTTCAATTCTGCCTCGCGACCCTTTGAGATTTTGTTCAATTAAAATATTTTCTTCTAAATTTCTTTAATTAGTGTTTGACTTAAAAAACGTACATCGAAATTTGTCATCATTATAAGATTTAGTTGTAGAAATCAATCTTTAGAAAAGAGTGTCTGTATGTTTGATCTAACTGAAACTATCTACGTCATCGAAGTTTTTTCAATGAGTAATTATTAGGGGTATTCTTTTTGCTTGTATTTTTTAATGGTACCAATGTTAAAGTTGATGGGACATAAATTTATTTCTGGTTTGAATCTTCAAAGGGTTTGAAACAAGAGCTTATCGTCTTTAAGGTTTTTTTATGATCAAGTGGATTAGGTATTATAGTTTTTGAGAAGAAAAAGTTCCGTTACGCTTAAAGTTGCGCGATTCCTGATGAATGTTTAGTCGCGCTATGGCTCAACTCATCCAATATGGAATGGAAGATCAAGACAGATCGATGGAGGTACGCATTGAGGGAATTCCACACATGTTTTTCTTGTATAGATATCTCTTTAAATAGTCGGGTGAGAGCACCCTTAGCTGCATCTAGCACATATGTTGTTCCGGCGGAAATCTCACCCTAACTTTTCGGACGCCGCGCCTAACATCGAGGACAACGAACCCAGTGCAACGACAATTCTTCAATAGTTTTCTTAATAACTACAAACGCATACGCATAAGTTTCCGATTCATCCCGCAGGAGTGATCATAAGCCGTGACAAAAGTAACGCTTTAAAAAAAGACACAGAGAAAAAACAACTCGACAAAAGACACACCCAAGAATTGTTTTAAATGGTTTCAAGTGTTGAAATGATATGTTAAAATACGCACCCCTTTGTCATCTTCTATCACTCATGTTCCACGTTTCCCATTTTCCTTTTATTACAAAACCTCTCTCTGTTGCGTCTCCCTTTCCGTTTTCATTTTCAAAGAAACGCGACTATTTTTAACGCATAAATTTGCACCAGACCAAAAAATCAAACTTATCTTATTTCCAAGTCCAAAAAACGCAAAACCCTTCGTTTGAATTTACGATATATTCAACTTTTACAAGTCTTAACAAATTCAAAGCAAATTTGACAAAAAATCTGTTAAAAATCTTCTTAATAGCGATCGGTTCCTATTAAAGCCTAATGTAAATTTTATTACGTCGTAACAATTTAACTAACTTATCGAGCTTAAAGCGTAAAGGAATGAATTAGATGCAGTAGTGCTCTTTTCGGTTTGTAGTTTTTTTTTCTGTTTCGCGCCCCATGAAATATTCAAAAAGGGACCAGAGCGTAAGAGAAAATTAATGAATATGATCTTGTCAAAACATTATAAATATTTTCCATGGGCTTTTGAATTAGATAAGATAGGTCTATTTTTACAAGGAATATTTTTGAGGACCCTTTGAAAATATGTAAGCTATAAAATTTACAAATGTAATTTATAAATGTTTTTGGTATTTTGTTTCGTTTTATCGGCGGAGATTTGTGATGTTTTTTCAAATGTTTCAAAATAACACCGATTGGGCATTATTTAAGATTTTTTCTATTAGTTGGTACTTAATATAAAGTTATGTGAGAATTTTATGAAAAAAGCTGCTTGGGTGCAAGGGTAAAAAAACGATATACCTAATAGGTAAGTAGAGGCTACTTATGTGTTTTTATTTTCTAATAATTAATCAGTCATTTGGTCATAAAATAAGAAGTTACCTAGGAAATTTTCCAAGAGTTTTCAAAATTGGTAATTTGTCTTTAAAAACTTCGTATGTAAGTAGTATGTAGAAATATTCATATCATACTAAAAACTTACATAAAATTGAAGTAAAAAAAAAAACTGACCGCGGGCATGTTTGAGAGTGATGACCGTAGAAGTATGGGATAGATGGCCCATACTAGCTTTGCCTTTTCCTGTAATGTATTGTGCTTGCTGCGCTTCAGTTTTCTTCTTCCGAGTGCAGTTAGAGCTCATATTATCATCAATGAGTTGAGTTTTAAAATATATTCGCCATAGTCAGCACAATTATCAACTTTATTTTCAAGTTTTTATCAGACGTATCACATAATATCTATTGGTATTTGGTTCTTCTCTACTGTTACTACGTACAGGAATACGTTTGACAAATTTTCTTTTTCTTTCTACCATTGGTTTTTATGCCTCGTATTTCGGTTTTCCTAAACAATTTTATTCTAGTCAAAATTTCTGTAAATTTCCGCTGATTTTCTTTCATAATATTTTCATTTTCTTTAGTTTTTTTAAGTTTTATATGACCTTCCAAAGTAGAGAGCTTACCAATTTGCTTACTACGCTTAAACTGGCTTCTATGAATTTTTGTAGAATAGAGAATATGTTTTTCAAAATTCGAGGTGGTATTCATTTATCTATGAGTATGTTACTATTTTGTTTAAAAGATCTCTTAGGGTTGTTAAAAAGTTCATTTTCAATATTGTTTGTCTAGTTTATGTGCAGCTGCACGATAGGATAGCCTCTCTTCTCAATATCTAATTGGAAAGTTCTTGAATGTAAAAAATCAACGAAAATTTGCTATGAGAATTTTAAACCAAATAATTTGCAAAACGGAAATCACTAGCTGAAAAAGAACTAACCTTGAAAAGCTCAACAACTCGGAAGATTTTGAAGAGCTAAAATTTAATTTGATGCATAGCTACATTTTTGCTTAGCTTGCTTTTTTCATATTTTTTAACATATTTTTTATACGAAAATGTTAATCATAAGTTTTTCAAATAATTTTGAATTATTCCATATATTAATATTTCTAGGAGTTTTTAAATTTCTGATAATTTATAAGAGTTGTTTTAATACTGAAAAATTAAAAGTAGAATGAAAAATTCTTGTACAAATAAATTTTAATAAAATTCTTTACACTTCTCTTAAGATCATCAATTATTTACTTGATTGAATGCTATTTAAAGTTATTTAACTTCTCTAAAACCGAATTTTCTATGAGTATTAGTTCAAAATAATTTTCAAAAATTAAAGATCTCGGCTCCTGACAAAACTTAAAATAATTTTAAATACAAAACTAAAAACTTATTCGCGTAGCGATTAGCAGCATTTGCTGACTCTGCTACATGAGCCTAGTGGTATTGGGTTCGATCTCCATTGAATCCTAGATTTAAAAACGAAGATTAAAATGACTTACAGACATCTTCTGCGAGTAAACAGTTGTGATATGACCTTAGATGTTAAAACGACTTAAAACACAAAAAAAAAACTGAAGAATAAAACTTGTAATAATACTAATTACTTTTTGATCTTAAAAAAAACTAGAATAAAACTTGAAATACTTTTTAGGATTGTAATTATTTTTTTTTGTTTCTTAAGCACCAAAAAAAAAACAAATAGTTCAAATAATTGAGGATTGCTTACTAAAATAGTAAATTAAATATTTTTAAATTTATTTCATCGTTTTCTTTTTACAGGGGGTGTACATTTTAACGAGTGGCTATTGTCAAACAGGTACACACATTGTATATAATATTTTCTTTTTGATGTATGATAATTTTTATCTCCATTTTCGCTAGCTTTTCACAAACAAGACATTTTGCAAATAACCAATTAAAGTAATTTTAAAATGTATATTACAAAGTTGTATGATTTTTATTTGTGGTTACATTAAATTATTTTGAAGATAGATACATACTTTATTTATATTTACTTATATACCTATAGATAATGAGTTATTTTTACATGAAAGTTAAAAATATTTCAATTGCACAGAAAAATCATATAAAAATTTCTTGCTTAATTTGCTGTAGAAACATTTGATTTGGATAATATTTTCCATTGATATTACTTCACTTTTAACATGTTTGATTTAATTTGAGAATTGAGTATGACAATGTTATTATTTAGTAAAGAATAATTAGTTACAGTTATTTTTGATACGAGCCTAATCTTATTAAATAAGTTAAATAGGCAATAAAAATTAAAATAGACTAACCTTTTCTTCGACTTAATAATGGCAAATTAGCACCACACTTTTATTTTACTAAATTTTTTAAGAAATTTGATTTTAACGTATTAAAATATTTTTGTTTAAGAATATAATTTAAATAATTTTAAGTAATAAAAAATAATAATAAATATTTTTCTTATGACTAGAGATTAGGATTTTTTAAAAAATAAATATATTATATTTTTTTAAAAATTTTTCTAATAGATTAACGGAAATTTTTTTTAAAAATGGCGATTTTTATAGAATGGAAAGTTAGACTAGGACACACAAAAATTAAATAGAAACTCTTTTTTTAAATAAATAATTTAAATATATAAAAATGATATTTGTAGGAACATAATTAATTAGGTTGCGAAAAAAGACCGAAATTAGAAAGTATAAGTTATATTTTTTTCTACTGTAAGCAATTCGAAATTTCGCAATTTTTTTTGGCGACGGTTTTTACTTTTTCGCGTGTTTCGTATAGGAGTTCAGTCACTCCCTGGCGAACAACCAGCGAGTCCCTGAATGATGGAATCCCGCATCGTTCGTACCGTCGTCGCTTGTATCGTCAACTGGGAATTGCTTTGCCAATGTCGACCTATTTATAAATGGTTTACATACTCTTATATTCTGTACAATGTTCCCATTTCTTTCTCACTTTCGCTTTTAATTATTTCATTTATCCCCACCCGGTTATCTCTTGTTTCTAACTTTTTGGAAATGGGAACGCAAAAACGATAATAAATTCTAAGTTAATTCTAAACATTGAAACATACTAGCCAGATCTGTTACCAGAGTTTCTATTTTCTTTAAGTAAAACAAAAAAATAATTATGAATTCAGAGTTTCCCTATAAATTTTAACCAACAATCAAGTATAAGAATTGAATTAAATTTATCTATTGAAAATAATATCTAAAACTATTAACTTAACAATCTTCAAATATCTAAATTTCAGCACTTTATTTTTAACTAATTATCTCCTAAATTAGGCTAAAATTAATAATTTTAGGCTTCAGCGGTTATAGATAGATTGTAACAAGAAAAAAAAATCTAAATTTTACTTTTTTCCTATTATAACAATTGTTATTGTACTTCACATTAAAAAAAAAGTATTCACTAATAATCCATATTATACAGTTTTAATTCAACCTTACATTTAACTAGATTTGATCAGCACAACTCTCATCTTATACTAAAACTTGGCATGTTTTTGGATTTAAATAAATAAATGGTTTAACAGCTCCTTACTTTTATTAAAAGGCCGTTTTTTTTGTTTTAATTGAATTTAATAAAGCAAAGACCACACAAAATCTCGTTTTGTAGAGATAATGCTGGTTCATTTTTTTTTTTCATTTTTCTATATTCAAAATGTTCTGTTAAGTTGTAAAGGATAAAATTTCACATATACATATATATACATGGGTGTAGAATTCGTGATTTGAATTTATAGCCTTATTTCAGTGCCATTTCTCAAGCAGAAATATTTTACAGGTGTGTAGATGTTGAGATTAGTTTTGCTATAATAATATAGATATTTTGACAATTTTTAGACAAATATACCTAGTGGCGCAGTGGTTAGAGGAGTTTGCTTTCCGCTACATGCGTTAGTGGTACTGGGTTCGATCGCCATCGAATCCCTAGATGTATGTAAGATTTAAGATCTAAGATTTAAAACCTAGAGAAATTTTCTGTGTGTAGAGACAGTCTTGATATGATTTGAGATTTAAAGCGACTTAAAACATCAAAAAAAATAGACACATTAAATTATGAAAACAATGAAAATATACTTATTGCATAAACAGTGATTCTGTAGTATTCTGTAGTAAGGTTCTTTCTGTGGTAAGTTTCAGCTATTTTTTGCTGGGTTTATAATGACTGATAATGATGGGGGCAATACTTAACCAGTCTTTGCTTTGTATTAGAATAATCTTCAATTTATTGAAAAGTTATTATTTGAATTGAGTTAAAAATTACTTTGCTAAGATTGAGTTCTAAAAGACGTTTCATGGAAGAAAATTGAAGAATATTCTACATCATATTTAAATTATAAATATGAATAAAGTATTAAACAGTTTTGAAAGTTTTCTTCCATCAACAATATCAATTAGTATACAATACGTCCTTATCAACAGCCCAATTTATTAACAATCTGTCTTTAAAAATGGCAATCGATCGATAGTTAATTGATGAAGTAGATAACTTTTTCTCTTTATTTATTATAAAATTTATTAAAATTCTTTCAGATTAAATTTTTAAAATTCTGATTTTTGAATACTGTCTTATTAATTGTTAGTTTAAATTTAATGAAAGTATCTGTAAGTGGCTGTTCAATATTGGTTTGAAACTATGCTGAATTTAATCATGCACACCAACGTACACAAGTTATAGTTTGAACGGTTTGAACTGGTTTAAGTGGTTAAAAGTCATGCCAACTGCCAAGCTACGTCAAACTAAGCTTTTCATCTTTATTTGTTTTAGCTTTGATTTAATTTTGTCGAATTTCGTAGAAACTTTAGAATTTTAAGTTCTTCAATTTAAATTAGATGCTTGAACGAACTCATTTACATTTTAATGATTTTGTGTTTCAAATTCAAAGATTTATAAAGGATTGCTTTTTTGAAGATATTTTAAAAAAAATTTTTTCTTAAGGTTTTTTGTTGTATATAAGTCATACAGGTCATACACCTGCTAATACACCTGTATAATATTTCAATTTGCATTTTCTACTGATAATAAGATGTCTTCTTTTACCATTAAAATCAAAATGATTCTTCTTAATTTTGAAATTGAAATTAAATCAATACTAAAAACGCAATGTTTGAAGAATCTCAATGAAAATAAAAAAAAATAATTTTTAACTAAGGACATAGGTTTTCAGGTTTGTTCGAAACGTAAGAATTATTTGTTTTGTCTTAAAGACAACTCTAACTGCTGAAAACCGGAGACACTAACTAAGACTTAGTGTGTTGTATAATGCTAAATTTTTTTAATGTGTGTTATGGTTATATACTCGTTATATGGAAATGTAATTTATAATTTTTATTTCTGGTTCTTCTTAAAATTTTTAGTAACGTTTTATTTATTTCTAAACAATATTTCTCAAACGTTTTAGTTTCTGATAAATTTCGAAAAATTCTCGAAATAATGGATTTGTGTAAAAAATATATTCTAGATAAGTGGTTCTTAATCTTATTGAAGGTACTACCCCCCCCCCAGTTTCATATGCGCATTCACCGAACCCTTGTCAATTGAAAAAAAAAAAATTGAGATTGAGATCTGAGATTGGCTCACCGAATCCTTGGGTGCATCTGGGGTTCGATCGAACCCAGGTTATGAACCAATGTCCTAGGTCGTTAAGTAACCACATTTTTGTTTAATTTTGCAGAAGACCTTTACAACTTTCTATTACCAATAATTTGGATCATTTCATTTTAGTTTTATGCAATTAATTTTTATATTGATATTATTTATATTTCATTAATTTATATGTTAGTTTTGTTAGTTTAAATTTAAGCGACTATTGTTATAACATTTATCCTAAATTACCCACACGTTTTATTTCTGTTATAAAAAAAAATCTTTAAAATGTTAAGTCTTAAAAATATTCTCAAGTACATGCGTTTATTTAAATAGATGTTCTAGTTTTTTTCAAAAATTATTCTATTTTTTCAGGCGGTATTTCATCCTTTCGAATTTTCTTTTTATTCTTTTTGTGATGACTATGATGATGCTGAATTTCACCATTTTCCTGATGCTGTCGATGATGGTGTTGATGATGATGCGTTTGCTGCACATGATGACCCTTCTTAACCTTCCTAAATCTCTTTCGTCCAGCCGTCTTCACAGTCTGATCATCATCACCCAGTGGCGTTTTCTTCGCTACAATACTCGAATGGATTAGCATGGGATTTTGACTTTCTGTCGTTGTTCCTTGCACCGTTGGCAATGGAAGGACAGTGTGAATGTTTTCATCGTCAACAATCGTTGAATTGCGACTTTGACTATTATTAAAATTGTTTGTATTATTCGTCAATGATACAAAAGTTTTCTTTTCTTTTGGCTTCCGGATGACAAGCATTCTTGTTTCTAAACTTGGATCGGCAATGGGTGTTCGTTTGGGAGAGCATTGCTCGTTCACCGCATTCGCATTCGAAACAATCACCAATTGTTCCAAGTCGCCCTAAAAAAATTCTCTTACTTCATGGTTTTCTTTTAAAATAAACACTGAATTTACCGAAAACAAATAGCCGATGATCAAGTCGGCGTCTTCCGGTGTCGTTAAAGCTTCTTTTTTTAATATATCCATTCGTAACCATTCGCAATCTACGTACGTATTGACCGTACTATCGTCTTTAATTCTAAAAATAAAAGCATTTTTAAATTATATTTAATAAAACTCACCAAATTTAAGAAGTGTAGGTTGTAGATGTCTACGTACCCAAGTGCTAGATAGTGCCACATTCCGTCTCCCAAATTAGCAGGAATACGAACCACGTCGGTTCCATTCGCCCCATTTGCATGTACCAAGTTCACCCCCAAATTTCCGCCTGCCAACTCCAGCGACAAATACGCGTCCTGTTGACGTCGTGAACGTAACGACCAAATCGTCCCCATTGTCGTCTTGTAATATCAAAGCATCAAGTCAACGTTTCATTCAGTTACATTTACACTAAATAATCTGAGCACTTACATCGTTACGAACACGAAGCGTTACAAAAACGGTAAATTCCTTAGGGAAAACACCTGTTGATGACGATGGTGTTAATGGAAAAACTTGCGATACGGGAACCCAGATATACGCATTCGGCTGCAATCTCCAAGCGTCCGGACGATCCGGAACTCGCGTCCACTGACTCCTGGATGGATGGAAAAACCGGCGATCCTCCAAGGCAAGCGGATTTACAGCCAACGAACAACTAGCGAAACCAAAATGTAATAACAAACTTTTCTTTTAAGTAAAACTAAATAAAACGATACCTGAACATATTACACAATCGTTGTTCAATATTCGGTCCGGGACATGAATAATTTATATGACAAAGGCGGGATCGTTGTTGTATGCCGTTCCCACAGGACACACTGCACGCTGACCAATCGCTCCATGTTCCCCAACCTTCGAAGAAGAAAAAATGTGAAAACCTTACAACGTGTTTTATGCTGCTATGAAAAACCGATAAATTTATATGCGAAACCGATTCTCGAATTCCCGTTGGAGTTCCCGTTAGAAATTGGCAAGTTTCAGCGAATTTATCATCTTGCCGATCTCGAAATATAATAAATTTTACTTTAATAACCTCGATTTTTTGCGAGAAACCCTTACGAGTTTTACAAACTTTTTCTATTGAAAATTGATTTTCGAGTTAAAAATAATGTTAGAATATAAAACAGAAGCTTCCACAATTTATACCATATATCAACATGAGTAGCTATAAAAACTGAGCTGAATACTTAAAATATTTTTAAACAGAATATCTATCATTAAAATTTTCCCAACTAAAACATCAATTATAAGTATTTATCATCAGTATTATAACAACCACTGCAACCACTTTTTTTATTAAGAAAATTTTTTAAAAACCAAATACACGTTTTTTTTAAATTTTAACTGAAAAAAATTATTTTTGGTCCATCATCTTTGAAAATACAACATCCAACAGTTAAAAGTTCTTTTTGAATGGATATTTTATTCTTTATTTGATGTTTTTTTTTTAAATTTTTGTATTACGCATTTCGCTACTTTCGTAGCTTCTTCAGGTATTAAAATAAACAAGCATTACAATTCAATTAATAAAATATTATTATTTATTATTATTATTTTAAATTTATTATTTTATTAATTGAATTGTAATGCTTGTTTATTTTATTACCTGAAGAAGCTACGAAAGTAGCGAAATGCGTAGTAAAAAAAATTAAAAAAAAAACATCAAATAAAGAATTAATTATCCATTCAAAAAAAAACTTTTAACTGTTTATTATTAACTATGGATAAGAACTCGGTTAAAAACATCCAACTTTTCATTTTAAAATAGACCACTGTTTTTCTTTGGTATATTTCAAAAGTGATGGGGTTTCTATTGAGAACAAAAAATATTTTTTGTAATTGGTTAACTTTAGGAAAGTTATGGCCATTTAAAATTTTAATAAACGATTTTCAAAATAACCCAGTTTAATGCCAAAATTAGCTAGGTATTTTTTAAGAAACTGGTAAAACTGGACATCATTCATGGTCAGGCAAGCCATAGCTCAGGATTCTCAGGCCCGGTCTCTGGGTTAGCATCAATGGACTAATGTTTGTGGTGGAATTTTAAAAATAAAGTATTCGAAGATTTTATTCTCATAATATCCGTAGTATTTTATACTTATAAAAATACTTTTGAAATATGCCAATAAAAAGTACAGTTGTCCATTTCAAAATAAAAAGTTGGATGTTGTGGCTTCTAAAATAATGGACAAAAACAATTATTTTTATCTCTTAAAATAAAAAAAAAAATTTATTTTTTCAAAATTTGTGCCATTAGGAAAAAACGGGATGCAGCGCATAACTTGTGTCATCCTGTATACGTGCATATATTTAATAAATATATGGTATTTAATTTTCTTTATTGAAATTTTTATTATCTATCAAAAATGCTAACTTCCAACATTATACTTATGTTATTCTTTTTTTAGGTATTAAGCATATAGAAGTAAAATAAAGAAAAAAAATTATATTTTTTTATTATGTGGTACGAATAAAAATATCTGCTGCGAGGTATCACATTACTTTATTTTATGAAACTTGCCTTTAGTTAAAAGAACTTTATAACTAAAAAAACAGAACTATTTGCATACAGCCTATATACATTCTTTGCATATACGAACTCTCACCTTTAACCCCAGAACCGTCTTTATTGAATGTTCCCAGGAGAAAGTTTCAAATAAAAGTTGTAGGCATTGATGAGTCTAAGAACTGTGACAACTTAAAAGAAAATCATTGGAGCAGTTTTCAAAAAAATTGAAAAAGATCATCAACTCCTAGAATAAAGTGAAGCTTCCGGTCAACTGATTTCAACCAAAAGATTTGTGGCCCAACTAGATGTAAAGTGCAGGGGCTAAATTCCAAATTTGGTAAAACTCGGATAAAGCTTTAGATATGATATCGCTGCTAAAAACCTCTCTTTTGGATTCAGGGGACCACAAAACATGTATTTCAGGTGAAAAATCAAGTTTGAAAATTCGTTCGACTCGATTGCAATACTTCCTTTACTATATAATATATAGTAGTAAAAGAAAGTAAAAAATACAAAATGCAAGTAATTTTATTTTAAAAGTTACATTAAATTGTTGGAACGAAACTGAAAAGGAACAATATTTCTTAATTAAATTTGGAAAAGCACGAACACGTTGAATAGTATAATTCAATTAAAATCTAATTAAATTTGTACAGATTGACTCACTTTTCCCTAAAAACTAACTTTGGCATTAAAGCATTAAATTAGTTAAAAGCTTTGGAAATATCTCACCCAATTTTTTAACTTAAAGTGTGAAAATGAATTTAAAACCTCTGCACTGGCTTCATTTCTCGTGCATTTTCTCATCATTTTCTTATCTTAACTTTCCTTTTTTATATTTTTAAAACGAGAATAACCGAGATTTCTCACTTTTTTTTGCTTGTATTGTCGTTCATTCTCTCATATTTTCCAGCTTGGAAACAAGATACAAAGCATCATAAATCAAAAATATAAAGTTTTTTTTTGCGTCATTTCCGTATCTTATATCGTTCTCTCACGTCTTTTTGTCGGTTGTTAAAACTTTTTTCGAGGACTATGGTGCCACGTTTCCCACTCCTACGTTTATTACAACTGTTTGTTATCCTGTTGTTTTTCTCGAAAGGGGGGAGTAATAAGGATAACACGGCATAGGGGAGTAAACGAACAACGTTTAAAAGTTATTGTGCAAAATGAAGATTAATTTTTAAAATGGCGAAGAGTTTTACTCGATGGAAATTGAATTAAACCGAGAGAGCTTTTATGGAAATTATAGTCGTTATTAAAATATTTTATAGAGGACATCAGAGGTTTTGGGTCGTAAATTATTGGATTGCTCGAGAATCGAGATTAATTTTTAAAAAAAGTGTAATAATAATAAAAATGTTATAACCAATAAAATATAAATCAATGTTAGAGTTTAAGCACTTTGGCGTTGGCCCATTTTTTATATTTTATCTACGTTAATGAATATACACGTTACTCTATTAAAATATTATATAAATCTGATTTTTAAGTTTCAACTCTTTAAATTAAAAAAAAAAACTAATGAAGTTTAAAAATGTATAGCCAACCTCAATTTTTCTTCGTAAACTTTTCAACGCTTATTCACTGGTTCTATTGTGGCATTATGAATAAGTCTTCGTTGACAAGTTACTTACTAAACTTGGCAAACTTTGTCTAGTGTTAATAATGCTGGTCTTTTTTTACCACTAACAAGAAGCAATTACATTTAAATTTCATAACTTTAAGCTACCACTGCACACAAGCGTGTAACGAAGTCATACTCGTACAATATTGACTATGAAAGTTAAACGTTTTACCTCCTTTACCTATCCTTACTAAACGTTCAAGTTTTGAATCTGCTTAGAGCAAATGAAACTTCAATTGAACCAATGGCTTTCTTGCGAAACATCCTATATGTGCATCGCACAGGCTGTAATGAATAGTACGATTTGAGCTTATGGTGTGGGAAGGGTGGTAATAGGTTAACTATGAAGGCGATACGTATGGTGAATTCCAGGGAACCTGTTATCTACATATTATATTATGTAGATATATAATACTTATATATAAGTATTTGCAGAACTATGTGTTTTAATATAAATATGAAACGAGCGTTTTCATGAAAATAAAGCGTTTCGAGCAGTATCGATCTATAGACGGTTTTGTTGTTAACCTCTAATTGAATTTGAATGTAATTATCAATTAAAATTGTGATGAGAATTTTAATAGCTTTCGAAAAATTCAAAGAGTTCCCGAAACCGTTGAAAATTAACGAAAATTCCAGCTTTGAATAAGAAATTTGGTAGTAATGAAACGTAATTTTCTTTTTGTAACACTACATTTAATGTTATTTGCTATAGAAAAACTTCAAATTAATTTTTTAATTTATTCACTGTAATTGTATGGTACGATATAATTTCTTTGGTTTCACCTTTTAATAATATTATCAATTTTAACCTTACACAATTGTATTTGTAGAAAATTAAAACAAATTAAATGTTGTAATATTTAAAACTGATTTCAGCTTTAACTGAAGTTTTTAAATTACTAAAACGTTTTTCCAATTTTCCAATCGATTTAGCTATGCATTGAACAAACAAAGCCCCATTTCTATTCGTGTAGAGCTATTTAAATACTAAAACTCATTTCCATGTAGCCAGACGCTCGTAATTATTATTAATTTCTAAATTTTTAAAAAATAATTTTATCCTTACTGATATCAGGTGTATGCATGTATGCCGAAATATACTAGGATTATTTTTTTGTAAGATTGAGAGCTTAGAAGTTAAATATTTAAACTTTTACACTGCAAAGTATTGGTTTTAATGTATATTTTGAAATTTAAATTCTTAAAACTCATTGCCAAGAGACTCATACAAAATATCATACCCACTTATCGAGAAAATCGTTATAAGTTTTTTTTAATTTAATATTAATTTATTTAAAATTGCTTGAACTATCAGTAGCAGCTAGGCAATCTTACGTTTTGTTTTCAATTATTCATCATATTATGTAGTATTTAAAGTTGGGATATACTATTTTTTCTATTATATTTTTTTTGTAAATTGATAACACTATAGTAAAATTACAATATTCTTACCTATAACTTATAATAAAAAAAAATATAACTTAAGTGTTGTATTAAAAGCTGCTGCAGCTATATTAGTAATACATATCTACCATCAAAAATGATAAAAATGTTCGCAATATCCGACAAAGTTAAGAAAAATTGCGTTTTTCAGTGTTCTGTTAATATAATATATATTTTGTTAGTATAAAGATTCTAAGATTCTCAAGTTTAATTGGAACTATACAGAAAACCATTGTCGTGAAATTCCTTTTAAGTTATAAGGTTAATTATTAAGAACACTCGTAAAAGGACACATTTTGAATAACAAACAGTAAGATTATTGAATTACCAATTTGAAATTGCAAAAACCCGAAACATTGAAACCGAACCTTACTCTTATTTTTTATCCGTATATTCTTGAAACATTAAGCAAATAAGAGAACATTAAGCATATCATGTTTAAACTATTTTATTTTTTTAGCTTTACATTTAATAAAAAAAAAATTTATAAGCCAATTATTTACTTATGATACCATGAACATAAAACCGTATTTGTGAACTAGTCAAAAGTTGATGGAGATTTTTAAAAACACTAATTAAAACTAGTTTGATAAGTTATAAAGTTTAAGAGGCCAAGTAAAAATTTTAAATCCTTGTAAAAGCTTTGAGAAATATTTTGGGAAAAATTACAACTAAACAAAATATCACAGAATATCAGAGTTACTGTTGAATAAAAAATAACAAGATAGATTTTCTTATATAAGGACGTTTTCGTTGAAAATAAAGTATAGTATTATATAATTAGTATAGGTAAGTAGTAAAAATGAGAAACAATTACTTTTGTTAATACTTATATTTGTATTAAATATCCTCAGTATTTTTTTATTTAGGGATCTTTTTACATATAATTTATAAGATCGAATACTATAGAATTTCTTTTTATTTATCAAATATCATTTAATAATGTATCTGAAAAATAAAAATGTAAAATGTAAATGATTTTAATTTTAATTTTAATTTTAATTTTAATTTTAATTTTAATTTTAATTTTAATTTTAATTTTAATTTTAATTCTCAATTTAGTTTAACTAAAAAGAAAAACTTTTATTATTGATAAGGTAAATGAAAAAGGTAATTGGTAATGGTTCTTTAAGCAAAATTGGAAATAATTTTGTAATGAAATTAATTATAAAATTATTCATGCCATTTAACCGTAATGAAATTTTAACAATACAATTTATTTTGTTTAATGAAACGTATTTAGTGATACATAAAAACTTAACTTTTTAAAAAAATTAATTTAATATTTTTGTAATGAATTTTGAGTATTTTAGAGTACAGTATTAAACTACTCGATACAAAAATAATGTTTATTTTCAGAAATATAATCTGATGTAGAAAATTCATTAACAAATAAAATTTGTTTTCCTGCAACGTATAGTCGCACTAAATTATAGTTCTCAAATGTTCCGAATTTTGGTAATTTTATACATGTTGCACATAGTTGAGTCATTGAATGTCACAATTTTGAATAAATCAGTAAGTAATTATAAATTTTAGGCACTATGGAAAATAATAATCTATTGACAAAATCAAGCCAGATTTGTTACGTTCAAGAGTTTTCCAAAACAATCATAATTTCCCATACGTCCATTTTTCAAATACATACAAACTCACTTTTACCTCTATTGAAGAAATCAACGACATTTAAATTAGTCTTGCATCTGCATAGGTATAAAGTCAGGAGAAAATCAGAGAATACATTTGAAAAATTTGAGAGGGGTCCCAGTAAAGAAGTTACTTTCATATTAAGTTTAATTCAAAAAGAATAAGATAAAGAAAGGTTAAAAATTAGAAATTATTGTCTTCATTACGCATTACTTAAAATATGCCTTTTTATTTCTACCTGAACCCCTTTTTTAAAAGTTCAAACAAAGACAAAAGGTTTTCACCCACGTTGTGTCTAGATTCGGACTAACTCTTGTTTTGAGTTGGGTGTTCTTTGGTTAATTTTTTTAATGGCCAAAGCAAGAATAAGTCAAAATTAAATGATAATATATTTAAATAGACAAAATAGACATTTGCTGTTTGAACGTCTACTGCATATTTCTTATTAAGCAGAATATGAAATCAAAATCAAACTTTAACAAAATTTTCATTGTTGATCACAGAAATGAAAACAGATAAAGCTTAGAAAATTCTAGACCTCAAAGAGTAATAACGAGACATCAAACAAAATTTGTTTTTCTATATTGGGGCTAAAATTGCTAAAATTCAGCAACAACTTCCCAGGAACAAAAGTACGCCTTAGTCTTAGTTATAAATCGATCTAAATTTAATTTTGCACTGAACATCAAAAGAAATAACAAAATATACGATCTTACGATTAGGATATAGATAAAACTTAATCCAAATTAAAAGTAAAATAAATTTGGAATCTTTCATAGTTATATCTTAAATAGTGTGGAAACTTTGGAGATCCTTCTTTAGTTCTTATTTGACTTACCTAATAATGATGGTAACTTTTTTACTTACTGTTAAAAACATCATTTTCAAGATCTAGACTTAAATAGACCTTGAAGATAGTTAAAACGTTAAAATCGAAATCAGATAAGATAATACGATAATTTGGAGTTAAGAGAATACATTTTTCAAGTAGGTTTATATGTAATAATAATGAGTTTTAGCAAAAGCTTATTTTAAGAAGATAGATTATTATTTAACAAATTTTACAATACTTATTAATTTAATGTCAATAACTTTACTTAGATTTCATATTAAAATTTAAAATCATTTGTATTTCCAAAGTAAAAAAAATTTTATGGGTTTTTATCGTTACATAGTATAAAACAAAGTCGCTCACGCTGTCTGTTCCCTTGGATCTTTTAAACTACAAAACAGATTTTATTGCAGTTTTCAGAAATTGATAAAGTGATTCAAGAGGAAGGTTTGCAGCTATAAAACGTGCATTCAAAAATTTGTATGTCAGAAATTCAAAGATTTGTAATGTGATGTCATAATAAACATATTTTTGTGCATTTAAATTGCAAACGCTGGCTAAACCTTACGAGATAGATCAAACGTATATGCGGCGAAATTATGTATCTTAAAAAGATTGATAAAAAAGTCCGCGACGGTATATGTGTATCTTCTACGGATAACCCACAGGAACCATTTTTATCTTTTACATATTGCATATTATTTACCAAGTTATTTTAAACAATACAGTATTATTTCTTATTCAATTAAGTGCATTAGATATTTTGTGCGTATTCATGTAGATCAAAATTGCCCTTTACAGCATTTCATCTTAATTAATATCTTCAAAGATATCTCAGATTTAAAGAGTAACATGTTGGCAGAGCGACTGACTATTGTACATCGTAAGTATTGCCTATTTTATTGGTATCCTCTTCTACTATATTATATAAAAATGTTATGTTGATCCTTATCTAAGAAAAAAATTCGAAAAATTGTACAATTATTGAGCTCAAATTTTGATACAATATACAATTCGCTTCCATGTGGTAGTTAACGGGGAAGAGGATGATAAAATTGCTTCTTATGCCGGAATAATCGACGGTCCCCATAGGATAGCAAAACAGTTGAATCCTACAGGAACAGTTTATTTAAAATAAGTTTAGTTAAAGTTCGTGAAATAGCATTTTAATTTTTAACGCATTTTCCTCAAGAAACAAATCTCTACAAAGTTTAAATTAAAATATTGACAATTTTTACTAGAAAATAAATATGAATTTCAAAATTCAATTTAACATCCGATAAAATTAATAACTAAATTTTTAAAAATATTTGAATTTCTTTATTGTTCATTGTCGAACGTACTAATTAGAAATAAACGTACATGTTTAAAAAATATAATAAATTTTTAAATATTTATTAACTAACAATTACTTTACGAACGCATTTTAATGAAGTTATGTTAAAAATACTTCAGATCTTAACATATTGAATACCATTTATCCTAAAATAGATGCGGTTCTTGTAGGATAGCTTCTAATATTTTCTACTAAAATAGCTGAATGGTTTTAAATGACATATGGTATGAAAGATTTACAGATTTTCTCAAAGGACCTTTTTATACTTAAAATGCTTAAAATCATATAGAACCTGTGAGATAGCTAATATCTCTTCCTAAAAAAGTCTAGTTTTAAGTATTTTGATGAACTTACTTTCGATCTCGAAAGTCTGGAAGTATCTATCATTTTTTCTGTCAAAATAGAATTTTTATAATTTGCTATGAAGGTAGGGATTAGGGAATCTATTAATCAACCAAATAAATTTAGATACTCTCAGCAAAAAGAATGGGTATCAGCTAGTATATGTGTAAATGTTAATTTCAATAATTTTTCATCAATAGAATTTACTATTGAAAGTTTTCTAAGAGCTTCGAAAGTTAAGAAATTTCCATTTCCACAATATTATTTTTCTTTTCATCTAAATAATAGGAAATAATAAAGTTGGAGAAATCATAAAAGCTACATATAAAATTCAATCTTTCTATCTAATAAAATTATTTGTATTGAAATTGTAAAAGCTAATTTCGAAAGCTAGCATTCTGCCTGTACTATCGTCGACTGTCGCACGAGCTCTATATATCAGCATCTCCTACCGACTATTTTTATCATCGCCGCTTTCTTTCTCCATTTCTCTCTTTTCGACTCATTGTTCTTCAAAGTATTCGAAATGATAAGAACAAGATATGAAAGAGGGCTTGCTTACTTGATTTAATTTGATTCAGTCCCATAGCTATGATGTTGTTTACTCAAAACTAATGTGAGATAAATATATTAGGCAGTTTATGTGACAAAATGAGATAGATACGGGCTGTTTATATTTTGTTACATGTACATATTGTATTATATATTTGTATCGTCACAATATAAACAAGGCAAATGTAATAGCTTCAGCTTTTACACAAAAACAAATCCTTCAACCCCTTTTCTTCAAAGCTGTGCTTTCATCCCCTGTAAATGTCATTCTCCATTCTAATAAAACCCTCATTCTTACACTCTTTATCTGAGTTGTTCCATCTTTTGTTCCTTCTATTTCATTATCACTCGCTCTTTGCCCTCTTTCCCAGCTTTCTGGGGTTTTCCACCTCATTTAATCGCCGTTACTTATTTGTGTGTAGTACAATGCATCTTTTGGGAATTAGAGTTTGTTTTGTTTTGAATTTGAGGTTGTATTTGAGGTGTGTTGATAGTAAAATTAATTTATGAAAATCTCAAGTGCTTACCTAACACGGTCCAGACGCGTTGTTCACTTTCAACAGACCAATGTACGATTGATATAGCGTGCAAGCTTGAAAGCGTCTCGTCATTTGGATTTTGACCACTCCGATTATTTGCTTCGTCAGCTTGATCTAAGCTTTTTGATGTTTCCAACCGACAAAAGACTATGTATTCCTGAGGGACGCTCTCCAACGTTGATGGGTGGCAATTGTTCGACGCGATTGTGGAAAATGTCACGTTGACACGCCGCCGTGTACCACTAAAATGATAACGAATTGTTCATATTTGTCAAAATTGAAATATTCGCTTGCAGAAGAAATGAATAATTGAATTTGCCGCGCGAGAAACATCTTTTGTTGGCGTGTTACAACAATCGTTATTATTACCATTATTACTACATTCAACATGCGCCAGTTACAAGTATGACAAGGAGCTTTTTGTCACACTGTGAACGCTTTCATCTTCTTTTGTTGTCGTGTTAAAAGAAAAACTAACATAAAGAATAACACCGAAACTGACACGCTATTTCTCACTCAAAATCTAATAAATTTCACATTTTCATATTTCATTTTCAGGAAAGACAATAAAACTAAGTAAAATTTAGAAAAAAAGCTGTAACGTTAACCAAGACAGATTTTTGATTCTAAAAACCATTGAACCATGTGCCACACAGCAAATCTATTTTCCTATATTCTTATTTTCCTCATCTAGTTTCACCTAACTGTGGAATATCATCTCCATCTTGGCTCTCACGTTCGAGATGAGAGAATGCAATTTACTTCGAATTGTGAGATCTTAATGGTATTTTCCATTGAGTCTTGCTCTCCACTAACTTTCCCTTCGTACTTTTCATACATAAGTAAATTTCAGAGCTGAACTTTGCAAGTATGCGTTAGTGTTCCAAGGTATTTGAGAGAAACGCCAAACAAATATGGAAGGGCGAGTGGTGGTTATTCAAAAGCACAAAACTAGAGAAATGTTTCTGGATGAAATGAATGTTAAAAAAGGTTTTTTGTTATAAGTACGTAGCATTTTTCTCATTCCATTAGACGCAATTCTCGGAATGTTGAATATTTACGTAGTTTCTTTGATTTGAAATTTTTGTATTGAAAGAGAAAGATTTCATGTTCTTATCATAAATGTTAAAATGTGTATTCTTGAAATTAAAACACTTAGAGGAAATATGAACAATAAACATTTTAATTTATTTAATTGAAAAAAAATCTAATGCACCCCCGACTCGCGTATGTCTGTTTTTCAATATTCTTAAAAGAATTATAATAATCATAAAATAGCAAGCTAACCTAATAAGGGCACAATTCTAATGATCATGAAAGATAAGTCGCTTGGGATACTGACCATGCAAGCGACAATAGGGATGTCAGGAATGTTAATAAAAAAAAAGTTAAAAAGTTTTAATTTTAATTATAAATTAAAGTTTTGAGGAAAAGCTACATACTTTAGCTGTTAATATTAAACAAACAATTTTTTTGATAATTGAAAATTTAGCCTTGTGAAGTAGGGGAAGCCCGGGTAAGATGCATAGTGTGGGTAAGACGAATACTCAATTTTATTAAAAACCTATAATACCTACACTGTAAAAAAAACCGGTGTAAGTGGATGCGGTGAACGGTGTTAAAATTTCCGGTGTTAAATTCAACACCGGAACCGGTGTGACAGTAACACCGTTAGCGGTGTTAATATTTTTTTTTCGGTGTTGAAACGGTGTCATAAATTTTTCGGTGTTGAATACATTTTAACTAATTAATTTTTATAACTAAACGATATATGTTTAACAATTAGAAAAAAAAATTATAAAATAAGTTTATGAAGATTGAAAAATTCAATACCGAATTTTTAACACCGCAAAAGAGCATTGTAACAAATGTGTTAAAATGAGTCCATTTTAACCCATTTTTTTTACTGTGTACTATACCAAAATCTACAAATACTACTGAACGAACTCAGTTTGGTAAAACAGCGACTCAGCAGCGCTATAACAGTTCAATCAATGCAATAATTGTTGTCATTTTTTTTTAAATAAAAAATTTACGGTTTTTGCTGTTATTTTACGATTTTTGACAAGGTTTGTATATTGATTTTATGTGTGTTAACGAATAGACTATGTTTAAGCGATTGACTTGTTTTTTGAAGTTTAATGTGTGTTTGTAACTTTTCATGTCGGTATAAATTGTACAGCCCCCAACAACTTTTAAATGCTCGTGCTTTGGGCCAGATGGACATGAGCAAAACGGATAGCTACAAAAATACAAAAATACCTGAATTAGCAGGCCTTAGTAAAGCTGCTCGTATAAAAGAGACTAATATATCCAATTTGGCCGGCTCTAGTAAACATAAAATAGTAAAGAAGTCTAGCTATAAAATTATTAAGTGTGCTCAAAATTATATATTGAACCGCCTAACGAAGATTGAATAGAGTGCAACCAATGCAAGAGGTGGGCACACGAGAACTGTACTTCTTATTCAGGGGTAGGAAGCTGCTATTGTGGTGATTACGAAGATTAAAACACCAATTGTCTTACTTATTCGTTTTGTCCTACCCCCCCCCCCCCGGGTAAACGGATAATAGGAACTTTCTTTTGTTATCAAAAATTTATTTAGAAGTTGTTCAAGTTTCAAAGTTTTTCCTAATATTTTCCAATGATGATGATTAACCAAAATACAAATTAATAATTAAAAGACGGTTTTTGATTCAAAATTTCTGTGTTTTTTTACCATTTCCCTTAACATATTTGTCTTGCCCGGGCTTCCCTTATATAAATATAAATATTAATCAATGAGTATTGAGTATACTTTGAGTGAGACTACTGCTAGATAGCATCCTAAAACCACTGAACCATATGGAACTATGATGCAATTTTATTACAGGCAGTTAAAAAATTATGAAAAAATAACATAAACTTAAATGATATTTAATTTTTTACACTAATTTTTTGGGATCTTATCTATTGTGTAAAAAAAGATTAGGAGCAGGATGTTATTGGTTAGGTAGTGAATGAATAACCAATCGATGTTGCTCATTTTGTTTGTATTTTAATTATTTTATTCCCAAAGGAAACTATAATTTCAAACATTAAATTAGTTATTTAAGATTTATACTGAGACTCCTTATCCTTTTAAAGTTATTCAAAAATAAAATTGTTAAGAAAAAAAATCTGCTGCGAGGCGTCGGAGCCGTTTTCGAAAAAAATGAAAAAGCTCAACAATTCCTAGAATAAAGTGGAGCTTTCGGTTCACCGATTTCAACCAAAAGCTTTGCGGCACAATAAGACATATTTCTACAAACCACTTTTCTGGACTCAGGGGACCTCAAAACATGTATTTCCGGTAAAAACTCGAATTAGAAAATTCGACCCAATCATAATACTTCCTTTACTATATACATGTAGGATTGGGAAAGGGTGTGAGGGGTGTGTCAAGGGGAAGACAAGAGAGTTTTGAGTGTAGAGTTTGATGTGGACAGTGTGTGAAAAACGACGAAAGAAGTAAGACGAGAGAGAGTGATGATTAGTTAAATCTACAAAAAGAAGAGAGTGATTATTGACTAAATCTACATCAGAAGTGGGATAAAGGATCAAAGATAAAGTGCCGGATAAGGGATCAAAAATAAAGTGTCGGATAAAGGATCAAGAATAAAGTGCCGGATCAAGGATAAAGTGCCGGAAAAAGGATCAAAATTCAAGAATTAAAACAATCTAACGACGGTTAAAACAATCTAACGACGGTTTTCAATAGTCAACGGATACAAAAGATTCAAATTTCGAGCTAATTCTACAAGTTTGGTGAAGAAGATAAAGACAGAAAGTGAGTGTTCGTGTGTTAAAGAAAGACAGAACAATAACATGCAAGATGGCGTCACGCAAGCAAGTTGCTACGTTTTCTTTGACGTTTAAAGATGTTGAGGATTCAATTCGAGTATTTGATGGAAAAGAGGAATTTCCTATAAGAAAATGGATGGAAGAATTTGAAGAAATTGCAGAAATTACGGGATGGAATGAGCTACAAAAACTCATTTTTGCAAAAAAGTCGTTGGGTGGTTCAGCGAAATTATTTATACAATCGGAAAAGGGGATAACTTCATGGGGAAAATTAAAGAGTTTATTATTAAAAGAATTTGATAATAAAACAAGCTGTGCGGAGATTCATAAAAAATTAATGAAAACAAAAAAGCAAAAAAGTGAGACAATTTACGAATATTTCTTAACAATGAGAGAAATTGGAAGTCGAGCAGACTTAAAACAGGAAGACGTCATTCAATATGTGATTGAAGGAATTAGTGATGACATTGCCGTAAAAGCTATACTTTATGGTGCTACAGACTATGACGAGTTTAAAGAAAAGTTAAAAGTTTATGAAAAAATTAAAACACAGGAGAGACATTTTGAGAAACCAAGGGAAACAACATGGAAAAAGCCAGTGAATGTTGGATTGAAGGAAACTAAGGAGATTCGCTGTTTCAATTGTGGAATTGTGGGACATCGAGCAACCGATTGCCCATCCAGGATGAATGGACCAAAGTGTTTTAAGTGTTCAAAGTTCGGACATGTGGCGGCCAAGTGCACGGTTGATGCTGTCGCTCCGGGAAAAGACAACTCATTGATTCGTCAGTGTTATTTCGCGATTAGTAAGCCTGATTATTTTAAATCGTTTGTGCGGAAAAGCGAAAATATTTCGGACATGATGACTAAAACGTTGTGGATAAATGGTTTAAAAACTTGCTGTTTGATTGACACTGGAAGCGATGTAAATTTAATGGACACAAGTGAATTTAATAGAATGCATTGCGGAAACTTAATGCCATGTGACGAAAAGTTGCGCGGTTTGGGAGGAAATAATGTTTGTACTCGCGGAAAATTTGTAGCTGATATTAAAATTGACAATATTGAACTAAAAGTTGAGTTTTTGGTTGTTAACAGTAATGTGCGATATCGTGTTATTTTGGGCAAACCGTTTTTGGACTTAGTAAATTTTGAAGTAAAATGTGGTCAAGTGCAAAACATTAAACGAATCTTGACGAACGATCGCGTCGAAAATGAAGAACTAGAAATAAATGACAGTAGCGATAATGAATTAAGTGCGTTAGTTGTGGACGTCGAGAGCGAAATTGATATCGAAGCCCAGGTGGGCGATGATACAAAACGAATTATAGCAAATTTAGTGGAAAATTACAATCCGATAACAATGGTTATCACCCGAGAAATTGCGACGAGAGTTGAGGCAGCTCAACGAGCTGATGAAGGAGTTAAAGCGATAATGCAGATTTTAGAGGATCGAGAATATGAGGATTATATGGTGGAGTCCGGTCTACTCTATAAAATAAAAGATGGAGTGAAGTTGTTGGTGATTCCAAAAACAATGAGTTTTGAGATTTTGAGGAAAGCGCACGAAGTTGGACATTTTGCTGCTAAGAAAACAATCGATCAAGTTAATAAAGAATTCTACATAGAAAATATCCAAAAGAAGATCGATGAAATCATTACGAACTGTATACCTTGTATTTTGGCTTCGAGCAAGTGCGGAAAACAGGAGGGATTCTTATATCCAATTGCAAAGGATCGACCTTTGGATACTTATCATCTGGACCATTGTGGACCCTTCGAGTCTACAAGAAAAAGTTACAAGTATCTGTTTTTGGTGGTGGATGCATATACGAAGTTTTCATGGATTTACCCTACCAAGACGTTGGGGGCGCAAGAGGTGGTGCGAAAACTACAAATACAACAAGCCACATTTGGGAATCCGAGACGAATAATTACTGATCGTGGAGCGGCGTTTACATCTATCGATTTTGGAAATTATTGTAAGGACGAAAAAATAGAACATATTCAAATAACCACGGGAGTGCCGAGAGGAAACGGACAGGTTGAGCGGCTAGTGAGGACGATAGGAGAGGTTCTTCGAAAGCTCTCAGTGGACAAACCCGAGGAATGGTTCAAACATGTGAAGAAAGCACAAGTGGCCTTAAATAGTTCGTATCATAGAAGCATTAACATGAGCCCATTTAGACTTTTAACTGGGGTGACAATGAAGAAAAAAGAGGATCTCGAGTTGCAACGGATGATAGAAGAAGAACAAAGAGAGGTGTTTATAGAAGACAGAGAAAAGTTACGAGAAAGTGCCAAATTAGAATTGCTCAAGATACAGGAGGAAAATCGAAAGACTTTTAATAAAAGAAGAAAAGCGGCTTATCGTTATCACGTAGGTGATATAGTGGCGATTCAAAGAACGCAATATGGGCCAGGCATAAAGTTGCGGCCAAAGTTTTTGGGGCCGTACCAAATAGTTGGAGTAAGGGAAAAGGACCGCTATGACGTGGAGAAAATCGGCCATGGTGAGGGGTCAAACCGAACAACGACTAGTGCGGATCATTTAAAATTGTGGGGCGGCCAAACAGGGATCATTCGGGGCGAATGATATGCAGGACGGCCGAGATGTAGGATTGGGAAAGGGTGTGAGGGGTGTGTCAAGGGGAAGACAAGAGAGTTTTGAGTGTAGAGTTTGATGTGGACAGTGTGTGAAAAACGACGAAAGAAGTAAGACGAGAGAGAGTGATGATTAGTTAAATCTACAAAAAGAAGAGAGTGATTATTGACTAAATCTACATACATATAATAGTAGTAAACGAAAGTAAAATTTTTTATGTAAATTTATGCAAATGTGTTTCAATTGTTTCGGAAGGATTAAAAAAGGATTCCAAAACATTGAATTGTTTCATCAATAAAAATGGTCTTAATTTATTTCGTGTTAATGATGATAAATTGCTTAATTTATTTAAATATATTCAAAGAAAAGGATTACTTTTACATCTTAAATCTATTACATGGACATTTCCTTTGGATCTATTGTTCTGTGCTCTTTTATATTAAAACAACGAGAATTCTCATAATTCAAATTTAATTTATAAATTTTGTTTTAAATTATAAATTTAATTTTAAGTTAAAACTGATTTAAAAATCAAATCTTAAACTTTTATATTTTGTAAATCATATTCAATCATCGTCGAAAATTGAAACAGTTTTCAGAAATGAATTATCATTTGGGAATAGCATGATTGATTGAGTCTAACTACTGTTCCAGGTTGTACATGTTTTCATATATATGGATATGTTTTATGTATTATGTATGTAATATTTTATTAGAACTAAAAGATAAGCACTTCGTAGAAAATTAAAAAAATTCCGTTAACTTTCCTCTTAAATGATATAACAAAATACAAATGATATAAATTTAATTTAAACACAAAAGATGATTAAATAAAATGCTTCGTTAGCATCAAAAATACAAGAGAAAAAGAGAAAAAAAATGTTTCTATATGAGCTTTAATTTAATTAAATATTGAAATCAATTGTATACTCTATAGATAAAGTATTATTTTTAATGACAACAGTATCATATAGCTAAGCTTTTTGTGAAACATTTGAAACTTGAATTCAATATATTATGCTTGGTTATTTCATACTGGTATTAATTGCGAAAGGAATATTTCAATTTCGTCTCACATTAGTATGCCAAGTGTGTAATATTTGAAATTCAAATCAAATTTGAAAATTTCAAAGAAGAGACAAAAACCTATTGAAATTTTCACCATCTCTCCAACTTATTTTGTCGGTATAATTTCATTTATTTCAAAATTTACAAACCTGTAACGATTGGAATCCCATAACGCGAGCGTGGTATCGCCTTTGTACGTGTTTATTAACTCAAAATAGGCTGTGAACGTTCCACTTCGGAGATGATTATCGTTGTTTTCACGCTGATGATATTCACGGCTTTGATGCTGAGACCATAAAGAAGTGAATTCTTCAACTCGTTGATTAAAAGGCGACTTCATGTTGTCAAACTTGGGATTTTCGTGACCTGTAATACATAGTAGATCATGAGAGCTTTCACATAATTCCAAAAGCTATATTTCATTGAGGTCATACTTATTTGATTTGGTTTATCTCGGATGGCGTCAGCCTCGTCTGTAATCGTTCTGTAAACGTTGGTCGTTAAACCGTGAAACACCACCTGTGCCTGTTGAACACGTGCTTGTACACTTTGCACCAACCCCCGGTCAGCCCCTGATAATTGCACTAAATCACAACAATTCACCCCTGGCAACAATTCGCAAACCACCAAACACAACGCCGTAAACACGAAATAAGCCACCATAAGGCGGCCCTGTAATCGATTGTTTTTCATTTTTCCTTATTTTCAATTTTCACACTATCTTCTACGCTGTCCACTCTGTCAAATCTGTGCACTCACCCACACATTTCGACCTCTGAAAAGAAAGAAACTATTAAATATTTTTCTCATTTAAATATACAAATACCCTAGACTTATCTCACCCAATTGTTCTACATTTGTCTTAGCAAACCTTTTTTATGTTTTTATTCATTTTCTTTTACCGTCTACCATTGTCACCTATAGTATTTTAGTTTTTTTTTGTCGTTTTCGTGTCGTTTCGTTTAAAACACAATTTCATTATAATACAAGTTCGCTTATCGTTGAGTCGCTTGAAATTTAATGATGACAGTATCGAGGACAATACGAACTTAAAAGCTTGTGTGCTTTTTATATCTGAAAGTGTTCTTTACTTGTTCTTTTTGAACATGTTAGGTGCTTGATATTTATTTGAAAAGCGAGGTGAAATGCTTGTCTTCTATAGAAAAGAAAGAATGGAATAATGGAGAACTTTTCGCAAAGCAATTATGGCTTGTTCTCGATTGACGCGATGTTTTAAGGAAAAGATATTATTAGAAACTCAAGTGAAAAAATCTTTGGAATGAAACATGAGAATACTGTTTGAATATTTGATGTATTCACTGGAAAATCATTTATTTAAATGAATCTAAAATGGTACGTTTGCATCATGCAAAGGAGCATGAATGATTTAGTAGCTTGTTTTGGTATAAATTAAAGCTAATTATTATTATATTAAAACAAACATTTTACGAACTGTTTTTAATTAAATTGTATTTATATCAATGTTATATTAACTCAATACTTTAAACCTATCCAAGGCCATTTAAATACGCTTATGAGAAAGAAATGATAACATGGTGCAGCATATAAAAATATTGTTAATGAAATTCACTATTACAGAATTATTTCTATTTTTTTTGCTTTAAAAATGATGTAAAACTATTATTATATTATCTAGGTTTCTATTATATCCAATAAAGTTTTTCTTAGTACCTATTAAGCTTACACAACATTTTAAAGAAAGGAAGACTATGACGATGAAGTTTAATACGAAAAAGAACTTCAAATGATACATGATCAAACATACGCGATAAAATTTGCGTGGCATTCAAAAAATCATTACAACAATAGAAAATTAAGTTTAGTTTTATATGAAACAAAATGGGTTTCCGTTTTGAGGTTTCATTTTGATTCAGTTTTCTTTGATTTTTATGAGTTTATAACTTAATATTTTTAAATTAACAAATTGATAATGTATAGGTACATTTTAAATAGTTATAGTTAAAAAGTAGGAATACTTAATTGTTTTTTTTTTCTATTGATAATCACATCAACTATAAGTAAAAACAGATAACCCCGAAAACTTTAAAAAATCTGACGTATAGCACGACAATCGACAATCACTGGGTCACTAACGGCCTCGTTAACTTTTTTTAAATTAAGTTAAACCTAAATAACTAAGGAATTTGATTAAATGTTTTGCAATTTGATTAAATCAAAACGTAGACCCTTCTTTTGGCTTCACGGTACTCAGTAGCTGTAACATCAGTTTTATCGATAATTAACATTTATATATATAACTCAAAAACTAAGAGCATAGGTTGTGATTGATTATGTTTGTTTTATTCTCGAAATATTTACAGCTGAGTACCCGTTATAAGCCTCTTCTAGAGAACGTAGTCAACTACCACGTGGTTAGTATATTTAAATTTTTCATCTTAAAATTTCTTTTTCATTTCCGTTATATTTTTTTAAATGTTTTGTAATTTGTGGTACAATATCTAAAGATTAATAATAAATTAAACTCTATAAAATTATAAAGAAGATTCATATTTAAGTTCAATAATAATAATAATTAGTGATATAATATATAATCAAAATGCACCTACTTTAATTCCCAAGCATTGGGATAACTCAATTCCCATATTCTTGTTACTTAATATAAGTTAAATTATGGTTTCAGATGTTAAACTGGTTTAAATCATAAAAATCACCTTTAAATTTTGACTAAAATAAGCATTGCTGCATTTTACATCTGTTATACATCTTTTTAATAATTAAATCAAAAATTTTTGTATAAAAAACTCTAACTATCTTTACATATTTAAACAAGTTTTACACTTCAAACTGGACACTTTCAGATCAAATTGAATACTTTTATAATTAGATGTTTACTAAAAATGCATTGTAAATAAAGATTATTGATGGAAGGTTATGACTTTCAATGGAATAATATTTTATAAAACAATTTCTTACTCTGCTATCAATTAAAATATTTCCTACACATTTCTTCAAAAACTAATTGAAAGATAAGAGAAAAAATTTGAATGGGTTATGGTTAATTACCAACATACGATATATAAAATGTACCATAATATGTTAAATTGCAACATATTCACCAATGATGATCCTTATAAAAGAGGAATTTTCAAAAATTAAATTTTTTGTTTGTAATTTGTTGACGGATCCCCAACAAACTATTCCACTTTGGTAAATGTAATAGAGGCTAATGATACCGTCACTTCTACTGAGTAATTGTTTTTAACATTCTCTGAATATTACATTAAATCACCGCCACTTACCACAGAAGAATATTTATAAACTTAATTTGCATGTTTATTGTAAATATTTTAAATCCACTATGGCTTTCATCAATAATCTTAAGTTATTATAAATAATGTTTCCAATTTTATTTGATTGGATAATTTGATTGGTAAAATGTCCAATTTAAGTTACAAAACCTATATTATAAAGTAAGTTGGCTGAATAATTAATATATTTTAAAAACATCTTAGATGGAAACCCTAGTTTTTTTAACTATAAAAAACGAACTTTTGAACGAACTATTTTTTAAAAATAGTTATTAAAAATTCGTCTAAATTGATTAGTTTTTTTTTTTAAATCTTCACACTCGTATATAACATTTTCTCTTGAAATGCACCTACTCGTATTTTAATTAAATTTATTTTGACATTGGTACTATAAATAACTATAAAATCGTAATTATTTTTAATTGTGTATATCTATGAACTACAAGTTCAAAATTAGGTATACAATATAAATTATAAAGGAATATGCTCAAATATAAATGTAGATTGTATGAATTTATTACCTAACAAATCAAATTATCTTTTCTTTTGTGTTTGATGATTTTCATTGTTTAAACACAATCACATATTTAAAATTAGTTTTTTTAATTTAAAATCTATTTGCTAAGCAAATTATATATAGGTAATATTTATTTAAAAGAAAAAATGAAATTCGATAATAAATTCAATAAATACAACAAAGCTATTCTTATAACTTTAAATTAAATTTTAAATCAATTGTTTAATGCTAAAAATTAAATTTAAAATTCTAATCATAGTTGAAAAATGATAATATTGATACTCTTTGTGACAACAATAACAGTTGGATTATTTTGATGTCAATCTTTAAAATAACAGACTACATATCTTTATTTGAGGATATCTTTTCCTTTTAACAAAATTTAAATAAAAACGAAAAAGGTAAATAAAATGTCTTTTAGTTAATCTAATAAAATTTGTACCTTTTTTTCGTATAAAACAGTTCCAATAAAGATAAAGAGTAAACCAACAATAAATATTAATAGAAAACAACCACACAAATCCATCCTTCGAATAAAAGATTGCAGTCAGCAAAAAACTTCAAAACAACCACAGTGAAAAGGTAGAATTTAAAAAAATGACACAAACAAAATGCTTTATGTTTTAAGGTGAAAAATTAAAAAAAAAATGTATGGGAAAACTGTAAAATTCCAGACGAGAAATGGAAAAATTGAGGATTTATTTTAACAAGCCGGATGCCAAAAGGGGATGAAATAATTCAAAGACGAATGGGGAAAATCAAGGAAACGAAAACCATGAAATCACTGAACTGTAAATGTAATCCGTCTCGGTAACATTTAGAATACATGAAAGTTAATGAAAAAGAAAAAAGAAACACACCACAAAAGATTAAAACCATTCAAAAAAAAAAATAACATTCGGAAAACCGAGGGACTGTTCGTTAAAATCGGCTATAAAAAATGCAATGATAAATATTGATACACAAATAAATTTATATTACTGAATGGTTTAAGCGTTCCAGTTTCGATTTTACATTATCGGTGTTTTTGATTCATACATATGTTCGATCTATCACCCTATCGGAGCTCTCGAACAGCGAGGAACGGTGTCGGGTGGAAGACAACACCCTATCAGTTTGATTCCATTATTCCTACCGGAATCAATAGTGCTCTCTCCAGTCGCCAGTTCTGGAGAGAATCTGCTCTAGAATATTAACACAACAAGAGGAAGATGATCTTTTGTCACAGACAAATACGATTTTAAAAACCCAGTGTTCGGTTCTTAATATATTTTGAGTGCTTATTTAGAAATAAAACGATTGAAACGAATCACGTAGATACTTTATATCGTTTCCACTCAATGTATCAACTTTAATAAATGCTTTCAAAGCAAATTATAAAAATTGACAATAACATCAAATTCTTAATCTTTTTGTAATTTTTTCTTGAAAAATTTAATTAAAAAATATATTTCATATTTATCAACTAAAATGTTTTAGTAATCAAAACTTTAGCTAAAACCTCTAATAGACAGAGTGTAACAATTTTAATATGATAGTGAGTTTCTAGAATTATTGAAGGCTTAAGATATTTGTCGTTTAGCAATAAAATCTAGTTTCATTCTTGGTAAGCTGGAAAATCATAGATAAGTTGAACGTTTGATATGAAAATGTTCGTTCAAGATTGTATCAAACTAATTTCACATAGCTAAGCATCACTTGATTCCACTACACATTTAGCAAAATTCCCTTCTTAACTTAATTACTATAAGAGGTATAAAAAATACTATTGATTCTGAATCAAATAATCAATCAAACATAAAGTTTCTGCAACTGCAAGATACGACCTTTTAGCTGAATTTTGTATTTTTTTTAATCATTTGTAACTTCTTTTTGTTCCCCTTACAGCATTTAAACAACTTGATAAGCTTATAGTCTGATTATCATACTGAATCTAAATTTCTTACAACATTTTGTTAAATGTTAAATTTTATTCTATTACTTAAAATATTAAAAAGTTCTGAATAGCTCTGTAGCTCTGAATAAATGCGACGAATAAACCTTCTAACTTTTGAGCCCTTGAAATTAGAAATTGAAATAATAATATTTAGAAGTGGCGTTTTCTATAGGTAATTACAAGTAAAAAAAAATGTAACAATAGTTTTACATGTAAAATTAATTTAATACTTGGTTGTATATCATTATACCATATCATATAATCCAAATCATATGCCATATCATTGTATATCTTTTATTATTTTTAACATTTATGGTATACTCGTGCCCACCTGTGACTTCGTAGACGGAAAATAAATAAGAAAAGTAACTACTAGTAACTAGCTCAGCCTGTAAATTTTTGAATTTTGTTCATTTTCTCCGATACATAAACTTTTAACACAATTCTTTTGAGGGAACCATATTATGGGTAAAATTGTTTTTAAAATATTAATAAATGAAACTAACTAAGAAACTACAAAACAGAAGCACTTTTCTTTCATATGTAGATCGATAATTGAAAAAAAACATTTGATATATTGGAAAGTTAAGGATAAAGATTTTCAACCACTTTTGGGTTGCCGCGACACTTTTGAGTTCTTCTAAATCTTCAAAACGCAAAAAGTTACATTTATTTTTTGTGTGCCTTAAATAGCAAATCTGTATTCTGTTTTCTTTGTAGAATATATTTTATTTACATTAAAAATAAGTATTATAAACAAGTATTATGTCATGGGTATTATGAGCCTGAAGAAGACTAAATAAGCCATCGAAACTTCGCTTATAATAAATATTTTGCAGTATATTTTTCTTCAATAATCTGTGAGAAACTAACTTATATTATTATAATAAACAAAGCTATTCTGTGCATTACAGAAATCTTTCCACTAAAACCTGACAACGCTTAAAATGTTCTGTTAGGAATGAAACAGCAACGACTGAAACAACATTTCAAACGTCGTGGGCGCCTAGTGGAACGCACCTATAAATAAGATACATGTAGTGCACCACTAAATTATGAAACTTTTTAGAGTTAATTGCAATAAAAAAAGGTTGAACATCCCTGGCTTAGGACTAAGGCTTGAAATTAACTAAACTGGTAAACTCCTTTTTGAGCTAGTTAGGGATGGAATTCCGAAAATTTGTTCCTTTGTGAAGACCACAGCTTACAGAGGAGTAACTCGTAAAAAAATTATATTTTTATCTTAAATGGTTTAGTCTCCTGGCTGTCTGTTAGTCAATCAATTCATTCTTTTATATATACAGATAAAGTAATTGATAGATAAGAATAAAAAAAAAATCGTAAAATTCATCCCATTTACAAAGGACTGATTTTTATATCACCAAAAACTGAAAATGTGTTTTTCAGTGACAACTTTGTAAGCGTTCTATATAGTTTTAATTATTCATAGATATAAACAAAGACATTCGAGATGTCACAAAACTAGATGTCGCAATTTTCAAAGATTGATATTTTTGTCTTGGCTTAACGGTGACATGTTGTTATGACAATGACATTTTTTTAAATAAGTTTATTTCCCTGATCAGCCCATGGCCTTACAGGTTTTTTTTTCGTAAGAAATGATTTTTTTTTTCTTTTTCTTTTTTTTTGTTAATGTTATTTTCACTAGATCAACAAAATTCATTTGTTATGCATAGTGTTGTTCACTGGGCATTTTAGAGTAACTTAGATATTATTTTTTTTCTTCTTTATTTGATACACTTTATTTAAAAACTGTTTTTTTTTTAATGAATTTTATACTAAGTATATTAAATTTTTCCCTTCTAAATATAAACAAGTTTCACTTCAATTATTTTTATTAAACCATTATATTTCAGAGGATCCCTATTGTAGGTGCTTGTCCATAGTTATAATATAATTTATTAAAAAGCTTATGAACTTTCCATTGATACCGACTAAGCAAGTCGTTTGTAACTGAGAGTATCTTTTACTTAAACATAAGCTTGTTCTTAGGAGAGCGTTTTAAATGTTTTGAAAATTCATATTTTTAAATTTTGACAAATTGTGACTAAAAAACGAATTATACTTTAGTAGTTTCTATCGACTCATCCATCTTTTTTAAATAAAAACTATGATAATGAAGCTATTCAATTATAATATGATGATTGACACAAAATGACTATAATTGATTTTCAACCTTTGTTCTTAGTAAGATTTGGTAACTTACAATATTGACTTAGTTAATCATAATTTATTAATTCACACAAATTGTATTATTCATATAATTTAAACAACTGAAGAAAAATAATGCTTTAGGCAATCAAAAATTGAATTTTAATTACTTTAATTTGTATAGGAAAAAGAATGAAAAACGACGAGGAAGATCTCAATTCACAAAATAGTTTTTTCTACTACTATTTTACTATTCTCAAATACGAAAAATTAAAACCATTTATTTCTGAAATAAGTAGCTTTTAACCTTCTTTGTTTAATTAAAACTAAAAAGTCCTGTTTAAAACTTCCCATAAAATTGCGAGAATGATTAAGGGGTGTAAAAAGTAGACATAAGTAGACGTTTCTATAATTTCGTTTAGTATTCTTTTACGAATGATGGCATTCTCTTATTTTAAGTTACAACAAAATCAAAGCTTTAAGGAAGTACAACGTTTTATATTAGATAGTAGACTTTTCGAAATGGCTTCTCTTTACAACTTTATTAAAAGTGTTCACATCAGAGCTGCATTTGTCGCAAAGAAAACTCGTTACGTTTTACAAAGAAGAAAAAAAATCACTTCCATTTCCTCGTTAAATATCTAACTTTGCCATAATTCCTATTACATTCACTTTTAAATCTATGCCATTTACAAACTGGAATTTCTATTTTTTCCTCGTCTTATTTTTGTATGGTTGTCATTTTATAAAATTCCACATCCAGATGGATTAAATATGCGAAATGCGCTTTTCCCTATCTTTCTTATGCTAATTCAAACAAGATGAGTGAGAAGCATTGGAGAAGTTTATGCAACTGGCATTACCGTAATGTTTATATTTGTCTAATAGTGTTTATATCTTGTACGTCATTTTGGGTGCTTTATAGTCGTGATGTTTGTATTTAGAGATAGTTGTGCAAAATAGTTTTTAGTAAGAAAGCGTTACTGATACTTAAATTGAAATGAGATATGATGCTTGATGTTTCTAACATTTTGTTGTGAGACGTCTCAACCAATTAACGTTAAAACCTTTCTATTTTCACTTGTCGCCTACTCTCGCTAATGTATCGTTTATAAATTTTGTGTCTTTCTCGTCCATTTCGCCCTCATGTTTCATGTTCTTATTATTTTCTAGTGTTTTTCACTACAACAAAACAGCTTGAAAGCTCTAAAACACTAACGCCATGTAAATGTGGTGGAGGATTTTCTCTTATCATGTGGCAGATTTTAATTAGTTTTAAGACACAACTAGTGATTTTTTTATATTTTTTGTAACAAAAAATGCTCGAACAAAACTAATTTCTCATGAGAATTTTTTACAGGAGGCGTTTGTGTTGATGACATTAAAACGAATTACAAACTTATTTTTTATAAATTAATTACATTAATACAATTTTAGCTATTCACTTTGATAATTTATGACTCTAATTTTCATCTCGTCCTTTTTTGTTTTGTATTTTATAATTAAAAATACGTTTTTCAGGGAATGTTTTTAATATTTTCTGACAGGAAAAAAATTGGAAAGCTCTAATTTGAATTCATTTGAATTCACGTGCGAATCATAGATTTGTGTATGTTCGTTTTGAGAGTTAAAATTAACTCTTAAATTTACAATGGTTGAAAAAATACGATGTAGAATCATGTGTGATTTAAAGATTTATGGGAATAAAATCGTCTACACGTGGGATTTATCCGGATTTTAAACATTGCTTTTCCAATTTATATCTCAATGTCAACATCAATTTATTTGAATATTGAAAAATTCGACTCAATCTGACTCAATCCGAATACGTAAATATTATTCGAAACCAACAAAAAAATTAAGCTTTAAGCCATTTTTTTCTATTTAAATTGTTTTAAAAATATCAATCTAAGCTTTGATCAAAATCAAACAATGAATACCTACCACATCCGTGTATTTAAAAAGAAAAAAATCAATGATTTGAAAGCTTCCGTTTTATCTAATTTTTATACCTTTCACTTTTTTTTCCAAAGAAAAAATCAACCAACAAAAGCTAGGTTTTGAAAATATTGCTATGTTGTTATTTAATGAATTTTTTAACTCAAATATACCGTCAAAAAATACATAAATAGCAACAAAAATAAATGTTTTAAATTAAAAAAAGGAAAATTAATATCATTAATTTCAGTCAAAACGAGGATTGGAATGGAATGAGAATTTGAGCTTATTTTATGTCGAGTTTATTTTTTGTGTGTTTGTTTGTTTTTTTCTTCTTTTTGGTAATACTTTTCTAGGCTTTCAGTACTATAAAAACATTAAATAGCTTTTCAACCACTGTATCAAACTTTTTAAGTGTTAAAGAATATTTTTGTTTCAATGATGAATTTTCTGAATACCTATCAACAGTCAATATAAAAGATATTTTCAAGTTTTATTTAAAATTTGTTATCTTGATGTTTGCAATATAAAATTCAAATAAAGAGATTTTTAGGTTATATTTTGTTGAAGTAGGTAATTCTACTTATTTTGCTCGTACAACCATCAAAAAATATTTGAAAATACAACTTTAAACTTAGGTTGTCTTGTCTGTGTCAATTTCTTTTGAATTCAAATTATATTTTATAGGTTTAATGAAATTTCATCTTATAATATAAATTATATAAATGTGGTTAAGATATTATTACATCATTGCATTTCATTATTTTTATGGAACATATTTTAACTTCCTCTAAACATTAGCAGCGCATTTAAAAACTTGTCTCAAATGATTAATTGATTCTTATCGACTTTGTGTTGGAAACCTGCATAGTTGACAGAAGTTATTAATTAATTCAGATGGAATGATGTAAAGCAATTTTTCTACCCTTTTGGGATTTCATAAAATATTCGTGTAACTACTGATTAAATAAAATTTAGTAAAACTGTTTTTCAACAGTAAATGCTCTAAGAACATAGTTTGTTTTTAGGTTTGTAAGTACATGCATATTTTAAAACCCAACATTTATTAAATGAAGAAAATAGCTACAGTATTTTTTGTAACTACACATTTATAAGAAACATTTATCATCTAAAGAACATACTGAAGCTCAAAAATTTTTGTGGCTTAATTTTTTACCTAAACAAATACACAGATAGTATCTATATATTTTAAGCCAGTGGTTTTTAACCGGTGATCACATGAAGCACCCGAAGTGGTCCGCAAAGCCATTGAAAAAAATATTAAATTAGTGATAAGATTTTCGAGACATCGCTATACGAGACCTAATTTTGTTTTCATCGACATATCTTAACTATTAGGGATTCTTGGATCTACTAATAATTAAAAGAAACACCGAAAATGATTGGATGCATAGTGCTGATTCGTGATGTAACGAATATTCGCATTCGCATTTGTGAATATTCGCATATTTTTTTCTATTCGCATTCGCAAATGAAAAAGAAACGACGCGAATGTTTGGCGAATGTATTTCACAAACCAAAAAGAAATATATAATATATGGAATGCCGAAAGATAATACAGATGATAAAATTTTTTATTTCATTAAAATTTTTCTATTTCATTAAAATTTTTTTATTTCATTAAAAAATTTGTATAATTAAATGATCAGGGAACAGTCTGGAGATAGGCCACTAAACCAAAAATACTTTTTTATATTCTTGCTAGTTTAATTAATAATGAAAAAATCACAACTAAAATAAAAAACTAATTCCTTCCTTGCATTCACAAATACTCCATTTCTAAATACAGAAAACAAAAAACAAATATTTTCACCAAAGTTAAATTTCTAGTTTAGGTATCCAAGTTGTTATTTTGTTTTAATCATATATTTTTCCATTTAAATAATACTTAGCAAACTCAAAAAAACAAAACAATGAATATTTTAGCATAATTAGCATTTTACGCGCACTTTATATGAATGTCAACATTCGCATTCGCGTTCGCGAATGTGAAAAATCGGACATTCGTTACATCACAGATGCTGATATGATATATGTTTATATATGTGTTTTATATAAACTCGGTAGCTATAATCACTCTCTACGCATTTACATTTACTAAATATTACCTCCAAACAGTAGGTTGTTTGGTATGTGGCAAGACAGATTTTTTTTCAAATGGTCCCTTATCACTAAAAGGTTAAGAACCACTGATTTAAACAATGAATGTTAAGCAAACTCATAAATTGCTCGACCGTGGTCTTAACGATTTATAGATTTATAGGAGGTACAATCGGGAGCAAAAGTATTGAACACTATTAATAATTCATTAATTTGTATACTGTTTATAGATTAATGCGGAGTAAATAAATAGTTTTAATACTAAAAGAAATGCACAACATGAATCAACCTTGACTTCAGCAAGAAAAAATGCATAAAACGATAAAGAGAACTCACCTTTGAGAGTGATTATATCTTAATTTGCGCTATGTATTAACCAATAAAATCAGGTTTTTAATATTGTTCTTAATATTTTTTCGAAGAATCGTTCAGTGAATATTAATTAAAATTTTGCAAAGTTGCGTTTCATAATTAGTAACATATTACTTGGCCAGTCAAAATCGACATATAAAATAGCTAAATTCGCAAAACATGATGTACTTCGGACTTTTAGTATGTTGCTTGGATCCACTAGGGCTATATATTCTCAAGTTTGCAACTCTCAAAAAGTTGTGGAAAAATTTTTATAGAAGAAAAACCGTGAAATTTTTTATCTTGTTTCAGATTCTGCTCGGTATCTCCTAATCCATGTATTTTTCTTTGAAAGCTACTCTGCACGTTCTTTAAAAGCATTACATTTGTTACAAATTAAGCCCAACCATAGCTCTGCAGATCAATGGGGTACCGAGTTACGGCACTTTGTAATAGGCCAGTTTTTTCAATAATTGAAAATGTTTGTTTTAGACCTTCTTTGGATCGAAGTTGCGCCGAAACCATTGATACGAGCAGAACTTATTGAATAAAAATTTGTAGACAGTTTATTTAGCTTTAAATAAAGTGGAAAACAGGCCTGTAAGCCTCGTAGTTCTCTTGAAATTTTAAGGTAACCCATTATAAGGTAAAATCGCATTTTGGTGGGTACTCCAGTACTGGTGGATCGTCAGAGTTGTCTTCAGGCTCGTCACCGTCGACCTCTTCATTGCAGTTTTGTACATTTCCCCAGAGTAGGTAGCACACATCGCAGAACATCTAAGCCCTGCTTTCAGGCAAATGCAGCTACTTGCCAGCACCCTTTCTTGCATTTACAAGAGGAGTTTTTGTAAGCTCAGCGGGGGCAGGAGCTTGGCGACTGGCAATGTGAAAGAGTCCAGCCGATGTCATACATGTTTAAAAATCACTTCATGCAACAAAAAACATTTCTGGAAAATTTTGATTTTACCTTATATGGTTTTTTTAAGAGAACTACGAGACAGAACCCACTCTGCACTTAATTTAAACTTAATTAAATTGCCTAAAAAATATATATCCAAGTTTTGCTCGTCTCTGCTCGGCCTCAGGAATTTCTAGATATTGTCTATAAGTATTCTATTAGAACCGTATCGTTAGTTGGAATAAAAAGCATTACTATATTGAAAGTAATGACATATTGTACACCAATGTGTTCAAAAACCTCATTAAAATGTAAATATTATAAATAGGAACTTTTTCAATTTTTAAATGTCAACTGATAAAAATATTCTATTAATAACATTAACAAAGCATAAGAACTAGCATCAATGCAACATTAGTTTTTTATAGACACAACAATGAAAAAAAAATCAAAACAATTAGCTTTTTACATAAATGGAATACGTTTATCGAAGGTAACTTATCATGTTATTGAAGAACATCTACATTACTTGATTTCATTTTTTTTAACTGTTTAACTTGGTTAATAAATAAGTCGGCTTTCATATAACTGTTTTCCATAAAATCGAGTTAGTTACGTTTTTGTTAATTAAAATAAAAATACTGAAGCGATGTAATTTTAAACTTTCTTATTATGAAATCAAAGCATTAATGTAATTAGTATTTGATATAAAAACGGACTGTCTGAGTTAATTAAAAATTCAAATAATATTGAAGAGACAAAAATATTATGAAAACTTTCCATTAATATTATAAGCATCAAGTGAATCTCAATTTATTGTATAGTCAAAAGTCTTCAAAAGAAATATATTATACCTATATTATAAAAAGAAGCCTCGCGGTCATTTTTTGACGGAGTTCAAAACTTATTTTTCCTAATTCATTCTCCTTTCATATCTTTGATCAAGTGAAACATTCAAATGAACTAGCAAGAAATGAAAAGAAGATGTCCCAAGGCTTTTAAAATATATTTATTAAAAATACGGCAAAATATGTACAAGAGCAAACATAAGTTGTAGTCTTTAATATTGATAAGATACATAAATAATATAGGTAGGAATTCACTACTCGACTTGGTTTTTAAACTACTTGACTAAAATTTGTTTAGACAAACTCAAATCAAACGTTAATATTAAAATATCAGGTAAAAATAAGCATTGAATTTGCAAACTATTTTATTTCAAAGTTTAAATATAAGCTTGATTAATTGCGCAAAATGTCCAAGTACTTGACTTGATGAATCCCTAACCATAGATGTACATGAGTTTTTTAATTATGGGTTCTTAAAGCCTGATTTTGATGTCGTACCCATAAATAATAAAAATTCAAATAATTTATTATTAAAATTAAAAAGACCATGAAATTTTACTTAAAGTTGGAAGAAAAGAGTAAAATATTAAGTGTTAATACAAAGAAAAAGTATTAGGCTATTTTTTTATTTAAGTATGATTTTTCTTAAATCAACTCCTAAAAGTAAAGTCGCAATGATGCTGTTGTTTCAATTCCAAATTAAATGCACAATTAGTGGATACATTTATCATTCTTTTATAAATCAGTGTCAATATCATAATCACACTAACTGTACCCGCAACTTCGTTTGCGTTCGTTTCAGGATAATGTTCACAAAACTTCGCAGTACACAATGTTCTCTGAATATATTTAAAAATGTTAAGAAATCTATTAATGATTATTAACTATCATTTAGCCCATTTAGCCAGTTAGTTTTTATTGGATTCCTTTGATTAAGTACTTGAAAAAGAGTTAGCTTCGTAGAACTTTTTTTATAGGTAATAAGGGTTTGATCGATTTTTCTTTTACTTTGAAATATCATTTTGGGTAGATTTTAATTGACTAGATCTTGTAGAGAAAAATTACGTATTTTGAACGTTGTCGCTACATTCCTCAGTGATTTTTTACAAAATTTAATTACATAATGGGAAAATATATTAATTTTTACTTATTGACTTCGCATTATTATTTATTTTTTTCAATGTAAAGTATTTCTATTTATTTATTGCCCTACCTATTTTGAAAATTTTACTAGCAAAAAATGTAGGTATAGTTTTGGTGTAATTTATAACATACACAAACCGGTTTTTGTATTTTCTTTTAAGAATGAGACATTTTCGCGCCGTAAAATGTATCCTCGCTATTGAACCGGGTAGTTCGTTATCATTATACCAAATATCATTAAAATCTGTTATCAACTAAAAATATAGGTATAGTTTTAGCGTACCTATTTTTGTTTTAAACATTTTTTTCTATTGTTCCATGATAATGAGACATTTTCCCATAGTAAAAGTATTCTAGATAATGACTCGAATATAGCCTGTTATCATCTTACAAAATTTATCAAAATTCGTTCAGTGGTTATTGCGTGACGCAGCAACAGACAGACAAAGAAATATTTTTAAAATTATTGATTTGGCTTTTGTATCAATAATAACAAATATTGGAAAAAGATTTTCCTCAAAATATTCAATATGTAGATACTGCTTTATACCAATTTTATTATATGCATAATATAATAATAATTATATAATATAATAATCTTAGTAAAAAAGGATTTTATTCAGGCAAATAATATGCTGTTAACTATAATTTTTGTGAAAACTTTTTTCAAGTTTTCATTACTTAATTCTTTTCTAGGACTAGAAACTTGTATTATGCTTGGTAAAACTTTCAAGTTTTAACTTATCAAAGTAGTGGATAAGCTTCTGAGTTAAAAGTAAATGCCGAATTTGTAATTTTTTTCATTATTTTTTACTCTAAAATAACATGGAATATTATGTTAAATATTGCTGCAACATGGTGCATTTAGTGACTTTAGTATTAAGTGTCTTAAGCTTCTTATATTTCTCTCGTATAAACGAGTAGGTATAAGTATCACTTGATTATTAAAATATTTTGTTTTTTATTTTTTCATGCCAAAATGTCGGCTATTTTTATCATTGTAAAAAGCAAAATTAATTGATGTTAAATACCGAATGTGTTAATAAATTATTAGGCCTATATTTTTTAAGGTTTCTGTTCTAATGCTTGAATTTTGATTCCAAACATTAAAAAACACTCAAATATCTATTTTGCGTTTTAAGTTTGCTTCTGTCTGATTTATGATGGGCTGCAGAATGTCCCATAAACTTCATATGCTACATGCTCACCTGGACCAATTTAAAAATAATATGGGTGCCTACTCAGAGGAGCAAGGAGAATGTTTTCACTAATTGTAAGATGTGATGGACTTTGAACGAAAAGCCCATACAGACATAAAAGATCCACTATATTCATTTTTAAACTTGATTTTTTGTTATTTTACATTTGTATACCAGTATTCATCACAATTATTGAAAAAAAAAAGAATTTTATGTTCAGCAAAAACTATTCTAATCGTAATTTTAAATAAAGTTACAGAGAAAATACAAATATCACTAATTTTTTTGAAAATTCAAAAAATCGCTCTAGTTTCTACAAAATCAAACTTTGATCAAAAAAATTAATATTCTCTTTATTTGTTTCGTAGGAGAAACCAACATTTCATATGTAGAAACCAGACGCAAAATCGTATTGATCAGTATTATAGGAGTAATTAATAAAATAAACACATCAAAAAAAAAAATATTATGTGAATTTTTTTAGTAAAATTTAATAAATTGTTTCTTGTTTTGCGACTAAAAAGTTTACCAAATTATTATTTTCTTTCTTTTTTTATTATTTATTTTCTTATTTTCTTAATTTTTTATTTTATTTTATAAACAGTTAAATAGAAAATTACCTTAATTAAATTAAGTATTTAAAGTTGAAAAGTTCGTTGTTGTTTTTCTCAAAAGGCTTATTTTAACTTGACGACGCACATCATCGACATATCATAAGTTCGTAACGCAATTGTGTGTCGAAAGCACTGGTCTGGTACTGAAGCACACACGAGAGCTACTAAAACCAATGTTGGACGTTGTATAGCTCGAAAGCTCGGAGTTTGTCGGTGGGACGAAGTGAAGGGGTGGCGTCCCTCTGCCACATCCATCCAATCCCATCTGCGAAAGAGCTTTCACATAGAGATATCTACGCGGCACCAAAGCGGCGGGCAACAGTGGCTGCGCCGGCAATAGAGTGGCGGCAGTGACGGCGGTACTGGCGGCGGCAGTGGCAGTGGCGGCGGCAACGTCACCAACACTAAACCATCCGCTTGTCTATTCCACTCATCCCACAATCCTTACTGGGACGCGCTCTCACATATGATCATCTCAGTTCCTACCAACATCCCTTATCTCGACTCTATTATCACAGTTCTTTCTTCGATAATATATTTTCGAATTAACTTTATTATTTAATGACTCAGCGTTAATTATATCGATCGAAAACCTAAGAACAATACAGTAAAAAGTCGTTTTCCTCAACTATTTTAATAATAGAAAAAAGTAACATCACTTTAACATTTTCCAATTTCTTTTTCAAGAGAATTAAAAGAAAAATATTGTTTCAAATGAGAAAAGTTTTCTCTAGCATTCGTTTTATTCAACAGAAACGAGAAAAAAATCATCAACGAAATAATTTTCTCTTAACAAAAACTCTAATGTTAGTAATATGATCCAGAATTGAAACTTTAGTAATTTCTTATTCGAGATAATCTTAACGTGTGTTCTCCACTTCACTCATTCTTTCAATTAAGGCTTAAATTTCAATTATTGAACTTGAGTAAGATACTTGGGTATTCGGCTTTTTTTCTTCATTGAGAAACGATTATACGTAAACGATACGTGAAAAAGATATTTTCGAACACATAATTCGATAATCTCGAATAAAAGTTACTATTTTGTCAGAAACGGAGGACACGAGACAAAGAAAATTTAATATAACCTCACATATAAAAGTGTTGAAGAGCTTAAGTTGGTTTTAGTAAAATTTGTTAGGAAGTTTAAACGCTAAACGCGAATCTATCACGATATTTTTAAGAACAAAAGGCACTTTTAAAATTGAGCCCCTGGTTTAATGTTCTTTTATTTGATGGAAATTTGACAAAACGTTTAATAAATTAAGAGGCATTATTTATTTTAATTTGTTGATAAACAACTTATCACAGAAATCACTTTATTTTAATCACTTTTCAAATCGGTCGTATAACCATTGAATGAATCAATAGTATTCACAGTACAGATGCAACGAATAGTGATTTAGTCGAATACCGAATACCGAATATTCGGCCACACTCTCGGCCGAATCGACAAATATTCAGTACCGAATATTCGGCCGTTTCATTTATGAGCAAATCGCATCACGAGACGCATTATGTTTTATTAAAAAAAAAAAAATTTAACGCAAACCGAAATTGATTTTTATTTACTAAGTATTCGCCTAGATCGGATATTAGATCCATATATGTAAGTAGTGGTTTCTAAACTCAAAGCAGGTTCCTACTTGAGGAAACTTTACTCAAATTCAGAAAAAAATTGTTTTGATTCATCATAATTAATTCTCCCTAATAGATTTTCAGTTTTAATTTGTAATTTAAATATATGTAATTTCGAATTAAACATTTATTTTGTTATCATTAAGTACTCGGTATTCGGCCGAATAGTACACAATATTCGGCCGAATACCGAATTTTAAAAAATGCAGCCGATTAGACCGAATACCGAACAGTAGCCGAATATTCGTTGCATCTCTAATTCACAGAATCCCTGTATAGTCTGCCTGTACGTCTTTATACAGTTGCTTTATGTAGACAAAACAAGTGTTCTGGAACATTCGTGAGAATTCGTTTGCCAAACCTTCTAAAATCTTCCAAAACCATTGGTTGTCAATAATTACGACTCAAATGTCCATTGTAAGAATTTCAATAGAACAATCTAAATTGTTTCATTCTTTTCCATCGTTTGTCTTTGTCTCTATTGTGTCTTTGTTCGTTATGAAGGGCAATGACAAATAGACGGATAGATGGAGAAATCGCCATTCGATCGTAGATTATAGTGTTAAAATCCAGGGCTGTGAGTGTATCATCCAGTTACTGAACAATAAATATTGATAGTACTAATTACCAAATTAGTTCACCGAATTATTATTGTACCTTTTTCATAGTGAATTTGCCAGTATAAAAGGAAATACTTTTTTTTGCTACAAAATAGAAATGAATGGAAATACACTATCACTGCAATGAAAAATTAAAAATTAAATATGTTATAGCCATGTTTTAACGCGCATCACAGTTACGCGACTGTGAAAATAGACCACTAAAAACCACTAGTGAATCTTTTGCATTGGTCTACATTTTGTGCTGATACTCTGAGCTCCCACCTTAGACTTCTTTGACATGGGGAGCTTTAGAGCTACCAACAAAAAGAAACTAATAGAAGTATATAAAATAATTTCTTTCATTGCATTAGTACAATTGCATTTGGTAACACCAACTATCTACTATATTTAAGAAACTTAAAATAAGAATCGATCAGTATCATTTAAATTTTAAAGTATGTTGGTGGCAGTTCCCATTTTAGTAAGATTTTGTATGATATTGCTTGTTTGATTTTTTATTAGGGAAAACAAGAGGATTGAACAGACACAATGAATGTCAAACTTCCATTCTGAACTACATAGATGTGTTTGAATACCTAAGAGTTTTTTTGGTACTTAGTCGCTTGATGGCGTGGTGACTAAAATGTCCTCCTATATTTTAGTGGTCAGCTCAACATTTTTCTTGGGTATTTGGATCTCCGGTCACCATCACCATAAAAGTTGATACAACCTTAAATGGCGAAAGAAAATAATTAATCATAAAACACGATGATAATAGATTCGTTCTATATAACAGACAAATTGAGATAAAGTAAGGTAACAAGATATCTTTTTAAAACGCTCAAAACTACTCTAAGAGCAGGCATGCGTCACAAAGTAAGAACGTAGTTTTTTATCGTCGCGTTAAGGTACAAAAATATTAATTAGAACGAGCCTCGAAAGTTCAATATACGAGTACGTATGGCAAAATAAGTCTGATATACGTACTGCGTGCATTCGTGCTTGCTCATCTTGCTTAAAGGTTCGCAAATAAATGAACTCTATAAAAAATGTTTGTTCTGGTCCTTAATAACTTTATTCTTCTTCGACAAATAAAAAAGCAGCATATTATTATAGTTTTAGGTTTTGTGTTTATTGTCCCATAAAAATAAAACAAAAATAAACTTAATAACTTTATTTTACTTACAAGCGAAGCCAATTTAAAATAGAAAAAAATGGAACTTAAAAATGGAACAAAATTTCTGTTTTGAATAACAACTACTTCAAAGTCTATCATAGGAGCAACAGCTTAAATCATTTATTGCTTTTGTTTGCTAATTAAAAGTTTCTTACTCCCAATTTTATATTGAACGTATAAATTTTTATGCAGTAGCTTACAAAGTTACAAATATACCTATATGTTAAAACAAATTCAAATATTTTCTTACCCAGTCTAACTGCTACTAATATTTTGTGCGATGGCTTCTTTTATGACCAATATATAGCTTTAATGCAAATAAATATACCTACTCTGTTACAATATTAATAGAAAGGGAGACACAAGAAACGATTACTAAACGGGCTAATTAACTCCATAACCATACATAATTTTATAACAACTATTTAACTAGTTTACATAGTTTATCATGTTTACACCTCATCCCCATTTTCTACCTATTCGACTCTGTTCCCTGTCTCTCATCTATTCGCCACGCCAACTAATTAAAACTTTAAGTATACACATTATTAAAAGCTACTGAAGCTGATAATTTAAATTTTATTTCATTGATTTTATTTTTGAAATAAATGTTTGAATAGAATGGATGTTTTTTCTGACAAGAAGAAATCAAACAAGCAACCATTTTGATTGTTTAAACAGCCATTTTGTTTATTTGTATATTTTGTTAGATGCGTTCTAGATGGCACTGTAATTATTAATTAAGTGGTCGTCATAGAAACAAATATCTGGAGCTTTTAATACGGTGAAGTTGTTGACAAATGAAAAGCAATTATGTGGTTGTTGTAAATAGTTAAATATAAAGATAAATACATTATTATTTTAGCTAAACTGAGATTAACATTTCACCAACGAAATATAGAGGACTCGATAAAAGTTAATGTACTTCAATAAATCAGACAAAGCAATAAAATAAAGGGAACAAAGCCTATTTTTTATTTGGCAAAATACGCCTTTCATCGATGGGTGTCAATATAGAGAGAAAAGAAACGAAAATTGATTTTAAAATGAAAACGGGAAAAACGAAAGATGAAAATGAAGAAATTCGAGTGAAAGAAATTTCCGGTCGTTTACAAATATTGCGTCTTTATTTCCTCTTCGTCTTCGCTTTTTTTTTCGGGCTGTATCAACTTATGTGTATGGGAATTCGGGATAAACTGACCAAATTGCTTTTCGCATAAAAAAGCAAGAAAACTAGACTTGTTTTCTTTTCACTCGTAGTTTGTAGATTGCTTTTTTTAAATGAAAAAAATGACATATGTACGTGTTAAGTCGCAAAAGATTCGCCTGTAACATATTAAGCCCACTTGAACGAGTTTTTTAAATATTTATTGTTTATGTTATATTAAAATAAAATATGAAAATTTCATATACGCTTGATAAGATTCTCGGAAACATGGTAAGATTTAAAACTTGTTGTATACAGACGAAAAGAAATTTTTACTTATTTTGCATAAGATAAAAAATTGATTTTACGCTTAAATGGAAAAAAAATTAAATACTTTTTTCAATTTTACTTTAGAATTTATATGAGGTACGTTTTTCTTTTAGAAAGACGCAATATTATTTTAAAATCAGTGATCTGATTGCTTTTTTTTTAATTTACTTTAATTCAAAGATGGCTCAATTATTTGCTTTTATAATTTCCCTGAAGTTCATCATTTTTTTTCTTTAGGTCAAATTTCTTTTTGTTGTCTATTAAATGTCTTTTAATTCATTTTAACAACATTTTTAAGTCAAATTTCTATTTACTTTGATGTTTGGACTTATGGGTGTTATGTAATTGGAAATTGAAATAAAATATCTACTAGTGCAACGCGTCACAAAACTTTCTTTTAAGTAAATGAAACTTGCTGTTGATTAAAAAAACATAAATAAAACTCACGATAGGTTATTGTAAATAGAATTAAAACTAAAATATAATGTGTACAAAGCCTCTTTGTAAATCTAAACGAACTTCCACTCCCTAGAACCCTCTTTATTTGAATTTTTCAGAAAAAAGTTTTAAATAAAAGTTGAAGGCTTTGATGAGTCAAAAATTGGAAAAACTAAAAAGTCCATAGAATAAAGTAGGGTCTTACCTGTCAACCGATTTCAACTAAAAGCTTTGCGGCACAACTAAATGATATATAAAGGCAAAGTTCTAAGTTTGTTGAATTTCGGATAGTTTTTGATACGATATTACTGTCGCATACAAACAAACACACACATAAACAATCTTTTAAAAACCACTTTTTCGAACTCATGGGATCTCAAAACGTGTATTTCCAGAGAAAACTAGAAATCAAAAATTTGACAAGACTAAAATACCTATTTCCTTTACGTTATAATAGTAATAAAAGAAAATAAAAACTACTGCAGTTAAGGGACCCCGTCAAGAACAAAGTTCTTCATTATTGCCATAAAATAATTTTCAAAAGAATACTAAAATTTATCAGGCTTTCTTATAATTTTTTTGGGAATTAAAATTAAAATTGGAATTGTTGGTAAAAATATTTATGTTTTATATTTAAGTAATAAGTATGTAATTTCATATTTGAAGTTCAATTACGAAATTTATTTTTTTTTTTGTTTTTTAAGGACGCATGGTATATGGTATATCAACTATGATCACCAGAGACCGTCGGATCCGAAAATTCTTGGGCTTTTATTAGGATTCGAACTCAGGACCACTGGCGACTGGCGTATGCACTATCTAGTCCATAATTTAGTCAACTCGACGAACATGCCACTTTATAGTCAGTAGAATCATTTTTTTCATTTCTTCATCTTTTTCTCTTTCTCTTTACTTTTGTATTTCCTCTCTCTTACTCAGCATACTTCATTTCACTAATCAATGTTATCAATCAGTGACCATGAGAAAATAGAAAGAGAAAGAAACAGAAATTAGACTAAAAATGTAAGAGAAGAAAGGTCACCTCAAAGGAATATAACGTTATCTGATGATTTCTGCTAGTCTACTTTAAGCCCCTTAAAAGAAATTTTTGAAAAATTAAAATTTTCTGCTAAATTGAATTTAGCAGTTGGATTGTAATACCACCTTAGTTTAAGGGAATCAGATGAACTTTCGTAAACAAATAACTATCAAATATCTATCTTTATTCGTTACATCGTATTAGCTGGTATGATAGTGCCTGATGATGATCCAATATTAGTTTTCTTTTTCATAATTCTCGCAAGACGATATGAAAGATTTTGACTTCAAGATGAAGGCTTCTCGAGTTACAATAAAATCAACAACAAGTAGTTATAAAATGATTCTGTATTATACTGAAGCTTAGATATATTTAGATTTACAGATTAAAAACATGCAGAGTCGATTTTAATTGATAGTTGAAAATTCAAATGTACTTATATATCGATGAAAGTTGAATTGTTTGAAAGCGATTATAAATCAATTGAAAGTATTAGTTAAGTTTATCAAGCATGAATGTCTTAAATCCAAAGTTGCCACCAATAAAACTTGTCGAATTGAACAACAGTAAATTTTCATGCCCACCGATTTTCACGCCTAATAAACTCAAAGAAAAACATAAGAAATGAAAAAACTTAATTTCAACTAGAGCTTATCTACACAGCCCGTTGTCTCTTAATGCCGTTTCAACTCCACAAGGATATCACCCCAATGTACGACGTAGGACTTTTGTAACTTTGACACGAGTCGAAAATTTCATCTAAATCACTTGAACATGTCGATAACAAGAAACTTTACTTCACGATGATACAGCCGTAGAACCTGTATGTAGTGCAACTTCGTTCTATGCTCTTCATATAAACACGATATATGAAAGCACCTTTAAATTCGACTAGCAAGTAAAGTCTAAAAACTTTGCAGTGAACTGAACTTTAAAGCTTTACTGATTAAAGTTTTACTACGGTGGGAATTTTCCAACTTTATTTACAAAGATTTGTTCGAGTGAATGAGGGGAAAACGAAGTAAGACTAAACGAAAAAAAACGAAGACATGTTAAAAGTTCAGAGCCGTTATTTTCTTTTAATTTTATTTAACTTCTATAAGAAGACATTTAAAAAATTTAATTAAACGTCATCCAAAATCAAGTAAAACTCTGTAGTTTACATTTTTCACATTATTCTAAAACATGATACAACTGTAGTAATGTTTCATACTTGATATGAACATATCATAAAAAGCTTGAATTTCTTTTGTATTTATTCATAACGGAGACGGTGAGAACAGTTTTTGTGTCATGAACGTAAGCGAATATGATTCCCTAGTTTATTTCGACTTTAACATGCCCGCAATGCAAACTAGCACAAACTATAACGCGAATCAGAAACATAACGCAAATCACAGCTTATCTCCTTTTTGAATATCCTAGCGAAAGCTCAAATTGTTTGGCTGCGCTTTGTCATATCGCAACTGAGTGAGGCAGCACAAAAAACGGGTAAACGGATTTTGGAATTGAAATTCTCAAGGAATTCAAGATGTGTTTTCTTATGTTATGTATTTGGTTGGATTTGTACGAATCGTGAGCTTTATCTGTTTCAGTGCGAGCTTTTATCTTTTCCAGTTATTTCGTTTTATTTTGTTTAGTGTTTGTATATTATATACGTGGACTTATTCTTTTTTCTTTGATAGGATTTATTAGAAAGAACAAGAAAAAGCTTTTTGAATCAAGATAGATTTTCTAGAGCATATCAAGAAGATTTTATTGTTTTTCTTTTATTAAGACATCGACATTTTTTAATGTTCAACGATATATAAGATAAATACTTTCTCTTTATCTACTCGTATAAATAAGAATGAATTCATTGCGCCAAAAAGTACCCATGATATATAGGTAGAGCGTTATTTAATAATTGACATAAAAACATTTTCTTCAATACCGCTTTTAGACTCTTAATACTGACAACTTATTATTTACAATTCTACAATTCTTTTTATTTTTTTTTTATTTGAAATTATTAAATATTACAAAAACTTCATTTTAACATTCAAATGTTTCAATAATTGTTTTCAAATAGTTCATTTGCACTTTAAAATATTAAATTCACTTTAAATTCATGCTGAAAGTTATGGTTCGTATTTGTATTGTGCGTGTTGTAGGAGGATAAATGAATCGATAGTGCTGTACAAGTGGCGACAGCTGGACTCATTGGCAGCTTTTTTACTAGTATCTAATTGATATAGAATAGTTATTTTATTCGATGATATATTATGCCATTATGTATTAAATACCCAAATGTTTCTACAAAAATGATTCAAATTATATTTTCTACTATTTTAATTAGAGTGATTTGGATAAAAATTAAGAGGTACTTCGTTGATTCTAAAAATTGAACAAAAAAAACGAGAATATCGGCTTCACCATTGGCTGTAACCTTTAGTATTTGTGAAACGAGTTAGGTATTGTAATATAAAAACATTCAACACGTAGGTACCTATAGAAAAGGAAGCAAAATTTTTTTTGTATTTTAGCAGTTCCTTCATTTTCGTTGGCATTTGACTTTATTTTCTCATTGTCTTTCTATTAATTATGTACTGTTAATTTTGACTTAAGTGGCATTAAGTAACATACACAAAGTGAATAGTAAATCTGGAAAATAAGAGGTAGAGATAAATTGAGAAACTTTCTGGGAAAATGAATGTATTAATTAATTGAAACATTATCAAATTATTGGACATGATTATTAACGGTAATAAAACTATAGTTTTATTTAACTTCCTGCAACTACTGAAAGCTCAATTTATACCTTCTGACTTACGCTATTCTTAATGTTACACTTGCATTTAAACTACACGTTCCTGTATTTACACCACAAAAAATTTATCTTTTATGCTGTATGGGTCTCAGGATTTTTTTCCCTTTATGACCGCGACCAACAAGATCTATTGCGATGTGACCCTCTGTTTTAGTTAGGGGAGCATTAGGCTTTTTAAGAAAGCTAACATCTTCCTAGGGGCTGCCATTGATCTCTTGCCAGGCGTCATGCCCGTCTTCCCGAGATGTTTCCAAAAATATCCTTGTTTGATTTATTAGTTTGGCTCAAAAATCGATTAAAAAGTGTAACATTCGTATTATATGGTAGGTTGATTTACTTTATAATCTATACTAATATATAAAATTGAAGAGTTTGTTTGTTTGATTGGTTAAACGGGCTAATCTCAGAAACTACTGGTTCGAATTGAAAAATTCTTTTAATGTTGGATAGCCTAATTATCGGGGAAGGCTTTAGGCTATATAACATCACGCTACGACCAATAGGAGCAGAGCATCGATGGAAAATGTTGCAAAAATCAGGAAAAATTTTTCTTTTTGAGAGCGTTCGTGGCCTGCAAAATTGTTCCTCTTAAAAAATTCTACAAAAAAGTCCGCGACGACATATGTCTATCTTTTAAGGTTAGCCCACTATAACCTTTTTAATGATTATTAAGTTTGTTTCAAAAATAATTGCGAAATTGTTTTTAGAAACATATTATAATTTCTTACCCAAATAAATATGGTTTTTAATAAAAGTTGGTGTGATAATAAATGACAATCTGAGTCATTTAATAGAATACTTTTTAATACGGGAAAATGTCTAATTTACCCGGGAAATTGAAAAACGGGTTGGAGAAAAGAATTATGCATAAACTATATTTTTAGTTAAAAATGGATTTTGGTGATTTTTAAGTATGATGATAGCTAACTATGTGAATCATTATCTGGAAAACGTTTTATTTCGAAAACATATTTCATTTTATTGGGAAAATAGAGAAAAACTGGTTTGACGAAAAATAATGCTGAAACTAAACATTTTTATCTGATTACAATATATTTATAGTAATAACTCATAAGGTCCTCAAGGCAAAATCATAATTTTTCTTTTCATACAGACCAATTTTTATCCAGGAAAAATTTATGTTCCTGTAGGATAGATACGTTTTTGTTTTTCACAGAACACAAGATTACCATAATTTCTTGCAATATGATGGTTTAAGAGACAGTGAATGATATGGGCTACTTTTTATGTTAGAATATTGTACGGTTCCCGTAGGATAGGCTAAAAATAGAATCCTTTAGGAACTAAGTAGGTTCTTCAAAAGAATTTTCTAAAAGTTCATGAATAAGAGTTTTAACAAATTTTCCTCAGGAAAGCTTGATCTCTTTTTTATCCAGGAAAAATGTTCTACTCCCGTGGGATAGATATGTTTTTGTTTTTCACAGAGTAAAAGATAGACATGATTTTTTGCAATATAATAGTTGAGGGATCAGATAATAATATAGATTATTTCTTATGCCAGAATAATGCACGGTGCTCAAAGGATAGCATGATAATTGTCTCCTGCGGGAACCGTGTGTTAAAAAAAAGGTCGTGAAATAGATCTTTAAAGTTCGTGAAATAGCGTTTTAACACATTTTCTCTTTAGGATTAAAATAAAAATTACAATTTTCACTTGAAGATATGATTTTTTATTTAACATCCGAAAAATAATGAAAATTTTTGAAACGTTGAAATTTCTTTCATTGTTATTTTCGAATACATATTTAGAATTTAGCGTGTTAAATTACATTTAAAAAATCAACAATTACATTTTTAACTTTTAACATTTTTCAAGACTCCCCAATCTTTAAAATATGTTAGGCCTCCTAAGTGAGCGCTTGCGCTTTTCCTTCTCAATATTTGTTTACAATAGTCAGTACTGAGCTGATTATAACAGATACAGAAGTACAAGTTTAAAATATATTATTTGTTACAACGGTTACAGGCGTTGCAATAATCAAATAACATTTCAATTTTTTTTACGTTACTCTTTGTTTAAGTTTCATATATTCTTTTTTCTTCATTATATTTTTAGTTTACATACGTAAATTTTATCAATAAAACACCCCAGTAGTGTTATGCAGCGTTCCTTTATTATTCCCGTTCCCGTGACATTTTCTACTATAGTTCCACTTTTACTGATCATAGTGTGATGTACCTAAGATAGCTCATGAGTCATGTTATACTTTTAACGTTACAGACCAAGGTTACAGACATACAATGTTTTTCTTGGTTTCGTCCGCGTGGTTTTAAATTAGCATTATAGGTACCAAATTTTATCTCTTCAATGGTTCTTAAGTGATTTGTGGATAAAACAAAGAAAGTTTCAACTCCTTTAGAATTGTGCCATAGGTTTCCCACTTTTAACCCTCTCTCACTCTTATGTGACGCAGACGGAGTTGCGCGGGTCAGCTAGTATAGTATATTAATTAAACTTTGAAATAAAACACGATTTGACCACGTTAGTTGTCCAGTATTTGTTTATTTTAAAAAATTAGTTGTCTGTAAAGTCGGTTTACGGACGATAGTATTACGTGATAGCGTCATAGAGAAACATTGATGAAAAATTGCATACTTTTATGAATTGAATTTAATTATTATCACTGAATTATCATTATTTTGTATAGTACAAAGAAGGAGTTAATTGAAAATTAAATTTTTTTCAAAATGAAATTAGACTGAAAATTATGAAGGAAATCAATTAAATCTTATTAAGTAAATTGTAGGAAAAAACACAAACACGATTTTTAGGATTCAACAGTTATTGAATACGAAGCATAGCTTCACAAAGTTTATTGTAGAAGTTCTTGAAGAAGCTCGCGTGGCGGAGTTTCAGTAGCAGAACTCTATCGTGCCTCTCTTTCGCTTCTATTACGTTCTCGTTCGCACGCACAGGCTCAAACGGAACGTGACACTTATTCGTGCATGCTGCCTTACTGTAATGAGTCATTAAACAATTTTTTTTATTGATTTTTACGTAGTATTTAATTAATGAGTCTCAATATTTATTAGCTATTTAGTCGATAGAGATTAACACTAATTTATAACAATAATTTTATACTCATTTAATCAGACTTTTAGAGTTACCTTTTATTATAGAGATCAAATGTGTTAATATTGTAATATACAACAATAATTATTAGAATTTGATATCAAATATAAAATACAAATTGATAGTAAATTGATAGTAAATTGAAGCTAAAATAAACAGCTTCAGAACTTCATTCTTAGCACAAATCACAATAATATGTCCTATGCCAGAATAAGAAGTACAGGTTTCATGATCTCATTCTTTACAATCTCAACATTCGATCCAGTCTCCTTTAGGTGGATCTTCATACCGATCACCACAAACGAGACATAAATACATTTTTGGTTTTTTCTGTATATTTTTCATGTTTAATTGTTTATACCTATCTACCCGTTTTGCTCTACCTGTTTTACCCGAGACACTATTTTCTTTTGAAAGTTGAAAGTAGAAATAAACTCAAAATAGCAGATAAAGCAGGTAAAGGGCTCATGAAATTTCAAACTTCTATAAAACTTAAATAAAATGATGATACGAACAACACAAACATTTTAAATGATTTTCGACTAATCAGGACATACTTAACTTGAAATTTTTTAGTATAAATAGCAAAAAACTTTTATTTAAAATTCCTATGTTGATAAACAATTCCGGCGCTCAAGATTAGCTGATCAAAGCTCGTCAGGGTTAGACAAATCTCCGCGTACGCACAGAAAAAACTCACTTCCCCTATATTATTGTCAAACTTATTAACCGTACAATATAAAAGATATTTTATAAAAAAATCATGCTTGCATAAAAATAAGAAAAGTATTCCTTCTACCGAATTTCTAACTTGGTATATTTAAAAAAGTTGATTTTATATTTTAATTTTTCAATTTTCATTATGTTTAATTAGCACTTTTATATATGAGTTCTATCTCTAGAAATTCTCCAAAAAATTTTTTTGATCCCTTATTTAATTTATGAGAAATAGTAGGTAACATTTTTAAACGTGAAAATTTTAATGAAAGATGTAGCAAAGAATACTTGAAAGTTAGAAAAATCTACTCAACGGGAACAAAATTGAAGGTGATTTTATATTTGACGCATTATTATTTTTTATATAATATATTATATAGGTACAGAATTTGATTATGAATTTAATATGTTCTTAAAATACTATACAAAAACTACATCTATGCATTAAGAATTATTTTTAACCTGGTGATTAATATTTTAAAAAATTTTAATTTAAACTTAAAATTTGTCATAATTGTCATTAAATACTAGGTACCTAGGTACATACTATATTGTTCATCTCATTTGAAACTTTAAAGTCATGAAACTATATGACAAGTCAAATGAAAATTAATTGTCAAATTAAATTTGTATAAAATTCGGGAAAGCAATGTTCAGGTTCAAAGCCTTACAGATAATATAACTTTAACACCAGCAATAAAAATCAGTTGAATATAAAGGGATTATGCTAGAAAACGATGAAAGATATTTAATTTACGTCTGATGAATAAAAAACGTTTATAATGTAATGCGAACAATCAGGCGTTAGAGACGGCGTTTTTCTTCGCATCTTTCGAAGATGTTCGAAATTACATTACAGCCTGAAATAACATTATCTTTTCTCAACGCTTAACGCCACATCGCACCACTTTAAATACAATTTTATTTAAACGAATTCATTTAACGACGAATAAAATTAATAAAATTTAAATTTTCTCTCTATATCACCTACTCGGTGGATTAGTCAATAAGTTGTTTTAACAGACGTGTTGTGTTTAGTGAAAAATCGCTTTTGGATAAGAAAAAAAATGCATGTTAGTGTTTTTCTAAAGAAATTCTATCTTCGTCAGCATTAACTTTATAGTGCTTGTAGTATCATATCCCCACGAGGGGATGGGATAGTGAATAATATTCACACAACATCCACGTTTCACGTTTTCCTCACCACCACCATCATCATTCGTCGCGTGTGAAATTCAGGTCAGTTTTCTTAAAGTAAGAAACGTCTACATAATACGAGGCTACGTATGAATATCTTCTCACATTCCCAAGATCATATATTTCATATTTAGGTTATGAAAAAAAGAATTTTAGTTAAAGTGTAAATCGAAAACGAACCTTTCTCACATTCATATATTTCACGTAAACGCCATTATTCTCTCACCAAAACGAGAAAAATCTAATTCATCTCAACGAGAAAAGTATATTTATATTCATCGTTTTCATATTTTTCATATTCCATCTTGAATTCATTTGATCGCTTTTGAATTGACAAAGATGCAAAAAAAACCAGTGACTGATCAAAGCTTTGACCGACTTAATATTTCCAAACAAAGCAAATAAACCTCGAATCGACAAAAAAGGTAAAAGAAAAACTCATTTTTTACGATTCGATTAATACTGAAATTAAATGCTTTAATACGATAATACATTTTTTGCTGATTGAAAACGTATTTCAAGCGTAAATTTGCGGCATTATAAAAATGCTGTTTTTAGTCAGTCAAAAGCTAAATGCACGACAACGAATGAAATAGAATCTAACTTTACAATTACTTTTTTATAACTTAGGATTACTCTTGAATATTTTTAATCCAAATAAAAAGAGGTCTTATTAACAAATGTATTTATTTATTATTAACAAAATATCTTAATTTTATTTCAAACTAAAACTTTTTTAACTATTAAAAAAAACAAATTAATGTGTGGTTTTATGAATCCACGATGCAAGTGAAGCTTTTTTTTGGATTTAACTGAAAATTTTAGGAAAACTGTTCGATCTAAGGTATAAAATTGCGTTTTTATAATCTCAACTTTTCAATTGGAAAATGGAAATGATAATGGAAAATTAATCGTAGACAAGACGTCCAAATATAAAAAATTCTGAGTATGATTTGACGAGTTTTAAAATTCCTCTGCATCAACAACTAATTCTCGACTTGTGCTTGTATCTTGACTCGTACTCGTATCACTGTTTCTAGTGCCTTGATTAGAACCTTTTGTTAAAATAGAGATTAAAATTTTGTTATTGAGTGAAAACTTTTCTCACAAAAATAATAAAGCTAAGCGCGTTGACAATTTGTGTAAATTTATCTACCTTAATGCATGGATATATTTCTACAGATCTTAATTTTAATGAAACAATAATTAAATTAATTAAATGAAATCTGACACCATTGAACATTTTCTTAAGATGAGTTTGTTGATTACATAAATCAGTCCCTTCAGTTTCATTCAAAACCGTTTTTTGTTTAATTTACAGTCATCGATTTTCTTGGCTGATTCTGTGGCAAGTCATATATGGAAGCAATGCCACTTAAAACAAAAGTTATATGTATATAAGTATATATATAGGGGAAGGTGGTACATAATGATCCCCTTAAGGTTAAAATGTTGTAGCAACGCAAATATCTAACATTCCGTAACGTTTTAATATTTAATAGCAAGCTGGTTTAAAGTTCTACAAATTGCTTAACATAGTGATAAGTAAACTATTGACAATATTTTTTTATTTCGGTTTTTAAAAAGGTCTAGTAAAGGATCATTTTGTACAATGTGGTGTCCAAAATGAACTCCAAGCATGAGGGTAAAACGATCCCTGGGGATTATTTTACCCCTCCAATTATAAATAAATAAAAATGGGAAAATAAAACATTTTTTATTACTTATTATAGTTTTATTACGAAAACAGTCTCAACATTTTAAAAGATATATAAAAGAGATCAAAAATTGTTCTTAAAACTACAAAACTCTTATTTTATTAAACGAATCAGTCAAAGTAACTTGCATTTTGCGGTGCTTGCTTGTATACTTAATTAATTGAGAAAGAATAAGAAGTTTATCAAAACAGTATAGATCTAATTTGATTTAATCTCAGTTAAAAATGTTTTAATAAATCAAACATCTTACTAAACTAAAAACTATAACCATAGCAAACTATAGTTCCGCGGCATTGTATCTAATAAAAAAAATTTTAACTAAGTAAATATATTGTCTGTTATATTTAGTTGATGGTGTACTACTTATAGGTAACGGCCATATAAATATACAACGAATAACGCTACTTTGCTTCTACACCAAATATTTAAATGAGTTTAACACAAGGGATCCACTGGATCATTTTACCCTGCATACAGAGGAATCGTTTTGCCCCAAAATACCTTTTCGACAAAATCGTTCAAATATAACCTAACGTTCGCATCTAACTGCACACAATTGACCTGATTTCGTTAAAGAATGGTACTAAACAGTGATAAAAACTCTTTTAACACAAAATATAGACTATGTAAAAACGTACACAACATTGAATTAAGACTTACATTAGATTTTACATGAGGATTTTCAATTTTTTCTTGTTATTTTTTTTTTCAACACTGCTATCGTCATGACAGTCTGCGCTTAAATGCCTAGACGATCTCAGGGTCACGAAATTCACATTAAGTAAAGTAGATGGCGTTGTTTTGTCGATAAAACAGTCGGGAATCGTTTTACCCCGAGGGATCATTATGTACCACTCTCCCCTATTTATATTTTTTCAAATTCGAATTTTTTTTTTCGATTTTGGCGTCCTTGATAGAAAAGAATTTACTACAAATTATTTACCAAGAAAACACTACGTAACAGTCCTCTGATAGTTATATAATATTCTTCCGTTACAGAACTGTTACTTAGTTGGACGTTTTGTGCTCACTAGGAGGATCAAAAACTTAAGGTTGATCCCTCATTAGTTGTTGACATATACGCTCATCTTACTTTTAACCAGCCCCCTAGCATTTACTTACGAGTAAGCTTAAAAAAGTGATCGATTGTCCACCAAATCTTAGTACCTTTGGGTGGCGCTGGTGGCTAGTTGAATAACAGCTGTTAACTATTTGTGTTGTTATACGTGTCATACGTCTCAAGCAGCCCCCGGTCACTTAAACTTATCATCACTTATCAGAGTTATTACACAGTAAAAAAACCAGTGTAAGTGGTTGCGGTGTACGGTGTTAAAATTTCCGGTTTTAAATTCAACACCGAAACCGCTGAGACAATAACACCGTTAGCGGTGTTAATATTTATAAAAAATGTTAACATACTCGGATATGGAGTAACTTTACTCCGCTATAACACCGGTTCAACACCGAATTTTAACACCGCAAAAGAGCATTGTAACACCGGTGTTAATCCACCGGTGTTACGCAGCGGTGTTAAAACGAGTCTATTCTAACACCGCTTTTTTACTGTGTATGTACTTATTATATAAAAATACTTATCCTAATTATTCTCATATAATAACAATAATAATGAAAACAATGAAAACAATAAAAATAATTAAAAATAATATCCGACTTCGATAAAAGTCTTCGGTCTTCGTCAGTCTTCGTGGTCTTCGTTCAACTAATATTACTGGCGATGTCCGCAAATGCGGCCAAAATAGTCACATTTTTGTAACATGGAGTTGTAGGGGGCTGCTTTTGACGTTGCTATGAAAATTGTTACCAGATTAAAGTCCGTGCTTTCTTTTTCTACCTCGTTTTCTCCTCTCATTCTTTCGTCGTATATGAACTTAATAGTATTTGTAGAATATAATATTTGTTTTTGAAAAAAATTTAAATTCCTACGCAGTTTTTTTTTCTGTAAATTTATTTTTTTTGTCAATTTAAATTTTTTCTGTCGAATATTAATCTCCAATTTCCATTAGATTTAAAAATTTTACTTCTGATGAATTTCTTTTAGGTACATCTTGATTTAAAATTATCCGCAGCCCTCAAAAATTCAGGATTATATTTTTAACAATATTATTGGTTTTCGTGTTAATTTTCATTGAAATGTGTATATAAGTTTGGCTATTTTGTGAACAATCTTAAGTTTTATTATGACAATTTTTTTGTGATTAATAACCAACCTACGAGAATGATTTATTTTGAACCATAGAAAATTTTTTTTTTAATGTATTTATGTATTTGTCGTGTTTTTATTTGTTAATTGACTCTAAACTATGTTTCCACTATTCAATCACTAAAGAATTGGGTTCGTTTAAAATATTTTTCTTTTTTGTCTTAAAATATAATTAACTAATGAACAAAGCAAAACAAAGTATTATTTGTTAAAAATCAAACGTTTAAAACTTTAATACTCAAAAAGCCGATCTAAAATGTAAGAAATTCCTTGGAAACTCGTAAATCATACGAAAACGGTATCATTCAAGTTAGAAGAAATTTAAAATTCTAAGAACGCAACTCAAGTCCAAGCACTTTATGCTCTTGGCTTCGTCTCCACAACCTCTTTTCTTTCGTACACCTTTAAAATTTCCAAATCGGAAGTGAAGCAAAGTGTCGCTCACACAAACGTTACACTTACCATAGAAGCGCAGACAATCCAACGGGATGTGATAATGTAATGTCGCACAGCCGTCAATGATCAGACACTCGAAATAAAGGAGATTGGCTCAAAATTCAATGAGCGAATGAGAAAATCCGTAAGTGACGGCAACGACGAGAATGACAATAACATCAATGATTTTGTCGATGGTAATGATGATGATGATGATGATGATGATGATAGCTAGTCGATGGTCTCGCGTTGTCGTGAAAAGCGTGAGGCGTGAAATCACCGTTCAATTTCCTGGAGCCCAACCGCCACCGCATCAAAAGCGACTTGTCCCCTACTGTTCCTACCCTGTTTTTCACATCCATTTTCCAGTGTGCTACACCTTACTTTCGTTTTATTTCAACTTTTTACCTTTCTCCAGCAACCCTCTCAAAAAAGCCCAAAGGGAACTCGAAAAAAATTATATTGCCACTTAAAAAGAAACTTATCTAACTCTATTTTCTGAATCAAACCGTAATTTTTCTTTCACAAAATAAAAAAAATAAAATAAAACACTTGAAAAAACAACGTTATTTTATTTCATCCATTCAAATACAATTATCATATTCATTCACACGTCTTAAAAATATAACTTCAGAATAATAATCATAATAAAAATAGTTCTAATCTAGTTAATATTTATTAATTTAAATTTGACTAAGTTAATTATTAAATTTGAAATAAAATTACTTAAATTATAGTAAATTATTTATAATATGAACAAATATTTCAGACTTATTAATATAATAATTAATTCAACGTACGAACGATCGTACTTTAAGTTTTATGAACTTTAAAAACTTTTCTCGTTCTTACTCGAAATGGAAACACTTTAAAAATTCAACTGAATGATAATGCCGATTTCTTGTAGCATTAGCCCAGCGAGAAGCTATTTAAAAAGCTTGAATAATTTCACAATTTCCTGAAAACTTACATTCATTCAAATGTTTAAAAAAAAAGTCTACTTTTAACTGAAAACTGGTAATACCGTGATAGCTACATAATTTTTTTGGGGATAATAATTTTTTGTTCAGAAACTTTTTGGTTTATTATTGGATATTTTAGGTACAGAATGAATAAGTTAGACGGTATTGTGAAAAATAATCATTGACTATTGCAATTTTTATTTTCAATGTAGTAACTATTTTAGATGATATCATTTTAATTTTCCGTTTGAAAAACTGTGCATCTAAACGGAAATATTTTTCTAAAGTCATTGCTTTTACTATTTTAAAGACTGTTTTAAGTAAAATAAAAAATTGGTTGTCTGTAAAGTCGGTTTACGGATGATAGTTTTACGTGATAACGTCATAAAGAATATCTAATTGATGAAAAATTGCGTACTTTTATGACTTGAATTATTATCACTGAAATATTATTATTTTGTTGTAGAGTTAATTGAAATTTAACAAAATTAACAATTTTTCAAAGTGAAATCAGACTGAAAATTATAAAGGAAAAAATCAATTAAATCTAATTAAGTAAATTGTAAAAGAAAAACACAAAACACGTCAGTAAAAAATTAAATTTCGCTGACTTTAGACTTAATTATTATAAGTATTTCAGAAATACTATTCACTAAAATTCACAACAAAAATTATAAATTAAAGTAAAAATAAATTGATAAATAAATCAGAACGAAATTGTCCTCGAAGACACTTCAATTTGATCCACTGGTGACAAACGCATGGCGTTTGAAATACGTATCTGGAGATACAAAATTAACAATTTGGATTTTTCGTTTTGTGATTTTTACATTTATTTTTACTTTAATTTATAATTTGTGTTGTGAATTTTAGTGAATAGTTTTTGTGAAATATAACAAAACACGTTGTCTAGGATTCAACAATAATATCGTGCCTCTCTATCAATTGTATCGCGTTCTCGCTTGCACGCAGAGGCTCAAATGGAACGTGACAAAATGGACGTTCTTTTTCAGACTGGCTCACGTCAAAAGGGCGAAGAAACGAAAAAAAAATTCAAAATAAAGAAAATCGGTCACGTCCAATAATGACGTTTATGTAAATAATAATGAACTTGGATTTTGATTTTTCCAAAAAACCCGTTTTGGAGAAATATATGCGACCGGGGAAAGAAAAAACGGATAACTTAGAAACTGTTTAATATTTGTCATTGACATTTTATGAAAACTGTTTATGAATTTATGATACTTAATAACATGAAAAACATTTTATCTCCATCCTCCTTAGTTGTTCCCGTCAAATCAACTCTAGGAAATCACTTAGTTTTCCGGCCGTCACAGTGGCTCTCCCTTAAGACACTTGGAAATATTTGATATCATTTCATCCGATAGCATGATTCTCCTATAATGTATGCTTGAAAACATATTATATCACGTAGTAAGAAGCTGATCATGGATTTTTGAGATTAGAATAGATGTCCATACTTATCATTATTACGAACTTTAAAATGATTCTGGATTTTTCAGTTGTTAATCTCTTTGCAAGAATTATCTTTACTTGAACCACACTATTTACAATAAATAAATCACCTGATGTTGCATATATTTCAATTTTTATAAGCACATTCTTAAGAGAAGGTTTCATCGAACCTACATTATAGCCTGTACAAAAATGTAACTTAATAAAATTTCTCAAATCAAATAATGATTTTTGTTGAAAATGAAGCATCAATTTTTGAGGAATTAGGCTAAGTGAATCATTTATTGGTGCAGTAAAGCCTCAACCATAGAATTTATGTGTGCAATCATTTGAGAGCCAATAATTCAGTTATTGTCAGATGTTCTATTTGAATTGCCTTAAGACCATTTCCAATCATTTAAATAAACTACGATTTATGATTCGAGTGTGGCAGCAACAAATGCTTCTAATATTAAACATGAAATTGCAAAATTATTCATATGGCAAAGGCACAAAACATATCTGTTTCATACTGTTCAGTTTATGTAGTGTAATTTCTTCACCTAATTTCAAGCGTTGTGACAAGGTTATATCGGTTATAACATAAATCCTATTTAGAAATTGTATAACTTGCATATCTCTTAATTGTAAGCCTATTTGATGTTAACAACTAAATACATTTTTAAAGCAAAATAGATGGTATAAGGATTATTATGTTTATTTTTGATGACGTCAGATATCTGTTTTAAAGTAAGTGCATCTGATAATATGTATAGTAATGCTACAAGAAATAAGATCTAATCGTCCAACCAATATCTTATTTAAAACTCAAAAGAAATAATCGTACATTTATTGTATATATAATTTCCTTAACGTTATAATGACTGATTTTTTAAATATTCCTTAAAAAATACTAACTATATAAATATTTACACACAATTGTAGTCACAACAAAAGAAGGATAAAAAGTCATTTTTTATAAAATTATAATAAAAAACGGTGTAATTATTATTAGTGGTTGGTTCTACGTAACATTTTCTAGAATCCAAGGCACAAACTTCGATATTCGTGTACAGACTCCGGGAAGATTGGCTTCAGCACAGCCAATGCCCCATGAAATGATTCCGGCGAGGAAATATCGTCCATCTTTTCCTTTAACCTGCAAATGCGAGGGAAATTAATAGATTCTTAATTTGGAAATTTTAAATTAAAAATGACGTGAAAAGTTGGTCGTACTTGTAATGGTCCACCGGAATCTCCCTGACATGAATCTTGTCCACCGCGCTCATGTCCGGCACACAAAAAAATTTCCGGTATAAACTCATGACGTCCGGCTCGTAAAAACATGCTTTTACATCGATCGTTACTTACGATCGGAACTTGAACCTAGATCGAATCGTTTTAATGACGGTTTTGTTTTCAATTGATAGTTTCATTTCACATACCTCTTGTAGGACGGAGGGAAGCGTACCACCCTCGCTCAGTCGGCCCCAACCCGTGACAGTGGCGTTTTCGCCAATCAATAAATCGTCCGATGCGGGTAAACAAATTGGCGAAATGTGTGGCGCAAATTCAAGCGGCTTATCTAAGCGAACCAGTGCCAAATCGTATTCATATGTGTAGAAATTGTATTTGGGATGAACGACTTTTTTCGCAACCATTCGCTCGACAAATGGGAAATCCTCTTCGGCTTTCGAAAAATCGTATTCACCGACGCGAATGCGTATTTGGGATGTTAATAAACTGGAAAATTCAAACATAATCACATTGAAACATTCATATGCACAATTGAACACACTAAACGTGCAAATTTATTTTTTTAATTGAATGAATATTACAAAGATACAATAAATTGAAAAATGTTTACATCTTAAACAAATACGAGTAGTACAAAAAGTTATTTTGAACAAGAAAAATACTTTTTATAGTCCAGGGAACAACGAAATTGCACTCAAAAATTAAGGAAAAGCTGAACTTTTGTATGAAGCTTCGTTTTGTGGTTCTAAACAGCATAACAAAAGTCCCCGACGATACATGCGCCGGTAAAAATTTTACGCGGGGTCAAAGAATACGATAAACAAGTTTTCGCAAAAATCTCGCTAATGGTAACTTTTATCACAAAAATACTAGTTATCAAATTTGAAGTTTAGGAAATAATCTAAAAAAAATATACTATTATTTTTTTCGTAACATTAATGGTTTTTGAAAAAATTCGAGTCAAAAAGTTGTAACTTTCAGTATACACTCTTTAATGGTATTTGTATGTCAAATATTATATTTGTAATTAAACGTTATATGTGACTTTAAATATTGGAAAATTTATTTTCGTAAACGTTTCAAAGCCCTTAACAACGCAAACTAACTCATATGTACTACACAATTATGTCAACTTAACTCTTAGCTTAAGATCCCGTTGCATGATTGCTACAATCATAAAATAACTAATAAATATCAAATTAAAGATATTTTTTCTGTGTATGATGGTATAAGGGTACCAATTTAAAAGTGCGCGCAGTTAAGCGAAAATCGGGATTATAGGTTAAGAGTTAAGTTGACCAAATTGTGTAATAGATATGCGTTAGTTTGTATTAATATGTTCACAAAAATAAAGTTTCCAATATTTAAAGTCACATTTAACGTTTAATTACGAATATAATATTTGACATATATATATGTACCATTAAGGAGTGCATATTGAAAGTTATAACTTTTTGAATCGAATTTTCTCAAAAACCGTTAATCTTACAAAAAAAAAGTAACCATATATTTTTTGTAGATTTTTTCTTAAACTTCAAATTTGATAACTAGTATTTTTTCGATAAAAGTTACCATTAGCGAGATTTTTGCGAAAAACTCGTTTATCGTAACCTTTGACCTCGCGTAAAATTTTTAGCGGCAGATGTATCGTAGGGGACTTTTGATATGTTGTTTAGAATCACAAAGAGAAGCTTCATGCAAAAATTCAGTTTTCCCTTAATTTTTCCAAAGTTTGACCTTTTTTTTTGTCTTTATTCCCCGGACTTAATATTTTATTTCAACTGTTTGAAATGAAATTAAAAGATTTTTTTTCAAAATAAAATCAGATTTTTAACAATTATTCTCAAGGAATTTTATATCACAAATTGAACTTCTTTTGATATTCTCGAAATAAATAAATTGTAAGTTGAAACAAAGTAAAAATGCGAATGAAACGAATCGAATATAATCCTTTTTATAAAAAAAAGGAAACGTCGTTTTACATGGAAGTTCCACGTCAAAGAAAATATCGATTTGCAAGCGTCTCCGAGCTTAAAAACAAACCATTAAAAACATACCACCGTCTTGCATCCAAATGACCACATTTTAAGCGCCTCTTATCAAAGAATTATTTTATGTTAACAAGCCATTTTTTTCCATTTATCTCTCCACCTAAAACCACATTCTCAAAAGGTCATTTTCTTGTCTAACCTTTACCGCGATCCTCTTATCAGCCAAAAGGTTTTGCGAATAACTTTCTTCCATCTCTCGAAATGTAATTAGAATAACGTTCTCAGCTCATTCTATATTTAGAAATCCACTTTTATGATTTTTTCTCAGACGTTAAAAATTATTTAAACCAAAAAAAAAAAAAATAATCCCTGGAGAAATTTATTTTAAAAACGACATTTTCCGCTCAAATCCAATTTATTGAACGCGCGATTGAGAGAGGTGAAATGAGAATCGCAAGTTTTAATGTAAATGACATTTGCAATAACGGAAATTATTGTTGTCGTCGATGCCGCCGTCGGCGTCAACGTCGACGAATGACGATTGGTGGCGCCTCGATCTTTTGAACACGATTTACACAACAAATGCACGGAAATTGCTTTGCACTCCATTCAATCGAGATTAAATTAAAGTAAGGGAAAATGGGAAAAGAATACGTACTCGTCTACACAATGGCCGGCTGTTGCGATCCAGTTCTCGTTCAAAACGGCGCCTCCGCAACGATGTGTGCTGGAAAAGCCAAAGAACGATGTTCGTCGTACTGAAACCTGCCACGGCCAACGGCCAAACGGAGCCGTTTTCCCACCGACAATCCGCTTTTCCGGGCGCGGAAACAGTGGTGTTACTCCACATCCTATAAACACATGTTCACGTGTTACTAAAAATTGTCTTTTTAGAAGTATTTTATTAATTTATTACAACTTAAATTTCAACTTAAATAAATTATCCATTTAAAATAAGAAATTTGGTTTACGACTAGCACCTACAATTATCGGAGAAATAGTTTGAAACCCCTGTTGTATTAGGTATGACACGGTTTTCAGATTTTTGGAAGGTTGCTATACCTATATTTTTAAGAAAATAATATAAAACAACTGTTAATTTGCAAAAGAATAAAATATTTTTGTTACTATAGCTTCTTTATAAAAAAAAAGTGTAAAAGTGTAAGCAAAACTGTTATAGCAATATACAATTTCGAATTTTTTGACAGAAGGAATTTATTTTTCCTTCTTCAAAATTTTTCAAAAAAGACAATTAAAGAAAGTTTTTTATGTCCACAATGTATCAATCATTCTCCTAGATCCAAGCATAGATGTGGAGCTTACGGTATCAGTGGTGTAAGTCATTTCTTCGAAGAAGTTGGCTTTAACGCATATTTTATAATCTTCTATCTACTATAAACTATCTACTTTAAACTAACTGCTATCTACTACAGTGGTCGGGAAACCGGGGTAAATTACCCCAAATACTTTTCTATTTTATAAACGTTTTAAGTAGTATTTTTACAAACCATCCTTTAAACTTAAATCAAAATGCCCCAATTTTGAAGCCTTTGTGTCAAAAATGAAGCAACATCATTTCTCCAAAACCTGAGGGGGAAGTATTCAATTAATACTCTTAAAATGTCACAACTATATAATATGCCATCATTTCTAATACAAAAGTTGCTCATGGTATTCCAATGTTTGATGTACATTTGTGTTGGAATATTACTAGTATGTTGAAATTATATGTGTTGTGTGGAAATGTAGCAAACTGCAATGGTTGTAACGTAACGTAGCGCATAACGCAATATAGGATAATACGTAACGTAAAGTTGTTAATTTTTTTTTAATTTTACCTAGACTAAATTAATTTCTCTTAAAAATATTTAAGTATTCTCTAGTACTCTCAAAGTTATTATGTACAAAAATAATCCATCGCAACTTTAAAAACTTGACATATAGATGATACGCAAAGAGAATGCAAAATATGGATAAGCTTTGATTTATTTTTTTGATTATTTATGTATAATGCTTTTTCGAGGATATCGAATAAAAACCAAAGTTTCTTTATTTCGCTATTTTCACAAGAAATGTTTCTAACTCCACTTAAATCTTATGATTTCCACTACCAGTCTATAAACAATAAACTCTTATCAGCATAGTTCACTCAAGTCAAAATCGTCAGACGTCAGCATATTGTGTAGATAGTTCCTTATTAAAACGCATGTTTCATGAAACACTTGATCCTTTTGAACTTCGTAAACACAATAATAGTTGACGAGTAGAGATTATGTGCATAGATACTTAGTTGGATACATACTCAAGAAACATTCTATAACTATATCGTTTTAATAACTGCATATCTTTAAGTGCAAAACTCAACTTCAATTTAAAAATCTAAATAACTAAATGAGCTTTCGTATTAATACTGATGCTATTCAAAAAAAAACGTGAAATAGCATACAAATACTATCAGATTGTCGTATAGCGTATGAAAATCATATAAATAGATTTATCAGCTAAAAACTCGAACTACATAATTTTAGTTTATATCTCATTTCCTTTTTAGTTTCTAATTTCTTAAAAAAAGAAAAATGTTGAAAAAGACAACGGATGTCGACTTCAAAAACCTATATAATACGACCTAAAAAAGAAATACTTAAAAGCTTAGTTAAAAAAGCTCCATTGTTAATTAGTAATTAAAAAAATTTGAAAAACAATCTTGTTGAAAATTAGTTCTTATGAGTACACATTTTATTCCAATATGGAACCATCTAGAAGTCTGTATTTTGCAAAACACCTTAAGTAAGTTATGAACTTATGAAGGTAGCTAAAGATTTTTTCAAAAGGCTTGAATAAAACGGTTAAAAGAAGTTATATTTTTTTAAGAAATATTCTTGTTAAAATTAGTAAAAACATTATAATTTTTAAAAATACTTAAAAAATAAGGTTCTCGTTTAAACATGACTATGGAGAATCTCTGGTTTAATAAACGAATTATAACACCCGTATTTTTGCGTCGAGGATTTAAAATAGTACCGATCATAAAATTTTCCTGGGTCACCGATTAGTTTTTATATTAAAAAGGTGAATTTTAATTAAAAAAGGTTTGTACTAAATATGTAATCTCTAAAAGCTTGAGATTTAACTACTAATGACGCTACATCCTACTTCCAACTTGGTAACAACGACGTATATTTAAGTTGAAGATCTTACACTTTTATCACCAACTAAATTTTTCTTGCACTCTCCGCTTGTTTAAAAAAAAAACTAAATTTTATCATAAAATATTTGAATAATTGCATTCGTAATTGGTATTCTTAGAGTAATTTAAATGCAAAACTCTAATACTCTAGCCACCTTTCAATATTTAAGAATTTTTAATTTAATAAAAAGTTTATTAAAACTTTATTATTTTGTGACAAAAATGGTAAGTATGTTTAGTAGTAATAAACAACGAAAGTTTCCCACTTAGTATTTAGATTAAAAAAATATTTAATATAAATGTTATAGAGTTATATTTATTTTAACGCTTTAGTTCAACTGAACAAGTAGATAAGCTGCATAGCAAAATACTCTACAGTTGGCTTAAAAGACATTTAAACCTTTTGTAAATATACAAAAGCTGGGATATTCAAATATGTACCTATATCTGAAATGAGAGGAGTGAGGTATATACATAAGTATATTTGAAATGTTATTTTAGGAGAGAAACAGAATCATGAACGTCCCTAAGATTTAGACTGGAAAAGACAAACCTTAAAGGAATATTTTTCGTATTAAAGCAAAATAATTCATTGGAATCTTTTGTTTTTCGTTTTCAGTATTAAAAGACTAACAACTGATATTGAAATTTGTTCAGATCCCAATGACTATCTACTGCTCATTGCCCGTAAAAATTTTGAAACAAAAGCCCATTTTTCCTATATCTACCTTTTCATAAATACAGCCATATTTAATGATAGGAAAATATGTAACTACCTAACAATAAGTATTTAAATAAATTAGTAGTAGTTATGGTCTACGTCTATTCTCTTCAACCCTTTTTTCGTAAGCTAATGAATAAGATATTAAAATCTTTAGGTTTTGTGTTGTAATAGTACCAAAAAGCAATAAAGTGAGATGAAAATTGAGTTTCCCTTCGAATTGTTCGGGTTTCATCAATTAGATTCAATCGAGTTGATGAACCTTTTACCCTCAACTTACTTGCTGTTCGATCTCCCGTCGTCGCCGCCGACACTGAACTTAACGTCGATGTCGGCATCAAGGCCTCGCTGGTCGGTGAAAATGTCTGAAACGACGAACTTGTCGGTTGCGTCGTCGATAAAGTAGCCGCTGTCGTTGACATTGTCGTCGAAACAACCGGCGCCCGGTTCGTCGTCGTTGTAGGCATCGTCGTTGACATTGCAGTTGTCGACGTAGATATACCATTATTATTCGCTCCAATTAACGTTAACGTTGTACTAGGTCTTAAATTAATCGGTTTTTTGGTTGTGGTTGTCTTAACAGGCGTGGTTGGTTTCGTCCATTGACTTAGTAACGTGGTTGGTTTTTTGGTAGGACGAACGGGCTTATCGTTATTATTATTATTACTGTTAATATTATTATAATTATTTATTATATTATTGGTTATAGTCGGTTTATTGGGACGCGGTTTCGTCACAAAACTTGGCTCGGTCGTAACTTGCCAAATGCTAACTGTGGAACTTGGCCTGGTCTTCCATGAATCAGATCCACCTAAAAAAGAAACAAACCACCAATTATGCGTCGTAGGTACTATAGGTGTAAATACAAAACAAATTATAAAAAATTCATTATCAACAATTGTAATCAACAATGTAATTTATTAAGCTTTATAACATAACCGTCTCGTTTTACCCCACCTATCAATACTTCACACACGTCTTGATAAAAATTTCGTAAGTGGCAATTCAACGCCCGTTGCATAGTTTCTGACCTAATAGTACCAAATGGTAACCTAGACATAAAGTTAAATTTTTAGCGTTCTACTTTTACAATTCCTTGAAAATCTGGTATCCGTAACCGAAACTATCCGAAATAAACGGATAATCTGAAATAATTTTTTATCCTTACGTAACCAAAACTATTTTTACATCCATATCCGTGCTCAGATTTGAAATTTCATATCCATAACACCTCTGATTCAAATATGCTTTCTACTCTTTTAGAAATTAAGATCTATTATTAGCATTGAATTATTTTTATCAAATAAAATAATACCTATGTATATATTAAAACTATAGAAGTAAAAAGAAACAACATATATCCTTTCCCACAGTATAATTTGATTATACACAACTATAGTATTATTATTATATATTATGTGTATATATTATTATAGGTATACAAGTACAACTATGAAAAACTTGGTAGTTCTTATAAAGCTCACATAAAAATATATAAGTTAGCTGAACCTTGACTTGAACATTAATACAACTGCCAGTTACCGTGTAAAAGAACTGGGAATTGTCTCTAGAGATTCCCCCCCTTGACTTGATTTTCAATTATTTGACTCAAATTTAGCTTACAATCAAGCAAAAATCAAGTAAAAAGTTAATATCTAAATAACAAAGCAAGTTAAAATTTGGATTTGCAACTTAAAGTTTAAATACTAATATTGAGTTCAGTTCATTAAATGTTCAGATACTTGACGGTATGAATCCTTTATTATTTCTTGTTTACTCATTTCTCTAATCTTAACATTTCAATTGAAAGAAAAAAAAAGCTCTTAACGGGGAAAAGAAATAACGTTATAACTCAAACAGTAAATCTTATAATTTCTTCAACTACAAAATCAATCAATTAAACTCTATATTTAATTCTAAGAAAATTTCGCAAATCAAAAAATGCTTTCAAAATTTTTTGATTTAAGTCTGTTAAACACTTTTTAAGGGGATGAAAAATAAGGATTCATTGGTATAATAACATGCAGTATAGATATAGATACCGATATAGATGTGGCTCTAAACTAATAAAAGTAACATATGGTGTTAATAATATATGGTGATTTCCTTAACCTCTTATGCTCACTTCACCATTTCTACTGATATTATGAGTTCACGCATTGATTGACTATACTCATACATGTACCTTTACTATAATTCGTTTAGATCTTAATCATAAAATCGTGCTGTTAACCCAAATATTGTTGTTATAAAGTACAGTGCAATATGTTATAAATATTATTTTATGAATTTACGTTAATATAATGTATCATTATTAAGCTTCACGTTTTTAAACTATTTAGGTAATGACAAGAATTGTTTTTTAATAATCATGGAAGAAAATGAAAATTTTTTGTTTTTCAAAATTAAAGGAATCAATTTAAAATATACAATACGGACACAGGTTAACTGGGAACTCTTCTGTAGTAGTTCAGAACTTTTAGCGTAACAATTTACTCTAGAGACCAAATGTTATTTCTTTTTTATAAGTTTTCATTTGGAAAAAAGCTGTCATTTGTAAATATTTTATACTTATAGATCAACATTTACATTTTTATGTATTGTAAGTTGCATCCATTAAAAAACCGTAAAGAGAAGTAAGATTAAAATATTTTTATAAAAATGGATAGTGCTGTTTTGTTTTTTTTTTTATATTGATTTTTTTCACAAGCAAAATATTTCTCCAACTTTTACTAAAATATGTATAATATTTGTAATTAATTAAAACTTTTTCAATATTCATAAATATTACCGCTGCAAAACAAGTCGCATGTTTGAGGTTTCGAGAGCTATACAAGACTGTAATATTCAAATTACCCAAATTTATATCCCAGCCAGCGGTTTGTTAAAACGAGGAAATTAAAACCGAGGCTCCATAAAGCGTTCACCTTTAACAGCAATAAAATAAATTGTCGCCCAATTGCGGTAAATATAAATGAACTGTTATTGTATATGAAGCATTATAATTTATCGAAGGAAGACTTAAACGTACCATCTGTAGCAACAGGTCTGAGACTCGGTGTTCCCCGCGGTGGTGAAGATGAAGCCGCCCCCAAGTTATACGGGGGTGGTTTTGTCGTGTGCTGCGACGGACGTGACATCGCGCTGGTAATAAACGAGGCTGAACCCGACAAGCCGTGATGCGACGAAATTGTATAACTCGGTTTGTTTCTGTAACAAAGTTTCCAAACATAGAACTCATTTAACATTTAACAAAAAAAAAAGACAAACTCACGAAAATTTGTGTAAATTCGGTTCGGTTGTCGTCGACGTGGTAGTTGTCGTGGTTGTACTCGGACGCAAATATCCATTTTTGTCCATATATAAATTGCTCGTGCTCGGTCGTTGCGGTCGTTGTGGCCGTTGGTTATTCTTATCGATGCTTGAATCTAAATTTGACGATATGGGACGATTTGGGGGTGAGTATAATATTGTCGGGACATTATCATTATGGTTCGAGTCGGCACCTGATCCCGAATCTGGAATGGCATTGGCGGCCTGATTATGGGCACAGCACGAGCCAAACATAAACGAATCTACGCACATCCCCAAATGAGTCCCTTCTGACTTGATGCATTCCCACACAAACATACACGTTCCCTTCATATGATTAACTTGGCATGGCTTTGGACTAATTTGGTAACCTTAAACACAAACGTTGAAACAAACCATTAGATCTAATGAGACACAATTTACATCTTAAGCCTATAAAAGAAGCTTAGAATTTAAGCTCAAAGTTTTTATGCAATAAATTGAAATTAAAATCATAACTATAATAATAAAAACCTCAGCTTTATTTTGACTTTAGAGCACTCATGAATATTATTTTTCGTTAACGTATTAACATTTAAAGAGTATGATTCAGAAGTTTTCAAAAGTTACGAATAATTAGAATAAAACTTAACAAAAAAACTTTTATTAAAAAAAAACAATGTTTTTGACAATTTCTTTACTTTTAATCTACCTATAACGGATCCTTTATTCCTGCCTTTCAATAAGATTGAACGAAAAATCCCTATTTAAAAGTAATTTACAAAACAAATACAATCACAACTACATATTGCAAAATAAATCAATTCAAATGTAACATATTTTTTGTTTCGTTTTGATAAATCGTTTTTACCAAGTGCTTTATAAAGGACAACAGTACTTTTAAAATGTATAAAATATTCATCCTCAAGTATCGAAAAAACACATAAAATACTGAATTAAAAACTTTATACATAGGTAATAACCTTATTATTGAAAATTAAAGGATGCACAAAGAACTTGACTATCGCATTATTGAAGATGCGAGGCATATAATTTTACATCTCACTACTTAATTAGTAATATCGTACATTTTAATTAAAATGTTTTTGTTAATGAAAAGTTAATTTTCTGTTAATTTACTTAATTTTATAAGTTACTCACGCAGTTCCGATATTTTTATACAGTTTATTATTGTAGTTACTTTAAATTTGCTTTTATTTTAAAATCTAGAATTTGTTAATATTTGATTATTTCTCGAAGCGTTTGGTTCACGTGTTATAATTGTGACATATTTGATACGCAATGTAAAACGATAGTGGCACATACAATACATGTAGATACGTATTAAGTAGTTTTCGTTCTCCAACTTTAACATAAATAAATGAAGAAAATCATAGCTTTTCTAATATAAATGTATTCGTTATAACAGTGGTTAATTTCAATGGTAGCATGGCAGTGGAGACATGGAAAGTATTTTTCCTCTAGAAAAAATTGAAAACAGTTTATTCTAATGTATTCAATAAATTTTGGTACCACATATTGGTGTAGTAGTTAGAGCAGTGATTGCAATTACGTGGCACGCTTCAAAATTTTGCTGGCACGCATGATAAAAATATAAAAACGATTTTGAAATGAAACTAAACTTAATTGAAAATGACTTAAAAAATTAGAAACAAATTATGAAGAATTGAAATATTTTCCAAATTTAATTTTTTTTTTTTTTTTGAAAAATACAGACGTAGGAGAAGAAAACCTACAAGATATTTTTGATGAATTTCGTAAAATTATATTAAGCACACAAGAATCATTTGAAAATCGATTCCAACATATTAAAATAATCGAACATTTAATTAAATTTATTCGAAATTCTGAGAAGTTTATTCCGGACAATAATTTCGGTGAATTTAGATGGCTAGACTTTGACGATTTCGATAGTGAACTGCTAAAACTCCAAGCCAATTTGATTTGGCGCGAAAAATTTGTCTTTTTGAGAATAATAGTCGAAAATCAATTAAGAGAAAATGATATAACATTTAATATGGACGATGAAGTTCTAAAGTTGTGGCAAAGTCTTTCAAATCAGTTTTCATCATTAGAGAAGCTAGCAATAGCTAGATTAACAGTATTTCCTTCAACTTACTTTTGCAAATTCTTATTTTCTCAAATGAGTGTAGTTTTTACCAAAACCAGAAACAGAATGGCTAGTGACAATTCCGAGGCTTGTGTTGCTTTAAAAGTAACCAATTACATACCAAATATAGACCGCTTAGCGTCGCAATTTATACAAAAAAGATCTCATACTGGACAACAGTAGAAAAAATATTGTGTTCCTTACTATTTTAAGTATAGTTTACTATTTTATTTAGTTGTTAATATTTTTTATTTTTCGTTATTTAATTCTTATTATGTTTTGCTTAATTTAATTTTTGATAAGTATTGAAGAATAGGTATATCTGATATTTTTGTTTCTTTTGATTAAATATGTTTTTTTATTTATATTTAAATATTAAAAAAAAAATAACATTTCCATACTATTTTATTTTATGAAATAGATTCGGCACGCCGAAATAATGGTTTCAGGAAAATCATCTTTTTTGGCACGGTACCTAAAAATTAATTGCGACCACTGGGTTAGAGCAATTGATCTCTCCGCTGCATGCGTCAAGTGGTACTGAATTCGATCCCTATTGAATATTAGACCTAATATAAAATTAACTGACAGAAAGTTTCTGTATTAAGACAGTCTTGATATGACCTTAGATGTTAATGAAAATTAAAACATCAAAAAAATAAGTAAATAAATAAATTTCGGGGCTTTCTGGAGTACTGGCGAGCCATGAAGACATCAACCGTTTATAACCTTATATAGACCTTTATTGACCAAGTTGCGACATAGCCTTAACAGCTAAAGCGACAGTAAATGAAATTAAAAATAAAATAAATAAATAAATTTCGACTTCAGTGAATAAAAAAATTAATTTCATTTTAATATCTACTTGACTCTGGTTAAAGACACTTTGAAAATTTAGATATGTACACTGTCTACTGTACACTACTGTCTGCCTCTGTTCAAAATTTTTAAACATTTCGTCAAGTTTCTATAGCCCTTTAATTTGGATATATTTCATAGACCAAGAAATACCCAATTTAAACGAAAAATAAAATGTATGGAGCTTTAAAAAAGATATCACAAAACAACATTGGTTTATTCCACAATAATGATTTTAAAATTTTAATCCTTTTCAATTTTTCAATTTTTTTAAAGATACGAAAAAATTGTTATAGTCGTTCGCTCACTGCTTGTGTCTTACATAGAAAAGTATAAATTAGTGCTGCGCTGAATACAGGTTTTACCGAGTACCGCGAGTATTATTCAATTTCACAAAATACCAAGCCAATTATTCAGCCGAGTTACTCGGTTCATTTTAAATCTGGTTGAAGCGAGTAAAAAAAGTTTTTTTCTGTAATTTTACCCACGAAATATGTTACGTTGTTTCAATTCCAAATATTTTTCTAATGTGAAACTATAATACAATTAGAAGCTCAGATAATGTAGCATTATGAATGGATTTAGTTTTTCACAGTGAATTTTTTTCTGTCGGATATTTTCATGGTTCTATAAAAGCCCATGCTAAGATTTCCCTTCTTGGTATGATTTTATTTCGTTATATCTTGGTTCATCAGAACTATTCTCAACCTTCAAAAATTTAGAATTATACTTTTAACGATAAAATTAATTTCTTATTAAAATCTTTAAATAGGTTTAGTTATATTGGAAACAACCTTAAGTTTACAATACTTTTAATAACTGTAAAGGTTCTAACAAAGTGTGTGTAGCTGAACCAAAACCAACCATACCTTTTTCTTCTTTGATATCACTTTCTAGGTTATTTTTCTTTTTTCACGAGTTTCTAATAATATTTGAACGAATAGATTATTCAACTCATATTTACTATAACACAGCTTTAAACGTTGAAGAAAGTGAAAAACTTTTAAATACTAAGATATTATGTATCTGTTGTAAAACTAAATGTACCGTTATAAAAAAAAACGGTCACATCTCAGTCAACATATAAAACCCATCGTAAAATAGTAGGTATACCATTCTTATAAAATGATCTTGATAAACTATCAATTATCTTGAAAATTTTGTTTAGCAAAAGAAAATGTTTTTGAAAGTATAATAGCAACTTGTATGTGATCTAAATTTAGAGATTTCAAGTATGCAACAAAAGAAATTAGGTATGTTTAGTGAAACGTTATAAATCTTCTTCTCATCTAAATATGGGATTCTTTAGGCTCAGTAAAAAATCATATTTTAAGATTGTTGTAAGTAAAATATCAAACGAAAATCGTGCAAAAAATAACTTGCACTTGGTATTTACATCCAAGATCATTACCAAATTCGAAAAGCGAAATTTCTTCGTTCGTATTGAATTCAAAACGAGCACGAAACAGAGACCAATTTTACTTATTTAGTATTTGATTCTCTTTATTTATTATTAACATTCGAGCAACGAACGGACCAATTACGTACAAAATATACGTCCCATTCTTTTTAGTTTTACTAACTGAACAAATGCTAGCCGCTACAAGAAAAAAAATATATTATGAACTCACTAAAAACGATTTTACAAATCCTGTTTTACAAATAATTCCAGTTGCATTCCATTTATATTCGTATTGATGCCATTGTCCTTTTGATTTCTTCCCAAAGTTCATCCACTTCAAAGATCAAGCATCATTATATTTATTTTGGAAGAAATTACATTCTTTCCAAAACTTATTTGTGTTTTGTAGGTAGTAGGTACATAGAAAATAAACTTTAAATGCATTGAAATGTCATCTAATTCTAACGTTAAGTCTACTAATGAGACATTCATATCTTTTTTATAATTATTTGTTTTACTTGCACTAATAATTCAAACTCAACTCGAAAAACATTGCGTCTCATTTTTAATGGTATCTATAATTATTGTTGAATGTTCGAACGTGTACAACACACGCAATCGTCAATAATTACGCTTAATTAACAAGGCACAAAATTAATTACGAAAAAAAATGATTCAGATAAATGGAGGAACAAGCATTAAAATCTCGAATGAATAAATATAAGATAAAATTACGGCTACAAGCAATTTAATTGAATGCTTTAATTGATTGTAAAATAAATTAGATAAGATTGAAGAAGAGCAAGAATATTTTCGACACGAGCATCAATTTAATTAATATTCCGTTTTGTAATTGATTTATTTTTTGAAGTGGAATTGAAAAAAAAATGGAAAACATATTGAATATATACAAGTAAGTGATTTTTGAAGTTTTATTTTAATTAGTGAATTGTTGAAGAGCCACTTGTCAATTGAAAATCGTCTGATCCTGTTCTAACATAAAATATCAACTATGTAATGAGTACCTATATAAATATCTAGTCTAGAAGAAGGGAATTAGTCTATGCAGCTTCGAGTCTCCCATACTAGGATTTATATAACAACTTGATTTTTTTTTCATTTTTATCATTCGAAAATTTGGTGTTGCAAACATACATACGCAAACTAGAGGAATAATGTAATGTGTACGAAACCTAAATATTATATCGTACCCTCGGTGTAACACTGTCACTTTTGCGAAATAATAAAGAATGAGATAAATATGTTTTAATACTTTTATTTCTTCATTAGAAACAAAAGGTAAACATAAGGATATATTCAATTTATCTTACCTAAATCAGAAATTGTCATAATTTTATACAATACTAAATGTTTAAATGCTTCTCCTGATTTGTAAACTTCTTCTACTTTTATCACCCTTTACGTCCACTAGCAGACGTTGACAATAGTTATAGGTATTACCTGTTAAAATATAACTACAACTATGAAAATGCTCTGCTGTGGTAACATAATACTACTGCAACTTATTTGTACTATATACCTACCTACATAGATTTTTTTTCACTTTATGAATTCGCAATCTGTCGCTGGACAGTATACATATAGAAAAGCAAAAAAAATAACTGAGATGATTTTTATTTTGGAAGGTCTTCTAGGCGTTATTTTTATCAGGGCTCTAGGTAAGTGTCCTTATCTTTTTTATGCTTGTGACCCCTTACTAAAAAGCTCTTTATTATAGATAAGGTACTATTCTTTTATATCATTTTAAAATTTCCAATTTAGTGAGCTTTTGCATTCATTATTCTTACATTATAAGAGTACAAAAACGAATTACTATAATATTTAATTAAAAAAGGATATTATCATAGGTTCTTATTATACAGTTTTACGATAAATAGATTTTTGAATTTTGAATAGAAGCTATATGTTACATATCATACATATTTCGGGTTCAAGGAACTGAAGTTAAATTGCGTATCTTACATATTTGGGACTATTAAATTACCACCCCCTCCCTAAATACTTGACATGAAATCGGTACAAAACGATAATATTCGATGCTCGGTTTTTCGGTTATATCCTTTCTTGGCAGATCACTTCTTATAATTATGTATATACTATATACTAAATATAACTATTTATACTTACTTTTGTTGCCTTGTCCTCGCTGTTGGGTCCGCAGCGCTCCGCCATTTTGCGGAAGCCCCAGCAGGATGGCGCCCAGCACTGGGACCCACAACATATTTGGTACTGAAACAAACAAATCAATACGATAAATTTAATTTCACTATCATCATTTTTTTTATTACTAAATAAAATGAAATGTGGGTCAACATCATTTAAAATATTGACAAAACTGACATCTCAAAAATTACAATTTATCAATAACGATAGATAATTATTAGCTGGTGAAAATTATTTCTTCTATTTGAACTGAAAAAAAAAATGTTTGAAGTGAAAAAATAGGCACACTTTCAAAATGATTAGTAGGTATAAAACAAATATTCAGTGGCGGACAACTAATATTTTCTTGTTAAACTTAGCACTAAATATAAAATAAAGACAAATGTTTTGATTTTTTCTTAATTTCTCTTTCAATATTTGTAACAAATTCATTAAAAATGGATTTGAGCCTGGAAACTGATATAAGAAAGTGTGAAAACTGATGTGAACAAACGACAAACCGACACCATTGCTAAGATTTGAGACCAAACTGCGTTAATCAAACAGAAAATTTTTCAAAAGAAATCAAATTAAAACTACACAGCATGACGTTGAAGCCAACGTCAAATCGCTAAAGATCTATCAAACATTGATCGTTTCATTTTCACATAAAACCTATCGAAACGTTGATGCTACGATACTTCAAGACATTAACAGTTTTCGTCTTCTTTTTCTCCACTTACTCTGATAATAATTAAACACTCATTGATTTCTTCATATTTTCTTTACAACCCAAAACGTTAAAGGAGTTATTGCTTCACCATTAAAATCCATCTTATAGAAAACCTATCCTCGAGAAAAATTCTTCGTTTTTCATTTTCCTAATCGTATTTATCTTATCGTCTAGTGCAATCTTCTTGAATTCCCCCAAGGAAATAATTCTTTAATAAAAACACAATTGTCTTTTAAAAAATACAAACTGATGGGAATCGAGATTAGAAACTTAAAAAGTTTCCTGTCTAGTCGGGCGGAGGAAGGAAGACTGATTAAATTAGTAAGCCAAGAACAAATTAATTAATTTGAATACAATGCGATGGAAAATCAATTTTCAAACGGTTGGAATTGAGTGATTGTTTTTTGCAAAGTAGAACTTGAAGTTTATTTTGATTTTAACCGTTAAGATGTTTTCATTGTGATAAAATTTAAATTGTTTTCTTTCATTTGAGAAATTTGATTTTTCGCTTCAATTTGTGAATCGTTCATATATGATTTCTCCTCGACGTTCCAGAAATTTTTGAATTATGAGAAATGAAATTGATAGGATGATCTAGATTTCATTATTTGCAAAGATAAACTGAAAAGAAAATCATAATTTTCTCCGTGTAGGTAATTGTCAAGAAATATAATTGAAAATTAATAGGTATTTCAATTTAAAATTTACTACTGATGTAAATTATGTAATACATTTTTCGGGAAACCGTTATTGAAGCTATTGAAAATAAACGAAATTAGCTAATTATTTAAAATCTGACTATACAAATTTTGGTTTTCTTTAAGTCAATAAAATTTTAGGTGATTTCTTATCATAGTGTGTTTAATTAAGAGAAAAAATGTGTCCTAAAACTTAATGCTTAACACACCAATACACCGAAGGTATAAAAAAAAATTTAATGAATCCCAAAAATTTTCACTTTTACATTTTTAATATCTATTTTAGTAATTAAGAACAAAAATATTTCAATTTTTAATCAGTCAAATCGTTTAGAATGTCCTAATGATATAATTAAACAACATAGAGCGTAGATTTGTTAATCTTAAATATTTTTACGATATAAAAAATATCGCCACTTAACAGTTTTTGCAAAATGGAATGAATCCAGCGAAACAAAAAACTTTCAAACCTTCATTAAGATATTTTTAATAGGACGCAAAAGAAATTTTATCTACAAATTATACTTTTATGGAATCAAAATTTATCAATTAAATCCTAAAAAGGCGAATCAGATATATCATGCAATTGATCACCAATAAAATCTGTCATCATGGTCATTATAATTATCATTTTACAACCTGAAATTAAACAAATATAAAACTTAGATGATGCACTTTTCTGGCAATCGTTAAATTTATCTACCCAACTTTAATAATACCGTTTGTTCCATCGATTATACTTAATTATTTCTATCTATTTAATTACAGCAAATTACGAAACAAAATCTTTCAAAAACCATCATCAAATTATTCATTATTTATATCCGTTTTATTAGCTTATAATATACGGTTTTGTCGTAAATAGATCATAAAAAATTCTTTATATTTTTTAATTAAGTTGTTTTCCTACAAATATTTACTTAGCAAAAGAAAAAAAAATGAGACGTGTCCACTTCTATATTATTATACTATGGAAGAAGCGAATAAAGTGGAACGAATTTGACGAGAAAATTGGGTGAAGGCTGCGTATTGAATCTCCATATCCGACGAGACCAAGAAGAAGAAAAAATTACTTGAACGTTACATACGCGTCGAGAAAATTGAAAAATCACGACAGGAAATTTTCGAAACATCTTAATCGCAGTTTAATTGATTTCAATAGCGAAAAAGACGCATAATTATTAACCTGAGGTTGAGCTATTAGCGGGCAATTAGTCAAACTTTCTCTCTATAATTCGATTTGATTTGACTTTATAACGCTTTTTAAATATTATTAATATTAATAATAATGTTTAAATATGAATTTCATTAATTTTGATTTATGAGAAAAATATTCTAATTTAAGTAGGCACTTGGAAGCAAGACGAGATTTTTGAGACTGACTATCCCATATTTTATTATTTTAATTAGATACCTATTCTGTTTCATCTCTAAAAAAAATTTTTCTTCCAATGATAAAGCTTTTGATCGTATTCCATAGAAATTTAAACGATATTATCTTACGATGATTTTAAAACTAAATTAAATATATAAATTTCAAGTTTTAGAGAAATACATCGTTAATAAATATTTTTTGACAGCGAAAAAATCAAAATATGCTTGTTTGATACTACGGTGCTCAATGCGAAAAGATAAAACAGCCCCCTATCATATTATTACTCTTCTTGAACTATATTGAAAAATTATAATACTATACAACATTAATTATTTAACTGCAGTACTAAAGAAAAGTTCAAGGTTAAAGCAGTATCTCTATTATTTGCCGCTTTTATTGTGTTGTATGTTTATCATTCGGCGTTTGGTGCCCGGGCACCACTTGCACCACCCACGCTACAGCTCTATTCTTAACTAATCTGAAGCTATTATAAGAACAATGTGTAACGTGCTTTTTAATACAGCTTTTACTGTTAATGTGTGCGATTTTTTATTCAAAAATAAAAAAAATTTGATACTTATTTAAATGAAATCAAAACAATAAAAAAAAAGTTTGATAAAAGTTCTTTAAAAAGCGAATCCTAATCTCAAAGAAGCACCAGAAACAATAAGAATAATGAGATCATTTTATATTTATACGTTTTTGTGAATGTAACTCATACCTTCTTAAGTCCGAATTAAAAAACAGTAATTTTATTACGATTTTTTCTCGTAAAAATATTTTCACAATATTTGAAAATAAATATCAATATGGATAAATTATTTAAAGGTATCATTTTAGTTCTCACAATCAGTTATCAGTTATATCATTTCTACAATTTAAAATTTATATCAGAGTAAAACTTAATCTAGCACGACGCATATATACCATAAGTATCAAGACAATAATAAAAAGCTTTTTTTTTCATTCGAAACTGGATATGAACATTTGAGAAACAACAATTTCATTCTTAATTTGTAATGCAAAGTTTTTTTTATTAGTTATTTAGTTTTATTATTAGTTTATTTAAATTATTTCAGATTCAGCAGCGGGCAGTGATTTGAAAGTACAACCTTTTATGCAATAGAAAAATTTTGATTGAACTTGTTATAAAAATTCATGGTAATCAATGGTAGTGGATCACATTAAAAATATCGCACTGCATCAATAATTCTATATCGCCACGATGATCACTGACTACTGTAACAGATCGCATTATATTATGTATGCTGAGCCTTGAAAGCTTTTGAATCTTGACTGCGCGGTATCTAACGTAAATTAGCAGACGTTTAGTCTTACACTTGTAAAATTTTGAAATCATTGTACAGAAGAGCAAAAGAAAGTACGACGCTCTACCCATTATACCCGTTAAACAAGTACACATTATTTAAATATTTTTAAACAAACACTTAAATCCCCGTTGTATTGATATACTGCTTCCTTATCTGATACTTATATACATCCTCTGAGTGTTGCATTCATTATTTGCGAATTATAAAAAATATAGTCGTTTGGATTCCTAATTTTAGACGCAGAAAATGAAAGACATGTTTCTCAAAATTTTTTACTGCATTAAAATTAGAAATACCTTTTTATGGTATACTTACGAGAAAATAATAATTAAATGTTTTCCTTTAACAAATTGTTAATATCCCTCAGAGATTAGGGGGTGACGTAGGATCCTACAAAATGGCATACGAGTGGACAGGGTAAAGTCATTAGCAACCAACATTGGGAATTCAGATGAGAGAAGTTTACATCAATTTTTTTTCTATGTATTTTCAAACGTAAATTACTTGTTTGAAATGAGCTCTTTTATAAACGGTTTTACATAAGATGTCTAGGAAAGATAGGAAAGAAGTACTGGTTTCGCACTATTTATTAAGTTTATTTATTTTAAGCAGAATTACTGATACAATTCTGTGATTCCTTAATAAAATCATGTAAGTTCATACTAAGTTCTACAGACACATTCGGATATAGGCTTAGATTGTGTTGACATATTCTGTTTTCAGACAAATAAGACTAAATCAGGAATTTATGAAGGGTTGAATGAAAATGCAAAATCCACCATAATTTCTTTCTTCGAAAAAAATGAACGTAGGTGGTTTTACTGAGAAGCCACGGAATTATTTCTAGAGAAACAAATTATTTTTCAATTAAAAAATTAAAATAAATTTTATTATAGAATAACGTGCCAATATAACATGCTAAAGCTATGATCAATTTTTACTTTCTTTTATTCCTAAGATATTTGTATAGAAAAGGAAGTAGGTATTGTAATCGGGTCAAATTTTTGATTTCGAGTTTTCAGCGGAATTACCTACTGCACGTTTTGAGGTCCCCTGAATCCAAAAAAGTAGTTAATAGAAATATGACTGTGTGTCTGTTTATCCGAATTTCACCAAACTTGGAATTTTTCCTTTATATTACTGGTGCCGCGAAGCCTCTGGTTTAAATCGGTTGATCAAAAGCTCCACTTTATTCTATGGGTTTTTGCGCTTTTTCAAATATTTTAAAAAACGGCACCAACGATTTTCTTCAAACTTGCTATAGTTCTTGAACTTATTAATGTCTACAACTTTTGTTTGAAACTTTTTCCTGGGAAAATTACAGGCTGTAACCATATTGTTCTGTTTTTTTAGATGTTTTTATAGGTACTATTCTTATAATATTTTTTTAAACAATCGTGTGGTTTACTAAATTTAAGTTCTTTTAGCCAATACCGAGTAAAAGTTTCATGTAAAAGAACATACTGTGACGCCTCGCAGCAGATATTTCTTATTCTATAAGAACCACATTTTTTAATTTCCATAAAATAAAAATTTTTAAGACCAACTTTTGGTAAGATAAAAGATAAATATTTTTTCCATTGACTTTGATAAAAACGTTCTGCTTCTCAAGGTATATAAGAATTTATTTTTACACCCAAAAGAAAATACACTATAGCTTTTATTTATACAAAATTATATATAAAGCACGTTTTGATGTCATTTCTCATTTTAACTTGCAAAATGTGAGCATATATAACATTAACTTATTGTTAGACAATTGGAAATTGGTAATAATACTATAATTTTCTTGCTTAAAACGCCAACCTTGCAAATTATTTAAAAAAGATTCTTTAAAATAAGTAGTTCAATTTTTATTTGTAAATAATTGTTTACCCATGAGAACTACATTACTGACGTTAAATTATGATACGATACTACTACAAGCGATATATGAACGAAACAAAAAACCTATTAAAATTTTTATTGAAATATTAAATTTCAAAATTAAAAAAGAAACAAACTTCTATTACTTTATTAGCTGTAATAATAATTTTTAATTTAATGCTTCGGGGCAAAAAGAGTGCATATCTAATGACTCAAAAGGCAATTATCTTTTAGTAAATACACAGAATAAAATCATTTTAAACTAATCATAGTAAACAACTCCATCCGAATTTAACCAACATAACCTACTGACTCGCATTTTTTTCTTCTCTTTATTAAGTCCATCATTACAGCTAAGTACCACTTTATGATTGATTTTTTTCCAAATGCTAATTCAGATATGACTAAAACTATCATTATGATTAACGTAGAAGCTAAAAGCTAAAATACATTTAAATTTTAAATAAAAGAACAAAATAGGTGGATAATAAAAATGGTGTGAATCGTATAAATGGTATACAATGCAGAAACGAATAAAACTAAACTCGTAAATTTTCGATTGTAGTTTATCAAAGAACTTTATTTAAGAGATTATGTTTGTGTGCGAGCAAACAAATTGGACATGCAAATAAAGCAGACAAAGCATGAATGATTGAATTAAAGAACATGGAAGGAAGAAGCAAGATAAAACTTAGAAAACAACTTATGCAAATATCGTTTTCAAATTACTTTTACCGATTACAGGTATTTGACTTGCAAATTTTGTCTATTTTAAAAATGAAATTTCTATTTTTATAACGTTGGCCGATAGTAAATACCCTCCCCTTGAACTTGCTGTAGTATTTCGAGCGGATATTTGTCAATTAAGGGTTCACAGATTTTGTCAGTTTTATTTTGGTTTTATCTTTATTGTTAGAATCAATTTAAACTAAAAACTATATGGAAATATTTGGCTTTTGTAACGACAACAGTAAAAATATCTGATGCATAACATACAGCGGAAATCCAATCCGTACAAATCAATTTAAACAAATTTAACCATTCGGGAAAATTGCATTTTTAGCCAATAAAGATTAGTACAAAATCAGTTGTTTTAGTAACAATATTAGTATTTACTTTATATTGAACATAAATCTCATTCATCTTTTAGCTATTAATAAATACCTATACTTATATATAGTGAGTTCCGTACCTACATATTGTGAGTATAAATGCAGGTTATGTTTAATTGATAATTTTATGAATGAACGATTTATTGTTGTTTATACCTGGTTAACACAATCTACTACCAAAGATTGTTAGTAGTGTTGCTGTAACTCAATTGCACTCAATAATGAAAATTTGTTTATAGATGAAGATACCCCAAAATAAGTGTCCCGTTTTAATTTTGATTCCTAAGCAGTAAATCCATAGAAACGTGATGTGTTTCAATCTACTAATCGTAGCGTTGTTGTCGAAGAAGTTGAACATTATAGATAATAGGTAATTACCCTTTTTTGTTAATTGTTTTAACTAAAATACTTAGTCTTAGTCTTAGTCTTAGAAATTGAAATCCCAATCATTTATGATTTAATACGACTGTACTTGTATAAAAAGCTGATCATTGTTAACATATTTTCTCCATAATAATTTTAATAAATTGACTGCTTTGTCTCAAGTTTTTCTCAGTAAAACAAGAAATTATCGGTATTCAATAAATACAATATAAAGCAACAATAACTTAGAAGCAGGAGTATAATATAAAAAATATAAATAAAGCGAGAATTTGCATATTAACCTACGATTAAAAATCAAAGGTGAAATTCTTACGGAAACTATAATAGATTTTACCTAAATTCATATTTCATTTTAACTTATAACTATTTAATTGTTATTTTGGAATGCTCAATGTTTTCATTTTTAATTATTTAATCATGCATAATTTTAAATAAACGATTAAATAAACAAAACGATTTTTTTAGTAAGGATTTCATTACTCATACTAATTCATGTATACACCGTTCCATCGTTCATAACGTTTTAGTGCATTTCACTATCCACAAACTGTTGTTCCACATAGTTAGAATCTTATAAGAACCAAAAAAAAAGGATTCGCAGATTTTTTTTTCACAGTTGGCAGGAGTTTTTATTTGCGGTGTCATTGTAATTTTCCCGAAATTTATCGATGTGTCAATGCACATATCGAGTTTGAATTTTGAAACGGTATCACTTTAAAACATCTCTCTTATACCAGTAAAGAACTAAGTTAGTTACTTTAAAACCTATCTTATACAAATAAAGAAACTACTTATAACAAACTAACATTTAACTGACTTTTACGGCATGGGTTACTTATACCTACATACCTAAAATGTATTATATCTAAATATATATGGAAGAAACGAATAACGATTAAACATCGCAATTAAAATTACTAATTTGTTTTTTTTTTTTATTTCTTGTAGGTAAGTGAGTATATAGTTCTTGTTTTATAAATCAGTTATTTCCGAAAATTTATAAATGAAAAATCTACCATCTAAAAAATTTATTTTTAATTTTCATAGTTCCATATTTTCTATGGAACGATTTTAAAGTAAAACATAAACTTTACAATGGTGCAATAAATTTTAAATATTCTTCTTTTACAATGTAAATGAGTAAAGCATTTTTTTTTATTTCAACAAAAAGAGATAAAAAAGACGAATTGGCTTCTTAATTACCAACGAAACAAATGATTTCCATCTTAAATTAGGTACAAATGTGAACCAAAAAGCAAATAATTAACCCACAAATTAAAACTAAAACAAATTTTTTTTCGTTTATTGTTTCGCTGCATTTTATTGCATTTTTAATTTGAAAAGAAAGTATCGTTATAATCTCCAAAACGGAAACATAAATAAGTGATTCGCCTCAGTTTCTTTTTTACGAGTTTGGCTACTTCATTCCGGCTAATAAATCCAATAATTTAATTACAATAATTCCATCTAAATTTTAACAAGGTGACAATTAATTTTTCCACGTTAAAACCGATAATTAGATTCGTGGAACTCAGGAAGAGAAAATTGAAAGTATCAATTTCTTGTTATTAAAATTTATTATTATTATTATCAAATAATTCTTAGAATATAAAACTGAATTTTCCAATAGATTAAATTCTTTTTATTTCCGATGTTTAATTTTTTGTGAATATTAAAAAAATGTAAATCTTTCCGTTCTAATTTTGTCTATGTGTGTAGATACATGTACATTTTATAGCAGAGAAACTTTTTGAATTTATCTGAAAAAGAAATAAATTTTCTTAAATCTAATAGAAAATCAATAAAAGTTTTTTTTTCTCTCCGCTTCATATAAAATTCCTCGACATATTTCAACAAGAAGAATGACACGTTCAGAAATCAACTTTCAAATTGAGGACGCGAGCCTTTCGACTATCAGGAAGTCTTTCATGTGGAAAAACTTATTCCAAAATCGTATTTGTCAATTTCAAAAGAAGAATTTTAAGCACAAAAAGAAAAAGTTGTAATTTTTTGCATAAACTGTCGTTTGTATATATAAAATAACGTGTAAAAAATTAAAATCACTCCCACTAGATGAAGGGAAATTACTTGATTTTTTTTCAAAAAGCTTAAACATGAGACAATGTTTTTATGTTTCTCTTTGACCTACATTTAATTTTCAATTGTGTTTTCAACGGCTTCAATGAGGAATTATTTGGGCTTAATGTTAAAATAATGTGAGAAATCCTCTAAATTTTCTTCTTAATTGCTCCATTTATTTCTCCACACTTCAATATACGAGTATACATAATGGCTATCGTATAAATATTACAATTGTAGAAAAATAGAATTCTGGATTAAAATGGTTTTAATAGTTTCCGGTCTTAAAAGAATACATTTATAAAAATTTTAGTGAAGTTATTGTTGAAATAAAATGGTTAATTTATTTACTTACATTTGCTGCTAATACACATTTGAAAGATTAATTTAGCTTTAATTAGTTGTACCATGTACTAAAAACTAATCTGTGATACTAATAGATCTATTTACTCTAACTAGGACAAAGCCAATAGGAAGATGTATGTTTTAGAATGGATATATGTATCTTTGTTGGTAATATGTTTAACGTTTTTCAAACACCTTCTTCACTGCTAATCATAATTTGACAAATAAACTATCGTTAGAAGTGCCTTATCGTCTGCTGATTATAGGGTATATGCAATCAAACTAAATTTAATATAACATTTAATTTAAGGTTTTTCCTTATCAACTGTGGACATACCTACGCACTTATGCACATCTTACTTTCGATGCCGCTTATGTTAACTGTTATTAGATCGAAATTCGTGATTTCTCTCTCACCTGTTTTTTACTTTTTTCTCTGTCGTCGTATGTGAACTTTATAGTATTTAAGAATATATTATTTACTAAACAAATACTGTAATATATACTTTGAGCAAAAAAAAATTATTATTATATTTTTAATGATTATTATCTGATTATTTCTATAAATTTGCTTTTTCACAGTGATTTTTTTCTCTCTGATATTTTCATGTTTTCATAAGAACTCATGTTAAAATTTAACTTCTGGGGTATAATTTCATTTAGCCATATCTTGTTCAGAATTATCCTCAACCTTCAAAAATTTAGAATGTCAATGAATTTATATTTTAATGATATAATTGATTTTTATTCTACTTTCTTCTCTCTCGGCGTATGTGAACTTTATGAATATGTATATTAAAAAAATGTGATATCCTAAAAAAAATTGAATTAAAATTATATTTAATTAAGAATTTATTGTTACATTTCTTAATAATTTTGTCATTTTTCTATACAAAGTTGTCTGTAAATTTGTGTTTTTATAATGATTTGTTTCTGGCGGATATTTACTTTTTTTCATAAAACTCATTTTAAAAAACTTCTGGAGAACAGTTTCTTTTAATTTCATCTTGGTTTAGAACTACTCATAACATGTTTTGGATTTTTTGGTTAATTTTCAATAAATCTTTAAATAGGTTTAATTATGTCGGGAACAGCCTTCAAAAGACAAAAAGTCCTTTTAAAGCGAATTTTTTATAAATTTATGTAGCAGCTTAGATATAAAATAGCACAATAATGTTAAAACATTTAGAGAAATAAATCCTTAATTTATTTTTTATGTGAAATTCTACATTTCTGGGAAATATCAACATCAACCTAATAAACCAAGTTTTACGATTCATTCGAAATGTTTTCATTGTGTGTCAATTTATGAAGAGATTTTTACGACAAAGATAAATCAAGATTCAAAAAGTTTTTATTCAACAACAATTTAACTCATTTTTTTATTACCATCCCAAAATACATTTAGGATTCCAGCATGAAATCACCCGCATATTCAGCTGTTATTACTATTAAAGGTATGTATATACTTTGAAAACTCTGAATTACGAGAGTCCAAATGATTCATTCCCGTTCCCGTTTCAAAAGGTCACTAGTAGAATTTTTAGTTTAAAATATTCATTTTTAATGATATTGTATGAAATTTCAAATAATTACTGAGCCCAACAGCGGTCCGCACTAAAAATATAACAACTACAAATTATGGCATAGGAGCTTCTTTTTCTCAAACGGCAGCAAATTGTTTCAACAAATCTTTTATTTAATTTATTCAAGTTCAAAATTAAGGTTGATGCTACGATAGAATTTATGCGTAATTTGAATGCATAACACGAAAAAGCCATAGAAGTTACAACAGTCAGATTACGAAAAAATCTAGAATTTTTTTCAAATTAATTTTATGCACGTACTAAGAAAAGTAAAATAAGTTATGACGAAATATTATTTTAAATTTTCCTTTACTTTATAGAAAATATATTGATTGAACTCTAAAATTTTAAGATCTAAAAGTTTCAAGCATTAACATTAAATAACCTCATTCTGTATTGTACTTAACCCTAATTGCCTTTCGAAAAAATCTTTCTTTCCAGGAATTTAAATCCCGTTTGCTATATACTAAATGTATTTTTATCGTATACTTATTTTTAAAGAATTATTTCTTTACCAAACATTGCGTGTAAATTTCGAAATGTAACCAAGACGTACTGCTACAAAAGGCCTGAAGTAAACGTGTTAAAAGGACATAAATTATTGTATTAAAAATAATGTTAGCACCTTTTATTGAAATTATATGGGACGAGCGTTCAGTACCTATATTTTGTATATACATTGAACCGAAAAGAAAATAAAATTTTTGAAACATAAATTTCAATAACCATTTGAGTGTATACTTAAAAAATAAGCCTTCTTATGCTTATAAAACTTTTAAAAGATCTTATTTTTATATGGCATTCAACCGTTAAATATTTTGAACGTTACTGTTTTTTTTTCGAAGAAACATTTTTATATAGGTCGCCTTAATTGAATATTTCGTTGCAGTATAAATTTTTAAAAAAATCCCCCGTTTTTTTCTAAGAAAGCCATTGATACTAAGTAAGCTTGTATAATTTCCTTGTCGTTTCCTCGTATGCTTTCATCTTCAACCTAATTTTACATAAATGTCATTCACAAATGCGTAATTTTTTTTTATAAATTATTTGAATAGTAAAGTTAAAAAAATTACATAAAATACGAAACTGAGTAAACTTTAATTTTAAGCAAAACGATTAAAAATTATTTTTCCTTTCATAAAAATATGTGCAGCCATTCAGCATATGCACATCATATGTAAATGTGTAAAGTTTATCATTCTAAATTTTAATATATCAAAAAGTTTATAAAAGTTTTTTTCTATTTTTTTATAAGACTCCATTTGAATAAATTATATTAATGTAACACCAAAATATTAACCACTCCTCATTTCAATGAACACACATATAACAAATTAAAAAAAAATATTTTTCTTGCTCCACATTTAACCAATTTAAATAGGGTTGTATTAAGCTTCATAGGTAGGTACCTATACAAGCATATCAAATATACAAAGAGACTTACTTAGTTAAAAGTGCGCAAAAGTTGGGATTCACTAGACTTGATTTTTAAGATTTTTGTGTTGATTTTCATGCTACTTAACTTAGATATGTAATCGAGTTAAACTCACGCCAAACATTATTTTTTTAGTTCCAAGACAATTCAAGCCTTCAATTTGCAAGTTTTTTCATTTCAAAGCTTAAAACATTTTAAATGTTGCTTCTCTTGTACTGGGACTATTTGAAAGAGAAGCTTCTTAATTTTGAATGACTACCACAAAAGCAAGGCCGATATTTTATTTTAGAGTAATGTTTTGTTTGATAGTTATCTAAATGATACAATTTTGAAGCAAAAATAAAAGAATACCAAACGAAGTTTGATTTAATATTCAATAGCTTATGTTAGAGTTTCTAAAACTTGTAGTTTTGTGATCTCTATTTCCTCTTAAACATTTTAAAAGATCTACAAGGAATTAGTATAAAAAAACAACATGTGAAAAGTGAAGCTGAATGAACGTAAAATTTAAATCATTCTGAGACCCTTTTAGAGGTTAATACTTCTACTTTTAGAATCTCTATCTTAAACGTTTTTAAGTTGGATGGAAACTATAGTTATTATTACGTAAGACTCGGTAAGTATGTCCTTTGTATAAAACTGTTACATTTTAGGATGGGGTTTTATTATCACTTTGATATTCTATCAACCATAGCCATTTTGTTAAATTATATTGCTATTTTCGGTAAAAATAATTAATTACTTATGTTAAAAAGGATTTAGACAGAAAACTTGTATTGTTTTCTAATTTTAACATAAATCATAATAATAAAATAGGTTCATCATTTATTTATTTTCAACTTCAATACCTAATAAGAAAAAATTAAAACAAGTCTTGCCGGTATTCGAAAATATTGAAACAATTTTTTCCTTTGCCCTTTTAATTTTCAAGGGAAAATAAATATCAGATTCAATCATCCACAGATAATTTTATGCTTAATGTAATTTAGTTATTCCGTTTACTCTCTATAAGAAAAAAAAACATAGCTTAAATCGATATATTTGCTTTTTTCTTAAGCCATTTACGGCGAATTTCAATATAAAAGATCGCCATATTAATACTTCATAACACAGACTCCGTAATATTATCTCACGTTTTTATCGCATCTCGTCTTTTTTCTCCACTTTTTTTACTCGCTTATAATTAAAAAATCAATTAATTTTTATAAGTTTGCTCTAACTATTACAGTTAAAGTTATTATACAGATCTGTGCTATTGTGATAATTATAGGTTTTATTAATTGAAATAAAAAATACATAGGTACACTTTTATGCAGATGTTAGAAAAAATAAGCAAACACTTCCTTTCTAATCTGAATAATAATTATATAATTTATATAAGGTTTAAAATTCAAGAAACATGTGTAACGTGTTAAAGAGTTTTAATAGTTTCTGAATTTTAGAAAAAATAATGCCGGAGTTAACTAAAATTTTAAATAATGTTAACACGTATCAGGAGTTGTAATTGAAATTTGATTAGGTAGATCTTACCTTTTTTGGTGCAACAATCAAAGCCACCATGTCTCACTTATAAAATTAAATATAATCGGATGTTCTCTTTAAGAAATCACACAATAACTGATATTCGTTCAACTTCCACGAAAACAATTAACGATAACGGTCAAAGTTACAATTTAAAGGAAGGACGTACGACCTTGCTATACAATTAGAATAAAATATATAATAGATTTTGCTCAAGAGAAAATACCACGATGATGATGATGATGCTAATGCTAGTCGTCGTAGAAGTGGAGGATACTTTGGTATCTGTTCGACGACGACGAGACCACGTTGACGACGATATCTTTACCGCAAATTGACCGAAGCAGATGAAAAGATGAGAGAAAGACGACGATGGCAATCATCATCAACAGTGGCAACGTGGATTATCGCGGCTCTAAACGCAGAACAAGTAGACGATGACCATTGAGACAGAAACACAGACACATTTCCCGAGTCAAACACAACACGCTGAAGAAAGAACGACATCTCAAGAAATACATCTAAGCCAGAAAAAGAAATATGATCAAATCTTCATATTACTCTAACATATAAGATGATGATGGTAACTTCAATACAATTCCATTTCTTGTAAATACATTCGTAACACCGTTATACTTTTAGCGGCTCTCATTTAAACGCAATGAAGAAAAAAGGAACGAAACAACCAAGAAGTATTCTTATCACCGAGAAAAAAGCCACCAAAACATTTTTCTCGAACAAGTAAAACCCTAGACATGACGGAATTTATCACGATTTATATTCTGGTCAAAAGATTCCAAGAAAATCATCGAAGAATCCAACCACACTAATCAACTAAAAATATCTTTCAAACACTTTTTAATTTCTTCCTGGATTAAATTAGAATTATCTTAAGTGAGAAGTGAGGTAAATATCGAGGACGTATACTTGAAAAAAATCAAATTTGTTGAATGCAAAAACTTGACTCGTGTGCTAGTGAAGACGAAGGCAAGTTCGCTGAAGGCAAAGGCAGAAAAATAATAATCACGGACGGCTCTCGGGTTCTCTATTAAGTTAAACTTATAATTACATTACTTATTGGTGGTACACACATGCATTCCAGTATGTTGTAAGTTTATATATTATATAGACGCGAATGTATGCAAGACCCTCATGGGCGTTCGGAAGGAATTTTTCTTCAAGGGACAGTGGCAGCGTGACAACGTGAAGTTGACGCTTTGAGCCGCCTCGCCTGTTAACACCAATATACTTATCTGAAACGCTATTTCTCAATTCTATTTACCTTTCAGAGAATAAGAACGACAAAAATACAACTTTCCTAAGGATTTTAAGGAAATTAACGACATTAAGATATCTATTCTATTATGACAAAATACAAATTTAATAACTTTTATGGCTATCTTCTTTAAATTTCCAACAAATATTAGATTTGTTTAATGAACCGCATAAGTAGATACAAAAATACAAAAGAAAAAAAAAATGTTCTCGTTACCAATTGCTACTCACAAAGTTCAGTTTTTGAGCATTAACTCGGAGAAAAGAAGTGACTAATTATGCACCAACTTGAATTGTTGTAACAATATCGTTTAGGAAAAAAAAAACACTTCGTAAACGATATGGTATTACAATGTAGTACTTTACTAGGTAAGATGTATATTTTTATCTATTATCCGATATGCCAAGTTATCATAATTAGTAATAAATATTTTTTACCATTCCTTATTAATTTAGTAAGAAATTTCATGAGTACTTTAATAAAGAATGCATAATAATCAATGATAATATATAATAAATAAGTAAAAAATCTCGCACAAATCCGCCAGTTAATAAATATAGATGATATGCATATTTAAAAAAGTAATTTTTTCTCAAAGCTTAGTAATAATCAGTTTCTAACCTTTCTCTTTTTTTTAAACTTTAATTCTTGTTTATATTTTATAATATCAGACGTAATAATTTTGCATCATCAGACTACCTATATGTTTTTATTGAAATATTTTAAGGTGCCTGATGACGTCGGAATAACACCGACGAAACGTCGCAAATTGAAAAAAAATAATAAAAAGCTTAGTATTTAAACGTTATATTTTGTATTGTTTTGTACGCTACTCATCAGAGAAGTAACAATTTTGGTATGCATTATTCAGTATTCACTATTCGCGAAAGAAATAAAGCTTCTGACATGTTTTTCTGTGACACAGTGAAACTTTTTGGCTCATTCTACGGCCTTTCTATAAGTTACTATTACCTACGCCAACTTCTGGCAAAAATGAGAAATAGTTGCAAATGTGCAGAAGGCTGAGAGAGCATAATAATTAAAACCAATTAAATCGTTTGATCAAAAAGTGACCATAATATGGTTGTTGCTAACTATCTTTAGCATTTTTGAAGGGATAATTTGTTTTTATTTAAATAGTCGTGCATCAGAAATTATAATTCTGTAGTATAAATGAACAAGTAAAAATGTTTATCTAATTAGATGCCTATCATTATTCTCATGTATATATTATTAGTTTTACAATTATTGTTTTACATTTTTACCTATCTGCTGAATCTCTGGCCGTTAACAAGAAACTAGTCTCGTACCACATTGAAAATCGTAAAACGAAGGCTCTGAAATATTTTGGAAACAGGTTCATATAAAAATTATAATCAACAATGGAATCATTGGTAACATTTAAATAGCGCATTAGTAAATTTCATAAAAATTCTTGTCAACACATTTTCAAGATACATTGGTTACCCAAAGAAATAATAGGTTATAAGTATTAATCATAGGTATGGATATTTGTAATAAACTGTAAATTAGAATCGTTAGATACAGATCACAGTGATATAAATTTATGTAGTTTCTATAATTGAAAGTTTTAAATTTGATTCACACTTCTGCCATTGTTACTGTCTTGAGATTTACATTTTGAAGTTAACAAACAATTCTGAAAAAAATAACATTCATAACTGTTGGCTTGGTTAATTTAGTGACACGCATACATTCCCTAAACAAAGATTTAGAATAAAAAATTTCAAAAATTTTTGTTAACAATTTTAGTCTAGCGTCATGACAAACTGAAATTCTTATATGGGTTATATTGTGCCAAGAACTGTTTGATTGATTGTTCAAAACTGTCGAGTTGTATGAATGTATATTACTTTGAATTAATGCATTCAGACTATGTTCTCTTCAAGTAAAATCAATAACCAAAACAACCCTCAAAGCTTTCAAAATTCCAACTAAAGACAGTTTTTTGTCTCTCAATATGGACATAAAAATAACCAAAGCTTTAGTTACTTATTAAAAAATAATTTAAAATGTTATTAAACCTTTTTTTTTCTTTGCTTTCTTTCTGGGCACAAGAAACTTACTCAACAAGAATGTTAGTTTAAAAATATACATATCGTTTTTAATGTGGAATGCTATTTTAAAATAACGTTATTTAAACAAGTTAAAATACAAGTAGAACCAATATATCTAATTCTATTTTGTCATATACTTTTATTATAAATGTATACTTTTCATATACTTTAAACCTTACAAACTTTTACCTCATCCGGTATTAAGATTTACACATATATACAGTGACAGAAGGAAAAGGAAATTAAAATACGGAAATCTTAAGACCTTGACACAATAACAATGTGTGAATTAGGCTTAAGTAAAATAGGAAATGAGAAACAATTATTTTACTTCCATATTTATTTGTTATGTGTAAAATGTTTTACAATTAAAAGAAGTTCACGATAAAGATATATAGGTACATACTTGTAAAACTGCGCATTGCTTATTTGGTAAAGATAACTTGAAATAAATTACCATTGACGGTTTAATTGGATATTTATTGATATTTCCATTAGATTGAGATTGAAGTTGAATAAGCTATTGGGAGGCAGTTGACATTTGACACGATACACGATTTGTAAGTGAAACGCATAAATCTCAAATCATTTAGTTTTGATATTAATCATTTTTGCAAATAAATCCACACGTATGAATGCAAGTAAGTACCCGTTTTTAACCAAATGTAATATCCGTTATTAGTTGCAAATTATTATTATGTAGTTATATGGATAGATTGTTGCACGTAAAACCTGATAATAACCGAACAAATGTACAAGTGGTGTATTCAAATAGAGACGAGACACGGATATTAAGCCGAAACGAGAGTAAGAGTGAGACAACATTCAATATGCATAATTTATAAAATTGTAAATCTCGACTCGGCAATTGCATAGAACAAACGCCGTTATTATTTAAATGTGATGAGAACAGCGAAAATTAAAAATCGCTAACAAAAATCAGGGAAGGTGTAACATTTCCTGAACGTAAAATTTTTATCAATTTTTTATTTTATCGCTGATTTTTATAGATAACATTTCTGTCTAATTGGAAAGATTTTCTCTTCTAATTAATTTTAGTCGGACTGTGCATCAATCAAAATGACACCAATTAAAAACAAATTTTAGAGCAGAAAGCAGAGGCGTTCGCAAAAAATTTCCGTTCCTATATTCATCCTTATTTTAATAACCAACTTACTTTCCTTCTTAACAAATTATATCTTTACATCTCATTAAAATATCTAAAAATAATAGAACAATTTTAACTTTCCACTAAAAACCTTCAAAACGTTTCAAATTTAAAAAGCTGATAGTTTCTTATTAATAAGTAATAACCCAGTTGTGCTTTAATAATTAACAATGCACAAACTATGTGTAAAAAGTGTGAGATTAACTTTCGATAAGAAAGCCATTTAAAAAAAAAACTATGCTAGAAATCCGATTCTCTTCTCATTTGTAAATTAATTAATCCCAACATAGTTTTATCTGAAAAGAATTCATGTTAATCTATGGCCAATCAATCTTTAACGACAACGCGATTATGGCACACATTTAATTTATACTCGCTAAGCAAAACAAGTCGAAAAAAGTAATCCAAAAAACTCGAAACTCGATTTACGATTGAGAATTAAGATAACTAAGACGAGCGACGAACACAGAATGAGGAAATCAGCGACAAAATGGTATACGGCCAGCAAAAATAAAATCAACGCAACCAGAACGAATTGAAACAAGAGCTGAAGATTCTTCGCGATTTAATCCGGATGAATGAGCAATGTTTTCTTTTGATTATTAACTGAGCTTAATTCAGTTTTATGTCTCAATGCTTTCGTTTAGATTGAAAAAAATCGATACGCAATACTATTAAACAGAAGTCAACCAACAACTATTTTCAACTAACGGAAATTAAAATTCTTTGGTCATTATAATTTCCAAATTAGAATAAGCTTACATTTTGCTTTAACAATCAATTATCAAAGAAAAATGTTAAACTGTAAATAAGAGTACTTTTTGTGATAATGGTTTAATGACTAAAATAAAAAAAATTGTATCTATCATACTTGTAACAAACCCTAACCCTGACATTTTAAAAAAGCTTTAATTTTTAATATTTCAGAAATCATTGCCTTACACAATCATGTTTAAATTTTTTGGGGTTCATTTAAGGTTGAAAAATATTATATCGAATTGAAACAGAAAATATCTTTAGTTTAAATTATATAATACAAATTAGTACTATACTAACATTAACTAATATTGATTAATATAATTATTGTAAATACTTTTTAAAATTATACTTTAACAATATATTTTATCCAGATATAGGTATTTTGTAAGTATTTTTTTTTTATTTTTGATTATTGAAAACTGCATCAACTAGTTGTGTTCTTAGTGACTGGTAAGTCCAAAAACCAAGCAAAAGTTTTGGGCTTCTATAAGAATTTGATTCTTGAATTACTGGCGTTTAAAGAAAAAATCTAGTCACTATACCACTAAGTGATCTTTATGTAAGTAAATAAAACAAAGTTATTAAGGGGTTGGTCTTAAAAATATGTTTATATTTAGCATAAGGCTAATTACCTCAGCTTTGTTTTAAGATCAAAAACAGAAATTTTATCAGTAAAAATGGTCACAATAAATATGGTCAATAGTTGCCATTTTCCGTTGGGGAAGGTACTTGTTTCAGGTTCATTGAAAAGAAAATCAACAAGTACCTATTCGAAAGTTATATCGTAAATATGCAGATAACGCACATTCTCGTGGCATTTAAGCTGATTATGTTTTAAGTTTTTAAGATAAAAAATAAAGCGTTGTTTTTATCTCTATATTGTCGTATAGATACAAGCAACCGTTTTTAAGTTGATTCAAATTTCTGTATACACCTCGTCAAGTAATAATGATAATTTCACCAACATCAAACAATATATTGATTAAAATCTTACGAACCGCTAACTTTAAAATATTTCATAATCATTCTCAATTTTGAGGAAAAAAGTTATTCTAAAAATAGTAGAAGTTTTTGAAATTTTGACAATCGTTGTTAAACTTGGCACCCCACTACATTATCGGAAGTGAGAAAATATGTTTCCAACCAACAACGCAACGATGCTATATTTTACTCATCATAAAGTAGTTTTTTAAGATGACAATTATAAAATAGTTTAATCTCTAGACCGATATAATTAATGCGTTTTTTAAAACGAACTTTTAAAAACCATTTGAAACATTTTTTGTTTTTTTTTTTGGTTTATTTGAGATCGTATCAACTACTATGGTCAGCAGAGACCGGCGAATCCGAAAACCCATGAAAAAAAGTCCTGAAAAATTTAAAGCATCTTATAAGGTCTTAACCATAACTAATTTGTTCTTAAAAAGTTTCAACTCACAATATTAACGAATAGTTAGAGTTAACAAAACATTAATATTATTTCAAAAAGGTTTCCTGAGCTTTGTTTTTTTTTTTCTCTCAAAATAACAACTTCAATTGCAAGTCGGTAATTCTTACTTGTAGAGTCATATTTGTAAACTATCAAATTACGTATTGTTATTGTTCTTATTTAGAAAGCAAACATATTAAGATAAAATATAAATTTTTACATAAGTACTTATAGTTTTTAAGAAATATTTTTGGGAAATTTACAACTACCAAACTAATAAGAATTAAAATAATGGTTGACTTTAAATCACTTTTATGTCACACGTCAATGTTACACGGTTTGAATTCTAAAAAAATAACGTGGAATTCAAAATTATAGAGACAAACTTTTGACGTGATAACGTCTTATAAATTGATGAACAGTGGGTAGCCTGCATGAAAAAGTGTCACGTTCTGTTTGAGCCTGTGCATGCAAGCAAGAACGCGATACAAGTGATGAAGAGGCAATTGTTGAATCCTAGACAACGTGTTTTGTGTTTTTTTTCTACAATTTACTTAATAACATTTAATTGATTTTTTTCATAATTTTCAGTCTGATTTCATTTTGAAAAAATTGTTCATTTTCAATTAACTCGTTCTTTGTATTATACTAAATAATCATAATTCAGTGATAATAATTCAATTCATAAAAGTATGCAATTTTTCATCAATGTTTCTTTATGACGTTATCACGTAAAACTATCGTCCATAAACCAACTTTACAGACAACCATTTTTTTTTGTTTAAAATTAGTTATGAAACACGACTACAAAACCTTTTGTTTAATACAAACTAATATACAAGTATTAATCATTATTATTTCTTCAACGTCTTAAATAACATTGCCCCTATACTTACTCGCATTAATATTCTATTACTTACACTTGTTCAAGTTCTATTACAAGGACTAAGATGTCCTATTATACATTTTATGTAAGAAGAAAGCTTATCAAAGCTTTCAGAGAGAGTAGTGCTTTTACTAGAAACAACACAAGATGTACATAAATGAATTAAAATGTTGAAGTCGTTAATGAATAGCATTGAAATTCTCCAAGTGGCAATATCATAAATTTTTTTTTAACTATTTTATTACAAAGTTGGGTAAAATGCACAACCCGTTTAGATATTGGAAGCTCTGCAACCAAAATATTGCAAACGTATTTACTTTTAATATAAAACAATGCTAAAAGAAAGTTCAGCTTTAATTACAACATTTAAAGCAGTTCGAGAACTTTTATCTATAAAACTTTTCAAATTGTATACAATAAGTCTGAGAAATCTTTATTAAATATTGCTTTTAAAGTAAAACAACCTGTATAAACTGTTGAAAAAAATCGCTTGAAAAATATGCTAAGAAATGAATCAAGTGTCCAAGAAAGACCAAGAGAATACTTCGTTTCGAGAACGTGATACAAATTGACATTTATTATTTATTCAAGATTTATTTGCTAAATAGATTTTTGCGCGTTCCCTCGTCCATTTGGCCATTAGTGTCGAATAAGACGGACAAGAACTAGTTTTTGAATTATTTATGCACATGCGTCAATTGGTGTTTAGATCATTTTGATTTATTTTGCATATATTAATCGTAAAATGATCTTGAGATCAAAATCATATTCCGATAAAAGAAAGGAAGGCAACGACAGGCATCATATATACACGTTTTACAAAGGGAAACGGAAAAAAATACAGGAAATCATTGGACAAGTCAACTATTTAAACTAGGTTAGTAGACACGATAAAGTTAAATAAATACTGTAATAATAAGATACGATGAAATATACATCAAACAAATTAGCAAATCGTATCGAAAAATTCTCCATCATTTGTTCTATGGTTCGTTAATTTTTTTTTCTCTTCTTTCATGTCTACGACATGTTCTTGCCGGAATCACCGCAAAACGCTATTTCTTTCACTTTCTCTTTGTATTTTATGCGATATGCCATTTCCTTTGTCTCTCTAATTGATAATTATTATTTTAAACTATTTACATAAAGTAACAGTATTTAAGTAATTGTAATTAACGGCGCATTTCTTTTACTCTTTCGTCATTAAGGCAACAAAGCGTAAAAGAGTTAAAATCCGAATAGACGTTAATCGTTGATATGTGCTGAAGTAATGACTTATTTTGTGCGTATTTGCTACTTGGAACTTGTAAGTTTCTTTGAAGTTAGGGCAATAAAAATAGTTTCGCTTTTTTTCTTAAAATATTAATTAGATAATTAAATATTTAATTATTTTGTAGATGTTTCTTACTAACCCTTTTACGTTAAAACATTTCTTCAACTTTGTTAAACAGTTAAACAATTATTTACTAATGATAAATTAATTGAAACAATTACATGCATTTATTTTTACTTTGAGTTTACATTTTTTGCAAGTACCTACAAGATATTTATGCTAAATACTTACTTTAATTTTTCATGGTGGTAAAGGAAAAATATAGTAAATCTATAGTAAATATAGTAAAATCTTTTCACGCTACCGAAAGTTCCTTAGTAGTTCATACGATAAATCATGTCAAGAAAAGGGCTAAATATTCAAATATAACTCATGTTTTATCACACAGGCTAAGATTATCTATAACTTTTTTTTTCGGAAAGCAATGTAAGTATATTTTAAATCAATAGGTACTAAATCTAAATTTTATTTTTATTTATGGGATCCCAAAGTTCGATGATCTCGATGTTAGAAATTGTATGTTGCAAGTATTCAAAAAATTAAATGTTTAGAAAAATTATAGTTAAAATAGTAGAAAATGCTTTGTCGAAAAAAATAAAATATAAAAATCGAATATCATGATCAATACCTGAGCATATTATAAAAATTCTTAAAAATTCCAAAAATATAAACCGCTTAATTTTGATTAAAATTGCCCCCAAATATTGTGTGATTAATATTATGTATACGTATAGACCAGAGTTAAAACACCACACTCTTAAACTTTTTAAAAAAATTTGATAATGTATTTCTTTAAAACTCTAGATTGAATAAAAAAAACCTTCACATTTTCACTTTTGCAAAGAATACAATAATTATATAGCTGCAATAGATCAACGTTAATATTGATGTTTTTTATATGATACTTAGCTTAATTTACAATTATAAGGAAGATATGTTTTGAAAAATATCATTGAAGTAGCGTTTATTTGAAAGTCTCAACATATTAGGTATGTGTGCGTACAATCTTAAATGGACATACTATAGAACTATACTTATTAGTTATTTGTAGTTTTACAGTTTATTATGAACAAACTTTTAAAAAAGTTTTTCTACAACTAGCTTGGTAATTGATGATTAATATAACTCTTTTTTACATATCTAAGATATTGTAAGAATTGGAAACCTAATTAAATTTACAGTAAAAAGTGGTACTAAAGATAACAATTTCATAGACTATTTTAATAAATTTTATTTTTAATCAGTATATAATCAGTCGGCAATTAATCGATGCAGTTTTAGATTCAAGCACTAAATGTAGTACCAATCGTTAACCAAATTCAAATCAGAGTATACACACTGTAATGGGTTCCGTTGTCATAATGAATATTCACGGTTAAAATTCGAAGCTTATTAATTATTTATAACTACGAAAGAAACAGTTTCATAGTCAAGATTTGTTGAAATTCGTTTCCTTAAACATTGCTTTATGGGTTTAAGATATGTTATTTATTTAGAGACATTTGTCTTAGTTGTCCTTTTACAATTTTACTCATTTGTTTGTGTTTCATCTATAATAGGTAGTCAAACACAGTTAACAAAGAAATTTCAAAATAAGATAGCTTGAATTTTTGTCTTGCTCGGACTTTGAGCGTTGGAGACTTACGAAACATTCACGTTTTTAACAAACTTTAGTATAGCATATTTTGCAGTTGATTTTAAGAACTTGAGAAAGAATCAAAATAAACAAAATAATAAAATACTAATTAATTGATAAAAGCAATTATTCCTTTTTATGGTTATCCATTACGGATGCTATCTATTCGGCATTCAAAGTTACGAGTACATACTAATCAAGTGCAAAAAGATCAAAGCGTGTACATAGGTAAGTATATAATGTTTTACAAAAAAGATTTGCTTATTTGCCTGTTTGAAAAACCGAGTCATTAAATAATCAATACATTCTTTTCGTGTCAAAATTCTTGCCACAATTCTAAAACAACCTCGAATGTTACAGTTTAGGGAATATGCAAAACACACCTAATGGAAAACATTAAGTTATTGCTATATATTACTATCAATGTTTGTGTTATACATATGTATCATATAAAATGGTTTTTTTAAGTTTCGTAAGATCATTTTTGACGAAAAGTTTTTGTAACATATAGTAACAGTGAGTGCATCAGCTAGGAGAAAATACATGACACGTTTTAAAATTTTGCCTCAGGCACATACTCGTACTAGCCGCCGCGGCACATAGACGCCTTAGGGGTTGGCAAAATCTTGTGCTAAATATGGTTTCCACTGAAATTAACAAATAAGCACATTTTTTGATTTATTACTATCCTGCAGGAACCATCCATTTTCCCAAGTTAAAAGCAACTTCTGTGTTTTTTTTTTAAAAGCTACAACAGTATTAAATATCAATTATATTCGTTCATCCACTGAAAAAAGGACTCCCTAATTCTCCAAATTAATGTTTTTAGCAGGTTAAAAATATAGGCTATGCCCATCTGAAATAACGAAAAAACGTATTACTCATAAGGTGAAAAAATGATCACAGTTTCGTAGCTTATTCCTAATGTACAAACTAACAATGATAGTACAATAAGTAAGGCATTGTTAAAATAATAACAGTCTTATCAATCTAAACACCCATGGATATCCATACCTGTACAAACTACCGTTTCCTCTTCATAGAGAAGAAAATCAATTACAAGTCTTTAAATAATTCCATATTAAATTTAATGTGCTAACATTACTTTGCAGAAAACGATGCTGAAGTATAAAACGAATAAACGTTAAGGATTTAGGTACCTATGCATATAGGTTTAAGGAGACATTTCAATAACTAACCTTGGTAAGTTCTACCAAAAAACCAATTTTTCAGCACATTCGTTTGATGACTTTATCAACATGTTAAATCAAGCAATTCTAATTAAGTACTAATTTCTATTAGTGTCCATAAAAAAATCAAAAATTTAAAGCAGAACAAACTTTTAGGTTAGCATTAATAGTTTTCGTTTCTTTGAGGCCGAAAAACTTGTGTACCGAACATATGAATCCGCTGGCAGACGAGATTTCTTTATAAATTAAATCCAAACTATTAACAACAGTAACAATCATGGCAATAGTAATAATAATAAGAATAATATTATATTCTACTAATTAAAGATGTACATATGTGGCCGTAACTTCATACATCTACAATATATTTGAACGAAACACAAGACGAACATAAGGAAGCAGGAAGTGTAAAAACCGCGTCTAAATCTGAAAATCTCCTCCGATGCGGCAAAATGTCTCTTTCTTCTTTTCACTCGCAGTGTACATGACGATCTTCTCATTTCTTCTGCTTGTTTTGTTTTTCATTTGAAGAATAATGATCGAGCGATATGCAGAGAATAAGACATAACGGATTTTCTAAACTAATCATGTAAATAATTAAGTAATAATTAGTAATTTAAACGTCTTTTTCCTTGTATTTTGATTTCACTTAAAATAGGCGAATCTTTTTTATTATAGCTATGCCATGAATTGACGTGATTCGTACCAATATCATGAATGTTTTTGTCTTTGAAGTCTTTGAAAATTTAAATTCAATATTTCCTTTTTTAAAAATTTCATCAACTTAAACAGTTATTAAAACGCTATTCGTCTAGATCCCGAGAGACGTTGTGAGCAAATCGCAAACATGTCCATCGTGTTGCGGTGAAAGGCTTTGTAGCTGAAATCTTTCAAACGGGATCGATGGATCGATCGATTTCATGGTCCAGAAAATTATTCTACCTGCCGTTTGTTAAGTTACAAAAAAAACAACTCTTCCTTTTCTTAAAGATTCAATACCTACTTTACATTAAAAATTGTTTTCAAATAAGAGATTAAGTTCGTTTTAAAAGATTTAAGAGATTGTCATAAATAAAATCCAATTCATATTAATTTTATGCATCGTTAAAAGACGTTAAATCATTTTGATGTAATCAACAGCATTAAAAGTTAATCCTCGCTTTTTCAACATTTAGTGCTACTTATAAATTGTGAGTTAAAATATTCAATTTTCATGAAATAACCAAGTAGATAACGTTTTTATATTACATTGTTAAATAAAAGTTCACTTAAAAAGAGTAGGTAATATACATAATATAATCAACTTATGATACATGCGAGTTTTCGAATAAAAGCCGCCTTTATCGTTATGACAACGGCTCATAATTTTTCTAAAATGCATTAAAACATTGTAAAAAAATGCAAAGTAATTTTAAATCTTGAAAAAATTTTCTACCTTGTTTAATCTTGTTGATTTTTAAAAAATAATTATGACAAATATCTTCACATAAAAACATTTTGATATCATTGAGTTATAATTGATTATTGAAAAATCATTTGTCAGCTCGTAATTATTTTTTCAAAATAAAAGAAACTGGTGAAGATGAGATCTTGAAAATGTACCAATAATTTTTATACTTACTAAAATAATAAGCTTTTCTTTACTGAAGCCATAAAAATTAAGATTTAATTAATAATTTGAAATTTACAGAATGATTTTTCAAATGATAAATTCTCCATAGAGTAAAAGCTGAGTACACCCACACTGTCAAAGTAGAAATATCTGTCACTGTCAAAATATCACTTAACACTTACGCAAAGACAGTGGTAATAAATGTTATAATTCCAAGTACCAATAATTGTTTATTAAACAGGAATTATAATCAGTAAAATCCATAAGATGTAAGATTCAGCTATGAAATTCTTTCTATCTTTAACAGTTTTTGGTATAGATCCATCCTTAAGTATCAAGTATGAATGTAGGATAATATATTTACTCGTATCAACAATTTAGACCCCCTCATTTTGAAAAGGAAGCAATCAATGTAGGTAGGTAAATGTACGATAAATGAAACATTATTTATTGATACACGGATAAAAAAATTGCATGAAAATAATAAGTATGTGTAACATATAAACAAACAAAAAAAAATTTGAATTGATATTGCCTCATTTTTGACACAATAACTTTAAAGTTGGGGCTGTTTGATTTAAGTTTAAAGAATTGTTTGTAAAAATACTTACACGTTTAAAAATAGCAAAGTAGAAAAAATTCCTTGTTACCCCCAAAAATTTCATTTTTACCCCATTTGGGGTAATTTACCCCGTTTCCCCGACCACTGTTTTAGACGATAGTAACAGTTTCTAACAAATTGTATACACATTATTGAATTTAACTCTCAAAGACAAAGGAAAAAGCCATTGATTGCTGTTCTCATAGTTGGAAAAATGATTGCTAAGTCATTGGTATTTAAAAATAAAAAAAAATAAAGAATAAAGAATAAAAACGTAAACGAGGTCTTCAGATTATTATAGGTACTATTTATTTCTTGTTTAATTTTATTCCATAAAATCCTAATTTATTATTAAAAAAATCATGGTATCTATTTATATCGGTCTATTTTCTCTTTTTAGTAAGATAAATAGGATATCAAAAATCATCAAAGCTTAAAAATATCTTCATTTAGAAGAGTAAATTTTTTACCAAAAAAAAAACTATATAATAAAAAAGTAAAAAGGTTGATCTCAGGCAAGTCGAATATATTTTAAAAACAGATAAAAATACCATAGTGATTTTACTAACTTTGTATTTTTCTTTGAACTTAAACACTGATATAAAATCCGTAGTATCAAGTTGCGAATATATTGTAGGTACCTTTTCCTGATCATTTAAATGTTTATATGATTTACTCTTATTTTTACTTTGTTATCATTCTTCCTACGCAAACAAACAAACAATCCCTTCTAAAAATATGAAAATTTCAAAATGGTACACAATAAAAGAAAATGAAAGCACCAACCCATAGTAAAACGTAGGTGTATACTATGGGTTCTAATATAGATTTTCAATGTTCACTAAAACAAATATTTTTCATATGTAAATCAAACAATTGCCTACTTAGTAAATGAAAAAAGCATGAGGAAACGTAGGTATTCAATATACTAAACATTTTGTAACCTTATTTTATACATATTATGTAGATATAGCCTATAGGTATCAGAAATAAGCTGTTTGCAACACATGTTTTTAGCTTATTAGATTAGTTGTTGGATTATACGAAAAATGTTTAAAATAAAAATACAGATTATGTTTTAAATATGAATGTGCGTTTTGCTTAAATTTCTGAATTAAACATTAAACTAATATTTTTATAATACATTTTAATATTAAATTGTAAATAGGCAATAAATATTTTTGTTAATTCGTAGGTGTTAATTCATATAATTATTTTTTTAATATGTTTTTGTACAATGTTTTTGTACAAACCCATTAAAATATTGTGTAGTACTTACCCCCTATTCGGAATAGATAATAATTTTTATCCTTCATGGAAGTCAAAATGGTCATATAGGCCATAGCCCATCCAGGAATTACACAACGTTGTCTAACGTTATGTATTTGACAACGCTGATCCCGTTGAGTTTGCAACATTTCCAACGCCTCTTTACAGAATTGAAGTGCCATTTCCAAGATATAAATTTGAGTTTGTGCGTTTTATACGTAAAAATTGAAAATTTCAATTTTTTGTACTCCTCCCCAATGTAACAATTTTTAATACAGTTTTATAAAGAGTACGTTGTAATAAGTTCGGGAGCGCAGTTTCAAAATATAAAATAAATGAGTTAGTACGGCTATTTGATTGGGAATTTTCTTGAAATTTAAAAAATTGATTTTAACCTTTAAATGAACGAATTATTTACTCTTTATATTTACTTAGAGATTGATAATTGCAAGATTAAAATTGCAGTAAATTGATATTTTAGAAGAAACACGTAAAAATGAAAAACCTTTCATCCCCTTTTTTGAACTACAGAGGGGTAAAATTTCAAAAATTCCTTTCTTAGCGGATATCACAGTTCACTCAGGAAAAACTCCCTTCCCTTATATGTGAGATTATTAATTTAACTTTATTGCAATCAGCCATACACGTCTATAAGTAGTTACTAAAAATACTCACTTTTAAATCTTTTCTATTTAAAAATGCAATAGTTACAAAATATAGTTGACTCCCCCCCCCCAATCTGAAACTTTTATACCAGATTCGGTTACAGTTACAGAGTTCCTTAACATCCTTGATACAGATATCCGCATTCCGTGTTTTTGAAGAAAATTACCAACATTCCGTGTTTTTTTTAAACGTTTTTATTCCCTCTAAGTAGCAAAGAACAAATACAAGTTGTGTGAAGGCCTGTGTCGGACTTTAAACTTATTTCATTTAAATTTTTCAAAAAGTTAGTGTGGTCTTCGTTCCTATGAGACAAAAGCAAAAACTCACTTTTTACTAAAAATTTATTTATGAAATTGCATAGTTAAAAGTCTGGTACAGGTTATTATACAAAACATATTTAGTAAGTATATGGTTCTGAAAGGTAATGAAACCGTTAAAAATATAGAAGGAGGAGGGGAGTTTTCTTAAAAAAATGTTTAATATAGATAATCAGTACAACGTCTTTACCTTTTCATTAAACATTTGAATATTTTTTTTAAATTTGGTAGTTTTTATTTTACATTCATAATTTTTTTTAGCAAACGTTACTGAAAAAGTATATTATTTACCTATAAGTGAAAAAAAAAATTTAAAATTTAATATTTTTATAAGTATTGCAGAACCACTTTTGTTTCTTAATTTTCTATTTTGGATTAATATTAAATACACTAAACATTTAAATTTATAGAAAGTAATATTTACTTATTCCAAAGTCAATTTTCGTGACTATTACATTTCAAAGCAAAAAAAAAAATCAAATAAACTAAAAACGAAAAAATTTTTTGCTCCACCTTATTAATCAATGCCTAACATGTATGCCATAAAATACCTAAGCTAATATGAAATAATGAAATAAAGATATATTTTAATTTTTAAAAACGTTTTCAAGTTCTTCAAGTGGGTGTCAGCGATGAATAAGAGTATTGAGCACCAGTAAAAATGATAAATCATTAAAAAATGTTTATAGTTTTTTTCCATCCCTTTCACGTGATGTTATTATATGGTCTCGTGATTTTCCAGGTATTTTTTACTTGTGTAAAACGATTTTACTTTCTTTCTTTGTCATGATTGCGGTTTGGTTGAAATTTGGCTCGTCTTTGTAAGTATGAAGGTACATACTTTTAAATAAGTATTTAAAGTAATAACAATAAATTTTGTGGAGCAATGACGAATAAAGTGTTTGTTCTCGCTGTGATGACTAGCTGGGTTAAATTATAATAAATATGTTTGTTATAAATTCGTAACGTGAGGTCGTTATTTTTTCATTATGATCATTTTTAAACAGAAATTATTTTTTTTCCAAATTTTTACCGTCTTTGGCCTTTTTTTTTGGTTTGGTTTTAATAACGTCTACAACGAGCGATAGTTAATATCGTGAATGGAAAGTACTTATACGAAATATTACATTATTCAATTTATGCTCCAATTCAAACCTAACTGTTTTGAACTGATAGATTTGTTTTTATTTCAAAAATAATCATTATTTTTTAATCGAATCGAAAAGGATTTTAATTTAAAGTTGATTCAAATTAGTTATAATCGTTTAATAAATTTTATCACATCAACCGGATGATTTAGCATACTTATGAAACAAACTCTCAATCGCTTGTTGTTTTTATGAAATTATAGATATTATAGACATAATTTATTACGTGTGTGCACGTTTCAACGTGCGAATTAATTTGTTCGGTATTTTGAAAATAGAAATGAAGGAGAAAGGTGTGGATTTTTTTTTTATTTAAAAAAAATAGTGCTCTTCAGAAAAATGGTGTGTTTACTTTCAAAATTTGGCAAGAACAATGAATAAATTTGCAAATGAGTGAGAGGAAATATTTAAATAAATAAATCGTATATGAACAATGAGGCGTGGTGAATACTTGAGACGATTTTTTTGCGTATGTCGCGAAACTTTCTAAGAAAAAGCTTCTGATAAATTCTATCGAATCATGATAAAGAATATTGGAATTTCAAAATACATAAACGAAAAGGTAGGTAAATAAAAATAAATAGGTTAAATCCGTAGAAATGAAACCAATCGATGGTTGGAATATTTGCGAAAAATTCACAGGAAATAAATAGCATTCTCATCTTTACTACCTTTATTGCAGTTGAATCGCAATGTAAGTTTAATGCACGGAAATGCTCAAGTTGAAACTGTTTTCATAAAAACTCAAAAAATATCAATTGCTTTTTTTAGTTTAATATTTTCTTATTATTTTGTTTCTTTTCTTTTTGTAAATATATAAAAGCTACATTATTAAGAAAGTCTTAATATTACTCAAAATCATTTTTATATTATAATGAATCGATAAATAAATCATTTTTTTATACGCCAAGTCAAAAGTCTACGAATAATCATTGGCCAAAATAAATTAAAGAAGCACGAAATTGTTCAACAAAAACCCATAAATTTCTCTTTTTTGAATATACAAACGTTTAAAACGTCAATAGGCCATTGAACATGGAGCAGCATCAAGTCAAGGCTCTTTATGTTTATGAATGAATATTTTAACACAATTATAAAGTCAAGTTCATGCAACATAATCTATAAATGGAAAGTCTCTATTTAAAAACGAGTCACTTCAAAAAGAACAAAATAAAAAAAAAACTACGAATGTCTTTATTTTATTATTGTTAATGTAAATATATGTATTGGATTTGAATGAAACTTGATCTTTTGAACTCACAAACAAAAACTACATCAAAAATATAAAAATAATGTGATGATATTATTTTTTTTATTTGTATATCAATATAAAGAAAAATAAATCATTATTATAATCGTTGACTTCGATTGATGAAATTGTTATAAAGTTCAATTGTTCGTTTAATTGATCATTTATATATCGAAAAAGGTAATTTATGTGAATTTCAGAAATTTAGTACGCGCACGACATTATTGAAAAGTTCACTTGTATCGATTTACTTTTAAACGCATTTAGGTATATATTATAGTTTTTTTTTCAGTTTCTCCAACAATACATAGACATTGAATAAATTTAAAAAATCGGACTGCTGTAGATATTAGAGCGCATATACAATCATACTTTAATTATGAGTTTTGTTACCGTGACTAAAATTTGTATTTAATACTAAAACTTTAAAAAAAATTTCTCTTTGATAATGAAAAAATGAAAAGACTAAACATTTCGACAAGAGAGTATGTCTTGGCATTTTTCGATGATACAAATTTTAATGTTCTATTATATATTGATATCGCACCCTTTGAATGATTAATTTAATAGTTCAGCTATATATAGGTACAGCTAAATTATTAAAACTAAAAACATTAATTTAAGAGTGTTACTCCTGGGTGGAGTGCGGTTTCCACTAAAGAACACTAAGGAATGACTTCCCAAAAGTCCATCCTTAAGAAGTTGAAAAAAGAGTTATATAAATAAAAGAAGCAAACAATAAGGATGCAATTTTAACATGAAAAATTATTAATAATTCATTTATTATACATCTAGTTCTATATGATTTCCTAATAGTTTTCAGATTATAACTTTTTCCGCTCCACTCCCTTTTCCCTCCGTGTTAGGAGGCGACATTTTATTCTTTCATACTGTGCACCGTGATATCACGCTACGGCTCTAATCAACGGCTCAACTAAATACACTCTGTTATGATTTCATACATTTTTTTTCTTTAAAAAAAATTATTCAGTACGAAAAACTATTTTGACCCCTTGAATTTTATCATAACCGTTTCTCATTGTATTTTAGTCTTGAGTACTTACTTAATTGTCCACAGTATTACCTTGACATTTTTAATTTATGGTCAAGGTTAAATGCATTTCTCATATTATATTTTATACTTAATGTTACGTTTATTTCGCTGCTCAAAGTATTTTTTTAAATTATTTCATAAAAAAAATGACTAAGCTGATAGTAGTACTTTAAGGAGAAATAAGCAGGTATATTCGATATAATTGTAGGGTTTATTATGATTTTCAAAGTTAAATTATAATTGTAGAATTGTTTAAGCATGACGAATGATCTGTCTGCTGTCTGTAACCATTTACCATAGTGAACTTATTTATCGTATTATTTGTTTTAGGCTTATTATAACTAATTTCTTTAACTCAAAAAGGTTAATTTTACTTTTTCTTTCAAAGATATTTGACTTTGAAATTATTAATCGTTATTTTTGTCTTTTGTTTTTTCATAGATTACAGTAGAACATTTTTTCCTAATTTAATCTTTAAAATTGATTTACTATTTGAATCTTTGTGTGTTGGTTAAAAGAAACTACTGGGTTAACAATAAATATTTACCAAATTATCAATTACATGCTACTTTATAGCTTTTTTTACAGAATAAATGAATCTTTTGATGGATTTTATAATTGAATGATGAGCTAAAGAGAGAAAACTAAGACATTGTACCAAGAAAAAGCTTGCATAAAACTTTAATGGTTGGAGAAAGAATCATTTGACTTTTTACTACGATATTTTGTGATCATTGAAAACTTGTCATCAAAGTTTTATAGTTTATATATAATTAAATTGTACAGTTTATATAGAGATATAGGTTTGTGCGATAACCATCAAATACGTTCTTGTTGAACTTGTTTCAGATGATTGGTTAAATAAAATCTTTTATGCACTTAAAAATTTATTGACTTTAGCAAAAATATATAATATAAAATATATTTATTAATTGTGTAGGCCTAGAATGTAAATAACGAGGACTAGAAATCTATTTTAAGTATAATATAATAGTCGCAATGCTGGGTTTAAACTATAGGTACACCAGAGGCAAAAGCCGAGGGTGCCAGAATTTTTAGGGGTAGCAAAATTAGAAACCATAACTTCACTTTATATTAAAGGGAAATTATATAAGAGGCGTCTTGAAAATTATATGGTATAGAAATACAGTATGGGATATTTATTTTTTCTTCTACATAATATCAGTGTGCAAACTCTTTAATGTGTGCTGTAGTTGTATTTATTAACTAGCTGTTACCTGCTCGCTTCGCTAAGCGTACACTAAGCTGTATTTTTATTATATTTTTCGTGGTTTAACTAATGACTCATGTTCAGAAATTAAATATTTGTTTTATTTGATTTTTTACAGATTTCATGAAGATAAAATTGCATGGGATTTACGAGGAAAACATTTAAAATGAATATAAAATCCATTTTGTTAACTCGACGGTGGGAAAGCAGTGAAAACATTAGTTTAAGTAAGTGATATGTAAAGATATTTATTGTTAAAATGCATCCTTTTTCTTTCTAATTTTCTCTGGTTAAACCTCGAAACGATAGTTGGTTCTTCTCTTGGTATTGTAATCAGATAGCCTCTCCTCGTAAAATATCAATTGACACGTAAATAATTTCAGGGGGCTTGATTATTTTAATAACAAATTTAATAAATACAATTTTAATTTGGAACTTTTTGAGGTAATGGTAAAAACGATGAAGACCGTAACGTAACAAAAAAATAACCACAACTTTTCCTCTCTTTCTGTATAATTCTAAGTTTCCACTCTTTCTTTTTCTATCTCCTTATGCTCACGGCTTGCTAGCAGTAGTTGATGAACTAAAATGTAGGTACCGAATAAAATAGGGGAAAGGAAATATAGAGAAAAACTGATTCTACTGACTACTAGTCGGTCTGTCAACCTTAGTAAATTATACTAAAGTTTAAAAGTTGTAAGAATCTATATCTTAAAATTTGTTAATGTTAAATATGCAAATATTTTTCCTAAGAACAATTTTTTTAAATGTATGTAATGACTGACTCATTACTTATATCCTTATGACTCTTACTTATTCGAGAAATCTAGGAGGTAGTTGGAGGCGTAAAATTAAAAAAAAAGGTATCGAAACATATTCAATAGTTTTTAAGATATATCATTTATTAGCACCCCAAGAACTAGCTTTCATTTTATTTATATAAATAACTTATCAATTAACCTACAGTGTTCTCAATTTTTGACAGACATTCTCTATAATGCCTCAAGGCTACATTTGAGATAAATCTGGTCCTGGCTACTTAGTTAGTTATATATCTTTACTTAAATATTGTGATATTTATGGAATTGTAAGTATATAAGAAAATAGTTATCTGATTTCAAAATTTTCACGGATTGCAGGCAATGTTGTAGCTGTCATTGGGGATAAAGGTTAGATCTTGATACTTGTAATGAGTTCTTTTTTATAAAAATTAAAGATCTCAAATGACAGAACACAGTTTAGTATTTATATAACAAATCTACCATGAGTTTTATGCTTTTAGACTTAAAACTGGATACGTCCATGTAGCTGTTCATTTATTCTACATTAAAATAAAATAAAAAATGATGTGAACAAAAAAGAAAACTGTACTTAAAATAATAATGTCGCTTGCTTCTAAATTCAAAACATATTTTCTTAAATTAAATAGTAATTTCCTAAAATTATTGTAATGTAAAGAAGCAAGGGTTTGCGTTTGAAAAGGGAAACAATTTTTTACTTGCAATAAATTGTAATGTCCTTTCCAGCAAAACTGTCTTGCAATTATTTTCTTAGCTGATTGGCTCGTCATTGTAAAAATTGAAAGTTGTAATACAAAAAATGACTATCAAACAAGAAATAAAAAGAATAGGAGAAATACAAAATCATAAAATCATAAGCAAATAATTACTCCTGAAACAATTGTTAACGTTTTACAAACGAACTACTTAAATATCTTAAGGAATAGGTACGTGTTGTGACTGCTCGAATCTTTCTCTTTTTAAGTACCAGGCACAAAATGAACAATCAATGTTATAACAATGAAACGATTTTATTTTATAATAACAAGCATAAGCAACAATAGGAAAATGATTTTCATTCGGCTATTCTTTTAATTTTCCTTCTTCAAGAATTCAGGTTGGCTACAACGTACACAGTCACTACCTAGCTATTAGCTGATTCTTGGATTGTCTCAGAAAACAATGAGGAACTTTCAAATTTCTTGATCACACAGCGAAAATGAATAAACGATTTCAATAGATAAATAATTGCAACAATAAATACAATTCAATATTGGTTGTAAATAAAACTTTCAATGTTTAAAATCCTCTCGAATGATTTAGCTGTTAAATTGGTTGTTGAAAATGACTGCAGATGGGTATGACATTCGTAAAGTATAAATATATGTATGGTTTTTAATTAGTGCTTTAATTAAAATTGATCAAAAGAAGTGCACTAATTATATTTTGTTTGAAAGACATCTCTTGAATTACAATGCGATTATGAACGGGTTTTGCGCTTGATCGTGCATCGCAATTTCTTTGATGATAATCGCCAATTGGACACGATGACATGGCGATATTGAATAATAAAAATTAAATATGAAAAAATGTCAAAAATATGAATAAATTATAATACTTTAAAAAGTTTTTTACTGAAAATGTGTATTATTTTAATTTTTTTTGGTGCTTATAGAAATCTAACACTTTTGATTTTATACAATACTTTCACTATTAGTCCAGTTACTAAACAAATTAATTTTTGGATGATTTGACCACATATTCAAAATTTGTTTTTAATTAGGTACATACTTATTGTTAGTACTGCTTAATTCACACTATGCATTGTCTTACTTGGTAAATAGTATACAAGTAAGTACTAGGCATTCATTCTAGATTGATACTGGGGTAATACTATAGGTGATATCGAGTTATATTAAGAGAGACACACAAATAAGTATAATGTAAAGGATTATACAATATACTAGGTACATATGGGTACTACGTTATATGACTTAGTTTCACTCTAAATGTTTCAACCTACATTTAGCTATTGTCACTTTTAATGAATTCTGATAAAAAACGTTACTTTTGATATGTATTCGCTAATCGTTATAATCGCATACTGTCTAGCTCTATGTTTAAGAATCTGAAATACTAAAGTACACTGTTTTTTCTCTTATACCAATATTCTTTCTAATTTTAAATATTTTTTTCTGAAAAGTATACAGTAAAAATGTCATTTTTGATAAGATTTAATACATTAAGAACATTAAATTTTATTAAAGTTCAGTTTTTTCTTATAAATTATATTTTTCTCAACATTGCTCACGCTAATATAATATATGCATCATTACACTCTTAATATAAAATTATTTTAAAAAAATATGTCTAAAGGAGAAAATATATTGTATGCACTACAATAACGATTAACGAACTTGAAATAATCATAAAATTCTATATCTATATACGATATAAAAAATATTATAAGTCACATTTAATTGTATGTCAAAATAAAGAACTATTATATTAATAAAATTGAATTTCAAATGCCAGAATATCTCTCTGTATTTCTTAAAAATTTTAGTGTATCCATCTCACCATTATTTACTAATAGAAATACCAAAATTCCGAGTTTTTGATTAATATTTCTATTACAACTAATCAGTAAGCTAAAGTTAGCATTGAAAAAATTTCTTAGAATGTGATGATTCCACTCCAGAATAACTGGAAAATCCATATATTTTGAAAAAGCCAGAACATATTGTTCATGACAAAACGTGACAGGTTTATATTTGAAGAGATATTAAAATCTTAAAAGTTAAAAAACTAGATAGTAAAATCTTCAGTAAAAATATCTTATGGAAACTTTTAATTTATTCAATATTTGAATCACTAGGATCTACAAAAATATACATACCTACCTATATAAATAGATTTCTTTAATAATTTTTGTATATTAATCGTAAAAACCCCGACTTTGTCTGGATTGCAATTTAATGGAATATATAGAAGGTAGCACCTTTACGAGTATGATTAATGATCATGCTATTTTTTAACTGAAACCAAAATTTAATATTAGCTCTTACTAATGCAATAGCATGTCTAATTTAAACATTTTTTGGGTTATCTAAGGTCGTATCAACTACTTTAGTTCTTAGTTACTGACAAATTCATACCCTCAAAAAAAATGTTGGAAATCCATTGGAGTTTAACCCAAGAACTACGGGCGTTTAGGGCGACAATTTTGTCACTAAACCGCTAAGTAACGATAGTCGTTTGTTTTATTATAACAAACATATCTATACCAAAAAAAAAATATTGGCTCACATTTGAATATTCTAATGCCAATATACCAATGTATAAGGCATCTTAAGTCGATTAATAAGTTCAGTTGTTATTCTGCTACTTAATGATAATAAGAAAAACTATTCCTAAATGAAGCTCACTAATCTTAAATAGTAGGTATAATGTACATGTACGTGTTAAGTGGAAGAAGAGATCCAACCAATGGCTCATAATGTGTTTAAAATGCTAAAATAATTTTTTAGCTTTAAAATTAATTTCGAAACTTAATAAGCATAAATAAACTTCAATAACAATAAGAATTATTTTCAAAAAATAGAATTTAAAGAAATAAAAAAGTTGCAAACAACGATGCAAATCATTTTTTCAAAATTAAAAAAGGAGTTACGTTTTACTTACTAGTAGGTAATGAAAAATACATTTTTATTCTTATGGTCGATAAATTTGAATTACAATTGTGATATGATGATATAATGTACTATATTATATTTTACTTTATTCAAATTGTATTTATTCCTGTATTTCTTTATAATTAATTATCTATAGTAAAGATCTTGAATTTAAACCCTAAGAGAGTTTAAAAATGGATTAACTAAGTACAACTATACTATTATAATATAACACATGACAAAGTGTAATTAATTAAGCCATGTAAGCTCATTGTTAAGAAAATTATCATTGTTAACGTTGGATGATTTTCTGATTTATTGGATAAATATTCTTATAATTTTTTCCCAAAACTACTTACATAAAGTAAGAATCACTTGTATGTTAATATTCAAAAGTGTATTTGTCTTATGATATAGATACTTTTAACTTATGACTCAATAATGTTTTTATGAGAATCAATTATAAGATACACAGTTAAACATAAATACAGATTTTATAATATAGTTTTTTATATAAGGTAGCGAAAACTCGAATCTTCAACCAAAGAGTTCTTATACTATAAAAACAAAGTCAAATAGTTTTTCTTGTAAATTTTCTTATACCGTTTGCGTAAATAAAATTGGGATTAGTTTGGCCAGCTAGAAAATTTCTAGTTAGTGATTAGTAATATTGGAAAGTCATAAAGTTTTTTTTTTTTTTGGGTGGTTATGGTCGCTTTAACAACTATGGTCATATCACGACTGTCTTACACACAGAAATATTCTGTAGGTCTTGAATCTTAATTTTTAATCTTATATCTAGGGATTCGATGGGGATCGAACCCAGAACCACTGGCGCATGTAGCAGAGAGAGCAGTTGCTCTAATCACTGCGCCAACAAGTGGGTTTCATAAACTTTTAGTTAGTAGAAAAATTACTTTAGTCGATTAATTAACAAATGAACCAAATTGTCACTGAAAGAATCATTCAATGAAGTTTTATTTTTAATTGAAGATCTCTCATTCGTTTAGACATTAGATTTGCAATTTTATACGGAATGAAAATCATCTTTTATCAAAAGTGTATTTCAAAAATAAAATGAAATCACCTATATAATATTACCCAAATAACTTAATTCCAATTTTTTTAAGAAAATATTTACCCCAATTCCATATATAAAAATTTGTATCATAAGCCCATGTCAAGTCTAAGTTATTGCTCTAGGTGGCAACAAGAAGTAGCTAAACTGACCAATCTTGTTTATACTTTCAATCAAAAACGGGGAAGATTTGTAAGCAGATGAAACCTCAAAATACGGTCAAAACATGCGTACAAAACTTGGTAAGTGTATCTATTAAACTCCACTTCATAATTTCATCAAATCTTTTTGACCCTTAATTTCAATTCAATATTTCAATTTGTTTTTAAATATTTAGATTTGTTAAAGCACTTCATTTTGATATTTGACATGCTACAAAAAAGATAAAAATTAAGTCCTATAAAAAATACGTTTTTTATTTTTCTGAGATTTTTGGAAATAAATTAAGATATTGAAAAATTTTAAAAAAATTTGAACTTACAAAATAGGATTAGATAAGAAACTAGAGAGTGCCAAAATGGTTCGCACCGAAAGGAATACATCCACGTTACTCCACTGATAGGTATATATGTTAATACTTTAATACACTATTGTTGATACTTTTGAATATGTTAATCCTAATTAGATTTATCAATAACAAAAGTACGAGATATTTGTAAAAATTTATTACGTCTTACAATTTCTAAATTTTTAGTCTGTTGCTATAGGCATACTAGAGCGAATGTATAAAGACAGAGAGATGTTTTCGATAATTAAAAAAAAATAAATTATCCGAAACGATATAATAAGTAAAACGTTCTACAGCTGATTTTAAAAGAAAATATAGGTGAAAAAAGAGAAGTAGAAAAATAATAAACGTCATGAATGAGAAACACACATCAATGGACAGGATTAAAAACAAAAGGTGAAATAATTAACATGGCAAGAGACAGACAAAAATTTGAAACTGTGGTGGCCAACGTTCAATGACTTGGAGAGGTAATACAAGAAAAATACTAAAAGCATTTTATTTTTTTGTTTTTTAACTACTTATTAATTAAGAAGTGCTACTTTTGAAAAGGATCATTTGAGACTATAAATAAATTTAATTAAACAGAGGAACCGTACTTCGAATAAAAAAAGTGAGAATGTAAATATTTAAACCAAATAATATTTTAATATTTATTGCTTATTAAAATACAACCAAGCATCTCAGTATATATATCTCAGTATATGTATATATGTATATTATATTTTAAAAAAGTTTTTAAAGTATAAGTCCTAAACGTTATGCTCAGATTGTGACATTTATTTTTTAATTAATTTTTTTTTGAATGAAATATTTTACTCCGTATTAAGCGTTTAGTTTAAAAAATAAATATGAAATCGTATTGTATTTTTTATTTTGAATTCTAAGAAATTATAACAGCTGCTCGTTCAAAAAACAAATTTATCCCTTCAGGTTCAATTTTTAATCTATTTAATTTTTTGTGACATTTTTGTTGGGATGAAATGATTTTATGATGTGTGCCTCTTGCTTGTATTCATATACAATATGCTATTCTTTTCTTTGTTGAAATGTTCCTCGTTATAACTTTTAATTATTCAGATTTTTTCATATTCATGCCGCGTTCCAATTAAATATTGAATAATATTAATAAGAATAAGAATAGATTTTTGTTCTATAAGATTAAAATTAAAATTTATAGTCCTGTTATAAATTAATATAATAGAAATATCTTAACTGTAAAGTTTATTGTCTATATTATTCATATTGGATAAATTTGATTTTTTAAATGGAAAAATCTGTAATAATTAATAAATCTTAGTGCTTTCTATAGAAGTGTATATGTATGAAACTATGTTTTTTTTTTTGAAAAATCGGCATTAATGAAGAAAAAAATAATTTTTATTTTATTACGTGGAGTTAGTTCTTTATATGAATTATGGTCATAATTATAAGTGAATGCGTTAAGAAATTTGAATTTTCCAATAAAATTTTATCGTAATAAAAAGACTTTGAAATGACGTTCACAGTAATTTAAATCATATAAAAGTATCGTATAATCAACACATTTCTCGGTCAATAGGTTGAAGCTAATAAAACTTACTAATAAGCACGAGTGATTTGTTTATTTTATCATCAAAAATTAGATTCAAATCACTGATAAATCTAAAAGATAAATCGATTTACAATCAATAAATTAATCAATATTTGATTTACAAAAAAAAATTCAAACTAGTCCTCTCGTTCATTCCAAAACGTTTTTCAATAGTTTCATCACTCTTGTCACTTAATTTTAAGCAAATAAAAGATTAGCCAAAATGTTACGATAAATACCTACAACACATGTGGCGAGCTCTACAAAATACGTTTATTATTTATTACTCATGTTAAAATCCCATAAAAACATTTTTCTCTTTTTTCATCTTTCTTCTTGCGGCATTGCTTTGCCTCTTGTGCCGTTTATGGCCTCTTATTGCTTCTTAGTATGGGGCAAAATTCAGATAAAATTCAACGAAATCAATATTTATTGGCTATTTATTAAATTAATTCGATAGGTATATGTATTTGTTAAAAAGAGGAATAAGAAGGCCTCAAAACCGTAACACTAATATTTAACAAGGAAAAAACCGGTCGAAGGGTTCTCGATATTTATTTAACATACTTATGTGCCTCATTTGTGCCCGTGTTGAAGCCATTTTTGTTTTTCATGTGATGTTTGAAGAAGAAATGGACACGCTAATATCAGTTTACATAATTTATTGGATAATAAAGAGCAAATTCTGACTTATTAAAACATTTATAAAGTAAAATTCTCTCTTGATATTAAGCAATGAACAGTTATGAGCTGATTCTTTAAATGCGATTACAGCATGAGATTTTTAAAAAAATGTTTCATCCCTTAATTTTTCATGTTGAACTCAAAAAAAAAAAAAAACAAAATGTGGATTGTAAATTCGTGTCCAAAAAAATAAACGTTTTACTTTAAAACAAGATACTACTAATATATTTTATAAAGTGCAATCGTTAATTCAAGTTTTAGAGTAGAAGAAATAATCTTAGCAGGAGTCAATATCAGATATAACATTTTCTCACATTATTTATTTTAATATTCTAATATATACCGGGAGCTAATACTAAGAAGCGTTGTAACCGGAACTGGAACCATCAAATATCTGAAATAAAAATCTATCCGTAACCAAATCCAATGTAAAAGTCTCTGATAGTTTCGAATAGGAGGGAGTATATTATAACTTTGTTACTCTTGCATTTAAGTATACTACACTTAAACTTTAAAGTTAGAGTAATTATTTAGATATGTACTTATATGAATTATTGAAGTAAGTATATACCAAATAATAAATAACTTAGAAATAAGACCAAATTATAACCATTATTAGTATTTTACGTATTTTACTACGAAACTAACGAATAATATAAAATATTTTTATATCCATAACCGTATCCGAAATCGAAATATTATTATTTCTATTTTTGTATCCGTATTCAGATCCGAAGTGTGATACCCATAACATCCCTGATATTTGGAAAAAAGCACATAAAAATATACTTTTTATTGACATTGTAACGCACAGAGATAGACAACGAACAGCGATGGAAGCGAATAAAATATTTGGGATTGTTTCATGGAAATTCTAAAAATGGATATTTCAACCTTCATTATTGACAGCCAACAATTTTGTAAGTTTTTAGAAGGACCTGCAATTGAACTCTCTTAAATAGTTGAGCAGACTTATTTTGCCTATATAAGGCCTTATATAACACACACATTGGTTCTAAGTGAGTCAGTCAGTGAATACAAGTGATTCAAGTAATAGCGATACTTGTAATTTAAAAGGTGATTAATATAAAGTGCTTTTTGCAACAAATTTTTTGATTTATTAAGCGTTTATAATAAATAATAATAAGATCAATACAAGTTTGAGAAATCACGTTTCATCAGCTTCTTGTATCTACCTAAATAACTAAATATACAGTCGTTAAGGACAGTTAATGTTGATGCGACTCAAAATAAATAAACCAAAAAAAAAATCACGTTTCAATAGTATATGTGCATGGACCAAATTCGTTTCTCTAAATTAGTGTTTTGCAGCATATGGTCTAATCTCTTAAATCGAAATAGTGACTATAGTGACTATTCACTATTTTTACAGTGCAGAGTATACCACTAAACTCAAATAGTGGTATACTTTTCACTACTAAATAGTGAATAGTCACTTATTTGATAGTCGAAAGTCACTATTTCGATTAAGGAGAGTACTGGTTAGACCCGGCTCTATCTAAGGTTTTTATATAGTTCTTCGAAAATTCCCAATTTTGATGTTTAATACTCGTGATAACGTAAAAATAATTAAACTAATGAAAATTGAGTACAAAAATGTATTTAACACTCGCCTCTTAGGTTCAAGATAAACTAACCCGGCTTATTGCATAAAAATTGCTGACCTAAAAGTTGTCATGTTGAAACAGTATAGACTAGGAGCTTTTATAATTTTATGAAAAAGTTGTGTTATAAAGGTCGTGACTGTTATCTGAAGGGTAGTTGTATGACCTCTTAAACCTTGAATAAAAATTGATTTTCTCACAGAAGTGATTAAAAGATAAAACGTATAAAAAATGAGCATTAGAAAATTTGCAATTAATTTTTATTATTTATTATTATATTGTTAACTAGGCTATAGATATAATATTCATTATTCCTATAATTTTCATTTTGTGTGCATTTAATCCTTTGTATATTATGAAGTATGTACCTAGGTACATTTATTTGGTCCACCGCTAAGCCTTATGATTTAAATATCTAGCTTAGGTTTTCCATTTAAAATCAGTAAATCATTTCTTCATAAAATATAATAAATTATAGCAAATACTGAATAAGAGATAAAGCAATAAAATACATAGATTTCATTGAGGAAAACTGAGAACATATTTAAAGTATTTATTGAACGTTGGTCTGGTTTATATTGAGAATTTCACTTCTTCGTTCCCGTTTTTTGCCAGTTTCCGACTGCAATTTACTGAACATCTTGTACAGATGATTTATTTTATAGCGAATTTTATGAGTTTCTAGGTATTATTTCGCTAGTGCTATGATACTCCATTCTTATTTATTTATGAGAAACTCATATTATCTGATCTTATACTAATGTTCATAATAGCATCATAACAGCAAAAAATGAATGAAAAAAAGAAAATTATTCAAATGATTAGAGAAAAGAAAAAGCTTATACTTAATAAAATTGACATTTCTATTTCGCTTCGTTAGTAATTCACATTTCACCGGAAATGGAACTTGATATAACTGGAAAAACTCGATCAAAACTCGATGTCATCACAATTCAACCCCGAGCCGCGATTTCTTCCTGACAATAAAAACGTTGGTAATCAACGATAGAAAATAAACTTTTCCTAACCATTGGAAAAAAATAAAAATAAAAAACTCTTTCAAGTGAAAATAATTTCGAATTTCTCTCGTCGAAGTTTTCCTCTTAAATATCTCGAGAGAAATTTATTTGTAATACAATAATATATGTATATAGAAAAAAACCGCAAGAAAGAGAAAAAAATCAAACTCTTCAATCTGTGAGGAATTTAAAATATTACATGCGTATGGTGTCATGTTTCCTCATATTGATGTTATGATGGATCGATTTATTAAACTTGAACTTCGCTTTTAGACAAGTGAATGTCATATTGAATATGTAATAAAATGTAAAATGATATTCGAAATTAATCTTTAAAATATTTTATCCTAAAAATATTTTTCCAAAAAAAGGATTGCTAAATATTGTTGCAAGAAAAAAAATGTTTTTCAATTTTTAATTTTTGGAGATTTCAACGCACAACTAAGTGTAGAACTCAATTTTTATTGTTTTGTTTTTCTTATTATACTGAAAAATTTTACAGTGCACTTTTTTGGAACCTTTATGAAAAAATTATGAGAGGGAATGTTCATAAAATTAGCATAAAAATTAGTAAATCTTGCCTAAATTTTGTAAAACAGACTACTAATATTACCAAAGTAATTTGGACTTATTTTTCCAAAAAAAAAAAAAAAAAGAATTGCCAGATATTTTTATCAGAAAAATATTATTTCGATTTTTAATTTTTGAAGATTTTAACGCACAACCAAGCGAAGAACGAAACTATTAGATTTTTGCAATTTACTTCTTTTCACGCCTTATGAAAAAATTATGAGAGTGAACTAACACAAAACTAAAACTAACATAATGTTGTTAGTAAAACTTCCTTAAATCTTTTAAAAAGTCTTCCAACATAACCAAAGTAATGAACATTTACTGCTTACGACATCTACAATCTACATGCTGTTTTTTCATGTCAAAATACGTGAACTTTTTTTTTTACTTTGAAAGTTTTATTGAAAACATACATAGGTATAGGTAGGTACCTACTTAAATTTAAAAAAAATAAAATTATATTCCAAAATCAAATGGACCTATAAGTTGAAGAACAAATGAATTAATGAATGCAGTTTTTATCAATAAAAGCTTTGCACAAAATTTAAAACTGTTAAGACTGTTTAGAGTTTAAATACCTAAATGAAAAACATATCTCGAGGAACTAATCTAATCTGATCTTGATTTATTTATCGTCGCATCAACTTCTAGGTTATTAGCGACAAGTGATTAGCTATTAGATCTTTTTAATTTATAACTAGATTTACTCTGTTTATTGTCATTATACTTAGAACTTTTATTTTATCACTTTTGTTTATTTCAAGTTTTCGGGTCACAGTGGTTTTGTTTGGAAGGGTCTGGTTTCACTAATAAGTAATAATACTAATAAGTAGCTACAAAGAATTATTGAATTTTCCCTATTAAAGTCTTCAAACGAATAATTTTCTTATTATATCTTCTTAGTACATTTTTAACAGAGTATAATAAACAGAGTAAATGAAAATGAATACTCTCCATCGATAAAATTAATATCGTATATAAAATTAGTATATATTTTATAGACACCTATCATTTATCAGATATAACTACGACTGTACAAACTAAATGCCAACATTTAAAAAAAATCTTGCTAGTGAAAATCAGGCTCAAAAAGTTGACTATCTAGGAAAATAACCGTTTGCAATGTTGTCACTTAATCGAATCTTTTCGATGGTAGTTAATAGCAATGTTGATGATGATAATAACAATAATAATAACGACAAGTACCACTTGATAATCTCACGCTGTTCCTCTTCTCCATGTTTCGTTTTAATGATAATTACAAGAAGCACAAATATACCTTCGTAAAACGTCCTAAGTATGACTTTCGTCATCATTATTTCGATGATGAGAGACCAACAGCGAGGCGAGTGCTCAATAAAGACACTATGTGTAATTAATGAAAGATAAAAGACGTGATATATGACCGACATAAATAAAGATAGGTGAGGAGAAACGAACGAAACGAAACGAACTTCACTAACGCTAAAACGATAATCGTTTATAATTCGTTGTCAGGTTAATTAAAGGAAGGAAAATTGCATGCTACGTTTTTTTTTTATCTTGGCTTCTCAATCGTCTCATACGTATATCATCTTCGACTTATCATTTTCAATCCGAGTTTCCATTCCGCACATCTGACAGAAGTGGATCACTTTCTTTTACGGATAATTTTTTGTGCAAATCAACGAAAACTCAAATGAAATAAAAAATTGTGTATTATTTCAATAATATCTAGGACAAATCAATTGAAACGTGTGTTGAATGCAACTGGATTTTTGAGGCAGAAGGAAGTTGAAGGCATAAAAGACGCAGAGAAGAAGAACAACAAATATTTTATCTCGAAGAAAAACTTACCAATGTCGGCCAGAAGTCGACACGTGAGTCACACACCTCTTTAAGCAATATCGCTAGATTTTCTTTGAAACGACGCTGACACGTATGACAAAGACGAGGACAAGACACAAAACGGTGACGAGAACAAAATTAACACACTTGAAAACCACGCACGGACTTATCGTATAGTTAACAACTCTTTTATGGTCACTAGCAAAAAACGTTTGCCTCAATCCCGTTTTTCAAAACATATCGAAACGCCTGCAAACAGAAGACAAATATTTTAAAAGCTAAACCAACATGTGCAATGTGCATTCAAGTTATCAAATACGATACGAGTAAGTTCTTGTTTCAACCCATTTACTTAAGTGTTTAACTTCAGATGCAGTTTAACTTGAAAATTGTCGTTAATTATTATCGATCAAACTTGGTTCCACGGTGGCAAACACTTCGATTTTAAATTAACAGTCAACAAACAGCTTTCTCACGTATTTACTCATATTATGCTACTGAATTATGTAAGTCAAAATTTTGATGTAGACTTACATCTCTTCATTGAGCTCTTATAGAATATCAACACACAAAAAAGAAGTTATGACGCTTCTCTAATCACAGTTTTTTTTATACCAACTATCTATACTTGTACCAGAATTTGAGCCAATATGGTTAATATACTAGAATGTTGTTCTTCAATAGTTCACAGTTTCAGACGATTTCTGAAAATTTTAATAAAATATATTATCGATTATATCTCCGCAGGTAAATAAATGTAAATACTTATAAGTACATGAAGGTTTCCACGCAGTGAATCTAAGATAAAGCACTTCGTATCCGAGCATAATGATAGACAAAGTAAGCATTTATTTTAAAAAAAATTAATAAAACAACACCCTACTGTGTTAAAATGTATACCTTTAAGTATAATTAATATAAGTGAAAAATATTTTTAAAAGAGAAAATTGAAGGTTTTAGCACAAATAAAGCCTAAAATTGCAGTGTAGGTAATTCAAATTGTTAATTTGGTGAAAATAACGAAATCATTTGAACAGAGCAATTTGTAATATACGACCGACATAAGTAAGTCTACACTCCTCAATTCAAGTGGTTGTTTCGTAAAGATAACTGTTCAATTTTTAATATCTAAAACTAGTTGCGTAGCGTATAAAAAGAAAGGGGGGTTACAGCTCCAGGTGGCACAAAAGTAAGGGCAGCAAAGTGGTTGAGTCTGCTAATCCAGTTTTTGCATTAGATAGTGACAATTAGTTCAAAATGAAAAAATCCATTGTATACTATACATCCGTTGTATATTGTTAAGTTCATTGTTATTGTTAAGATAAAATATTGTTGATAGAAAATGGTGATGATAATCTAATCATAATTTTGATAACAACCCCAGTCTTTATTGCTACCTTTAGTAGTCCTAATGGTGAAAGAAGCTTTTAAAAATTGATCCTTATAAAATAATATAAGATGTCCCAATGAAAGCCCAAGATTTTTTTCTGGGTTTTTGGATTCAACGGTCGCTAATGACCATAGTAGTTGATGCGACCTTAAATAAAGCAAAAAAAAAATTTAAGATGAAATAATAATAATAATTTAACGTCTTATAAATTGATGAACACTGGGTAGCCTGCATGAAAAAGTGTCACGTTCCGTTTGAGCCTGTGCGTGTAAGCGAGAACACGAAACAAGTGATAGAGAGGCACGGTATTATTGTTTTTTTTTCTACAATTTAATAAGATTCAATTGATTTCCTTCATAATTTTCAGTCTGATTTCATTTTAAAAAAATTGCTAATTTTCAATTAACTCCTTCTTTGTATTATACAAAATAATGATAATTCAGTGATAATAATTCAATTCAATTCATAAAAGTATGCAATGTTTCATCAATGTTTCTTTATGACGTTATCACGTAAAACTATCGTCCGTAAACTGACTTTACAGACAACCAATTTTCGTTGTTATCTTTTGGAAGCAATATACCTTATTATAATGTATTTCAAATTATAGACATATTTTTTTTAATTGAAAAATAGGAGTTGGTTAATCCATGACTGGCGCAACAGGTAACATTATTACTGTCCCAAACTATACTAAAACGATTTTATCTACAATTGAAATCCAGTTTTTTTAAACTGTGTGTGCAAAATGATTACGATTATGATTATACATACAGTCATAATAATAGGTGGTGCAGACATAAAATGATTTTAGGTTATAAATGTTTATTGGAAATATTGTGGAATTCCTCAATGGACAAATGAGTCAAATAATTTTTTTTTCATATATTACCTGCCTAACTCTTGCTTTTATGAATGATGTAAGTTAATTTCCAATGAAATTATTTGAATTAAGTATAATATTTTATTAGGGTGCAAAGTTATCAAAATCTAGTCTTCAGAGTGTCTTTTCATTTTTATTTTTATAAAATAAGGTCGTCATACACGAACTAATAACCGTTTTAATATTTAAACTGAAAGTGTTTGATTTTATCATTATATGCACTTTGTGACTGCTAAATCTGGGCGTACATACGTCTTCGTTTTCATTTTCAGTTTCGTTTCGAGAACGAAGTTTTCAGTTCACGATTTTTAAATTTTCGCGTAGGCAACAGAAGTCGTTTTATGAAATGTATTTCTTAAACTTATTTTATACAGAAGTAAGGAATAGATCTTAAGTAAAGCAATATTGAATTTTCATGATAATTATTATAAAATAAGTACAAGAAAAAAACAATGCTATTACATTATTCATCGTGGATATCACGTGGTTTTTCTGTGCCAGACAAATTGTGTATAAAAAATAAAAACTAAACGAGAAAACCGTTAAACGAATGAATGAATGAATGAAACGCTCTATAATTTTTATCGAATATTAAATTATATTTATAAAAGTAAGAAAAAACCTGATAAGTTATGTTTAAACAAGTTTACTTGTTGATACATTTCATTTAAGCTGAAAGATTTCAATGAGCAATAAGACGCGAAAATTACCAAAAAAAAAGTGTCTTGCAGCTGTGTTTTTTTTTTCAATAGAATTAGATAAAAACTTGTAAAGACGACATATTTTTTTCTTTGGCATCAAATTTCATTAATTGAATTTATTTTCCGCCAATCATTTGTATGACAGAATGACAGATAATTGGCATAGGATCGCGGTCAAATAGCTGTACGAGATGATTTTAATTTATCGAAAAAATAAGGCAAATCTCTACTTTATTTTTTTCTTTCAAAGATGAAATATCTACACTCGTTAACTATTTCTGGAAGTGTTATCAGAAGGAGAACGAAATTGATTTATGTCGAATTGTTCAGCCCTTTTATTCGTTTTTAATTGGAGTCAAGTGGTACAAGGACGTGGATAAAATTTATAGTTTCTATTTATGAAATACATATTTCGTTTTATCGTGATTGGTTTTATGTTTCATTTATAAAATCAGGTCATCGTATTGTAGGTGTTGATAAGTTCTGCTTTTTTTCATTTAATTTTCTTGGAATTATGTAATGGGAATTATGAGGGTATTGTTCGAGATAAGAGATGGAATTCCGTTGTATTTCCATTATGTGAACAATTGAAAACAACGAATAAAAACGATAAAAATTCAAAATTATTGATTTTTTTTCTATTTTTAAGTTCCATTTCTTTACATTAAACTTTCTAAAAGCCTAATTACAGTAAATTTCTTAATTAAAACTCTTTAAACCTCAAACCCCTACATTTTTAAATTAAAACGAAAAAAAAACTGAATATATTGAAGATAAATTTTTATCTTTTTTAATTTCACGTCTTCAAATTTAAACTCGTTGGAAGTTTTATCAACTACAAACAATTATGGTTTGAATGTATTTTGTATTATAGTCATAGTGTCGAAAGTTCAAAAAAATGGTTTTAAGTACAAAATGTTTTGATGCAGATCAATGATTCTAAATTTTTTTTACTATTATGGACTTTCAAAAACTACTAATATTTCATGCAGACCCCTTCGAGAAAAAAAAATGCAAAAAGAAAATTGTGTAGGTTTGTATGGTTCAATATAAAGAATATTGTATGAATATTCAATAATTAGGTTCATTCCATTTAACTTTTCTTGTACTACTTCTTGTACTATTTGTTCTTACTTTCTGAAGTAGGTATGTCTACCCTTAGATTAGTTTCGGGTGTTTTTAAATTATATCCGCTCGTGACCAAGTACTGGTTTTACTGATTTAGAATCTTAAAATAGAAAAGCACAAGTGCATCTAGTGCTTCTACATAAACGCACCCGTTCAGAAACGGTCACATATGATCTCGAACGCTTTGCCATTTTTGTATGGAAATGTACGTTGTTTTTTTAAAAGGAACGAAAGTATGGGCATATTAGTATAGACGTTTAATGCGTAACTATACAACCAGAAACATTAAAACTCCCCGTAGGTTTATTTGACAATAGGAAATTTAAGAATTGTTAACAAAAAAAAAGCATTATTCTCTCGTCTGCTAAATTTAAGTCGGTAACGTAAGCATCAATCAGCATCGTTTACATTATATTGGTAATAGTTGCCACCAAAGTAAAATATTGTAAAATGTTCGACAAAGAAGAGGATACCTACGATAAATATGTTGATTGTAATCCTCGCAATTCCTTACGATAGATTTGCAAACCTTCAAGGGTTTGCGAGCAATAATCTGGGAATCGCTAATGTTATTGCTCTTACTTATAAATACCTTACTTATTAACGTTTTTTATAAGAGTAGAGCTGTCTTTGGTGATTTTAAAGGAACAGAGTACATACAATGGTCGAATCGTATGTATCAAATTTAAACTTATAACATATCTATATGTGAAGAATTGTCTAAAAGTAGTAAGATTAACAAACAGTAAAATTAAGACTAATTTGCTTGCTAACTAAAATCTACAATGTGATAATAGGTACAACAACAAAACCTAACAACGATTATCTGTCATCGTATTCAATTTTATAAGAGCTTATAACCTTGATAGTTGCAAGTTAACATTTGGTCTCAATAGTCGCATTTACCAATTAATAGATTTTATTATTAATATTTAGGAGTATTTCCGAGAGTAACTGTCAGATCCGCGACTTATGAAAATATTATCATAAATTATTATTTTCTAACGATTTGGATCACACTTTTCTAGCACCCCTAATTTGTAGTGTAAAAAGGTTTATATATGAGCTCCTGAGGAAATGGTTCTATTTCTGATTAATTTTCACGAATGTAATTTAGTAATAAACTAATAACAAACGCTAATGAATTTATTTTAACATCCTTTTTCTATAAGTACAAGATTTATTGGTATTCAGGCTAACTAGGCTTAAATTTAGGCTGCTTCCAATTAAACTAAAGGGCAAACATTTTTGAAATTGGAAATATATGCGGCGTAATAGTACGATATATAAACTATAAGGGTGTGATGTAGAGTTGATCTTTGAAGGATATGAATGAAACAGGAACATTATTATTATACAAGGTTCTTAAAATTAAGAATTAGTTAAAAAAATATGTACTCGTATAATATACACATGTAAGTTGTTAACTGAAAATATAATGACTAACTTTTATTGAACTCGAGATTTTTGGGTGAATTATGAACACTTAAAAAAAACATTTTGTATTTGCATACACAGGTGTGATTTCCTTTGTCGTTGTATTATTTTTTTTATTTCCCTTGAAACCACAGTTAATAGCTTTTGTATTTTTAAATTTAAGGTAGCATTAAACCTATAAAGTTAACACGATGTACAAATAATGATTAATTTGTAGACTCAGATACCCAAAGTACGCCTTAAACAAATGTCACATAATCACAAGGAAAATAATTTTTTAACTTGATTTTTATTTTTTAATTACAGGAAACTTTTGCACGAGTTGCGGCAGTTAAAATATCTCACATCAGTCTTCCAACTCATTTGGTATTGAAATTAGAAAAATTTAATTTTTTACCGGCTACTTTTAGTTTTAAATTGATATAAGAAACAATACAACTTTTAGTTAACACCTCAAAAATATTATTTTTCATATTCTTATTTTCTAATAAAATATCTTACTTATTTTATAGAAACAAACAATGATCAGGTTTTTATTTTTTTGAATTAATTTAAACATATACTTAACCGCTTAACAGATATTAAGACTCAAAGTGTCAGCAACTTGCATACAGCTTGTATATAGAAGAGAGCGGTAAATTCAATTATATTTCACCAATTCTTGTTTTATAAATAAAATTTGTGACAGTAATAAATAATGTAGCCTATAAAAAACCAATCAAGAATTGATCAACAAGGACTATCATATATGCTTCTTATCACTCAACTTTCTCATTTTTGTAAGAATTTTTTTTAATTACTGCACACGAAAGTTTTGCAAAAAAAAAACATCAAAGCTTTATTGTTGTTGTTCATTTCAATTAATAATTTCACTTCGTTGCAATAATAAACTTTTACCTTTTTAGTAAAAAAAATCAATTTTAAAAAAATTACAAAAAGCAATCTCTTTCAAAGTTACCGCGTCTCGTTTCAAAAACAATTGATTAATGCAATTAAATCCACCTAGTAATTATGAGGCACCTACTTCATTATTTTTCTTTCATTCATAAATTGGGTCAATTGTTGCCTTGATTATTACAAATTTGTAACAATGTAAAAAATTTGTATTGAAAAAATAATTGCAAACAGTAGAAAATTTTCTGCTACTTGTTTATTATACTTTGTACCCATTAAAATGATGAAAAATTCGTAAATAAAATAAGCTTACCTGATTAATATTTTGTGGGTAAATGAAAAGAATCCTTAATAATTGTGGTTAGTGCAAAAAAATCACAACACTCACAGAGGTTCACTTGTATTTTTTATGAGTTCACTTGTGTCGATTGTTGTTATATATTGTTGACGTAAATCGTGACATTGTCTTCGGATGAGAGCGTGACGTTAAGAGCCGGTTTTTATAGTACGCGTCGAATAACCGAATTTGACCGTCTACAAGCAAGTCTAGATTGAGACTCGAGAGTTTAGGCTCAAACTGAAACTGAATAGGCTTAAATCATCGTGGTTTGATTTGGTCTCTGGGTCTTTCTGGCTAGTTTGGAGTGGTGAGTTGTAGCACTATCAGATCAGACGTCGTGGTGTGACTCGTTCGTGTAGATGCTTTGACATGGCTCGATGGTTCGATGGTTCCCCATATGATGGTCGTCTCCCCCAATTAAAACGACGATCGAATCGATGCAGATTGTACTAAATGGTAGTAGTAGAAGTAGTGGCGGCGCGGCGGCTACTTGGCTACTTCCATCTGGGTCACTGGACCATTCTTCCACCATCGGACCACTCTCAAGCCGTGCTACAGTCCACACTGCTGCTTCACTGCAATTGCAGACAAGTGCATTGTTTCCGATGCACTTGATTGTAATACGAGCCGTTCCCTCTTTCAAGCACCTAATTGCGATACTGAGAATTTTTCCAAAATTATTGCTCTTCATTTAACTACTATACGAAATACATCGGCTTTACCTACTTTGATCTCTCAAACTTAGTTTGATAAATAAAAATATAAATAAGTAATTTCGAAACTTAAAAATTTCATTTTGTTTAAAAACTTCAATGTTCAACATCCCAAAAATTTAATTGTAATCTTAAATTTGTACTAAAAAATAAAAAAGAAAAATATTTACTTCTCAATGTAAGTACAATAATACGGCAATATACCTAATGTAACCTTAAAACAATTATTTTAAAAATGGCCATTTAATTATTATTTTAATTATCATAATTATTATTGTATTTATTTAGTAGAAAGCTACAAAAAATATTGAACATAAATTAAAGCATAACTTTATTTAAAGCAGGATTTTGTCATATCCTTTCATCAATCCTTCCATTATCCTTTCATCTTTGCTATAGTAGGTACTGTGGTAAGTCATTTTTTCTCTCCTTGTTTCTCTTAATTTTAAAAAAAACTGGAATATAAGATATTACCGTGGTACCCCCAAATTTTAACACTATTTATTATTGGCAGATTTACCAGCAGGCTGAGTAGTGACACAGCTGGAGTGACTCATGCATCAGTGTTACCTACTGGGTTTGATCCTCGTCGAATTCCCGGATATATGACTATGACTTAAGATTAATGACCTACAGAAATTTTCTGTGTTTAAAACAGTCGTAACATGATCATTGCTGTTAAAGCGACTTAAAACACCAAAAACCAATATTGGTTTTAAAAAATAAATCATGTATTTCCTATTTTATTTGTGTATGAAAAAACTAGATTTAAAACTTAGATTTTTTAAAAATTATCTATTAAACCATTTAATATTTGCAATTTTTGGTTCAAAAATTCATTCGGCTGTTGTTTAAAACAGGAGCAGTTCATTCCAGACAAGTGGGCAGTAAGAAAACGTGCAATCAGATTGAAAATCTCAGGTGAAGGTCCTCACGAATTGTCTCTGATCTCCAATCGCTCATCGTCACGATCATCGCGCGTCTTGCATTGCCGAAATGAGATGGAAAGGGATTTTTGATTTTCGGATATGTATCAAATTGATGGCTTGCTTTTGATAGGTCTCGTTTGCTCGAAGGGCGCAAGTTCATTGGCTTCATTGTATTCCAAAACGTTTGTCTGTATGTCCGTCTGTCGAACGGTCGTTTATCCGCCTCCCAATTATAAATTTTAATCTTTCATTTAAGAAAAAAAAGAGCCAGATATACGTAATAATACTGATGATGTTGGTACATGCACCTAATTATATAGTTAATAAATTCAGGTCATTTATAACACGAGAATCATTTAAAAATTCAACCAAATTTTAAATGAAAGTCAAAGATTCGAAAAAAAATGAGGACAGAGGACGCGAATCTTTCTTCTAAATCTTTGACTGAGTCTTATAAGACATCCTGGATGAAATGTTTGTTTTATATGACTGTCTTATGTTATGATAATTTTAAAATTTCTCTTTATAAAATTCTCAATTTTTAAAGGAAGTTAATTATAGTGTTTGATTCGCTTGACAAAACAAAAAACTTCTAAATGGAAATTTCTAATAATTGCCTAGATAAGAAGAAACGAATTCAACACTAACCATATATCTATATATATTTTTGAAAAATGGATTTTGTTAATAAAAATCTATTGGAAAACTAAAAATGTCTTTGTCTCTTTGGCTGCTTCTCTGCAATTAAGAGATGGATAATGATGATTTTTGTAAATAATTTTGTTAAGGTCTTAAATTATTCATCAAGAATTTCGGTCAGTTAAAACAATGACCTTTGATTTTTATAATAAAAAATTTTTGTTCGATGTTGAGTTTTGATACGAAATTAAAAACTTACATTCCTTTCAATTTTTGACGACAAAGCACAATTTCCTTTCTTATATTCGAAACGTTATTAAACTGTGGAAAAAAAAATGAAATTTTAATAACACATAAGGCTTAGAGACACGAAGATGTTTTGTAAGAAATAATTATTACATATTTTACATCCGTCTCATCAATGTATCAAAATTTAGTAAAGACTTTCTCCAATTTGTTCAAGGACCTAAAATATCAAGCTCAATTTCCAATTTAGGCCCCCAGCGACATCCATCAATACACTGAGAAAGTAAATCTCAATTAATTTTTCTCTCATCTTTTTTCCCGTCTTTCGAAAGCTTTTTATTATTCATTAATAAATTCCTCTTATAAATATCCTAGAATCATCAAAGAGAAAAGATTCTTCACAAATCCAAATAAATAATTCATCTACAATAATTATAAATATTTAATTTATAAAATCCACATCATATTGCTCACTCACCAAACAAAACTTTTTAATTTCGTTTAAGTCTCACGAAATTTCACGGTTTATATTCCAAAGAATTCAACCTGAAAACTTTGGCCACTGGCTGTTTGTTCTCCGACCTATTGTCTCGTGAAAAAACCCAAGTTTTCTTAGTTTTACTTTCAAAATTGTTATTATCTTTAATTTCCTGTATCGAAAAATTAATTTTCCCCGTCATGAAATCAATGTAACAACGCACGGTCTAATTGTTTAATTGAACAATTGCTCGTTTGCCTCGTGTCATCGTGAGATTGTATTATTTTGAATTCAATGTCAATTTCTTATAAGAAAAAGAAAGAAAAACTGCAAGTATATTGTAAAAAAATAGCTATTCTAAATTATATATTTATAATTGATAATTATAATTAGATGTAATTCTTAATGAATTTACGAGTATGTAGAATTTGTGGCTGGTGTTGTTTGTAGTATGGTTCGCTGTTCTTTTAACGTTTATAATAGTAATAATGTAATTATTAAAAAGTAAGCCTAATTATCATAGATGGTAAATATGTAGATAGGTATATATTAGATGCTTGTACTAGATGGGCATTGGCCGTCTTAATCTAGATCTTCTTATTGAATCGCAATATTGGGACTTATATTAAGACCATGCCAGTTAAGTGGTTTAGTTAACAATTTGTTCAGTTACGAAAATTTATCTGACTCTCCAACTTTGATGCTCATTAAATTTGCTTGATCCGACACATAAAGTAAAATCTAAAGAAAATTTTATCTGATTCTGAAGTTTATTTTCCAAGTTCTTGCTTTTAATCAATCAATATGAAAACTGTACCGAAAAAGTAATAAAAGTAGTAAAAACTGTTTTTGTTAAACTTTTACTTTATTCTTAAGAGAAGAATTGATTACTTTTATATGTTTATCTCATAAAGATGTATCCAATGATTGGAAACTAATCTTTTAAGTAGAGACTACGAAAATGGTCAAGGTATTAGCTATTAATAGAAAATAGCATATTAAGAATGAAAACTTAGAAAATGATTCAGTCAAGGGTGTTGTTAATATCAAATTCTGTTTAATTTCAAGGATGAAAGACTAGGAAATAAAACTCTCATGGGGATTTTATAACAACTGTATGAGTCGAAGAAGTGCAAATTGAAAAGGAAATATGTATAAATAATGAATCATTTAATATTAATTTAAGTAACTTGCGAAATAGAAGTACCTATAAAACACCTGTAAAAACACGTGGAAGAAAACACAGGACGGAAACTTTTTTTATAGAATTTGAGAACATTTGCTTAAAAAATCAAAGAGTGCCTGTTTATTAAGTCACGTTCAAGATCAAGTTAAATCTCTTGGCAAGAAACCTAGATCTAAAAGTCTAAAATCAATTAACAAAGTGCTAAAATATGCAAAACCTGTGTAAATTCAAAAAACAATAAAAAAAAGGTAAATATATAAGGAGCATCTGGTGGAACTGCTAAAAAACAAAGTTGCAATGAAAAATAAAATCACCAACGTAGATATAAAAAAGAGAACAACCATGGAAACAGTAACAAGGGAAAAATGACATAAAGAAAGGAAACAAAAATATATATCTTAGATGCCAAAAGATGTAAAAAAGAATTTAAATTCCTGGCTTGTTAACTAAAAAAAATATTCTCTGAAATGATACCTAATTATTCTCAAAATACAAAATCATAATAATTTTTGAAGATCTTAAAAAATTATTTTTATATTAACTTTGAACTTTTTTGTACACACATTCATTATTTTGGGGTCATTTAAAGAATAAAATAAGGTTGAGAACTAACAGATTTGAAGAGAACTCCTGTAAAAGGTTTTATTGAGTACCAGCAATGCTATATAAGAAGAAAATATAAATGAGTAACAGAACTGTCAAAACAAACTATCAAAACACTAACATAAGTAAAAAATTCGAATAGGAAACTGTAAGTAGCTAGGTGCATTTACAAAAATTGCCAGTAGCTGATTTAAAACAAATGTAAAAAATGTTAAGAATAAAAACCAAAAACATAAAAAACATTTTGAAACTCTAAGTTAAAGTTTACTTATAAAGCACAAAACAGTTTTATACACCAAATTGGACATTTTAAAAATCAAATTGGACACTTGACTCATTAGGTGTTTATTACACAATACATAATAGTTAAAAATTATTAATGGGCATCCTAGTGGTACAACGATACGAACATGTAAATTTTATTTATAAGTAATATTTTGTAGCAGCTGCTGGTATTTTCATAAACATAATTATAAAAAAATGTATAGCAGTAGAAGTAACAGTCGCAATAGACGGATTTATTACATCTTTCGAGTTTGAGCAATTTGTGGGATCTAACAAATTCCTAATAAAAAATTTAATATTTAACTTTTTGATAGGGTTCATCATTGGAGAATATGGTGATAATAAATAAAAGTATGATCTAGGTTTGTTCAATAAGCTCACGAACTTCTTGAGTATAATATAATATGATTGCGTTATTTTTATAAAAAAATAATTTATAATAATATTTTAATAAAATTCAATTTCTTGTCTAATTTGGTTTGTAAAACGTTCAACATGGAGTGGAAAACCTGTACCACACTTTATTAAGTGTGTAACATCTGAATGTTTGAACAAAAAATAATAATATGTTTTAAAATTTTATAATTTTAACCGTAAAGGTTAAAGATTAAGATATAATATAAAATACAAATCAGTAAACGTATCAGAATATGTTTTTAAAAAAAAATTTGTTTCATCATACGAAAAGGGAGAGATAACGTAATACGACATCTAGGTATTAGATATGAACGCAATACTTAAATACTTCCAAATATCTTAAAATTAATGTGTAAAAACCCTTTTTTATAAAGTCATATCATAAGTGTGTATTCTCTATTATATAATTTTATTTTTTACAAAACACTGATATCACAGTCGTTTTGCCTCATAATTTAAACTGGGAAATGAAAATCGAGTTCTTCAGAGTAGTAGGTACTTATTTGCAATGAAAATTTAACTTTTTTATAATTATATTAAATAAATGTGAACTTTTTGTACATTTTTTTTTCTTAAAACTATAAAAATGCATACTCGTATTCTGATTCATTTTAAATCAATAATCACTTTTATGAAGGAATCAGATACCGGTAAAAATATTCCTTAATACATATGTTAATTGAGAAATTATTCATGCATGTTCATTAATTTTCAACAACAAACAAAACATATAATGCGTACAAAAACTTTTAATAAAATTACACTAATAAACTACCTCCAAAATCTTAACACATATTATGTATGATGATCTTAATTAAATTATTTCTGTGAGGTAAGATCCAAATCTACCAAAATATTTTTTTAAACAAATGTTATAATTTCAAGCTAGAAAAAAATAAAATAGAAAATAAGTAGAAAAAGAAAGGAAAAAAAAAAGAAAATTCAATTGAATATGGAACCACAATGCATGTAGGCATAATTTTTCTTAAAATCTCCGGTGCACAAAAACAATAGCCTAGAATCAAGTAATTTTGGCTGAATTTTTCTTACATAATTTTAATTGAATAATTTACTTTCTATTTATCTAATTTTCCTTAGTAATTATATATCTTAACTATTGCGACACTCTATACATAATTTATCATAAGCGAAAAAAAATTTCTTTCATTTTCGATTTGCGGGAATGTGCAAAACGAAAAAATAAAGATACACAACGAGTAAGTTGAAATGGGATCCAGGCCAGCGATTTTACCTCGTAAAATTTTATTTTGTCAAGAATCTCTTTCTTGTTTTCTTGATTTGGTGAGATTTGGACAATTTTGGATACGTTTCAGTATAGGTGAGTTGATGAAGCGCGGCGGCACGATGGCGTTAGAGAAAGAATTGCGGTTTCGAAGAAAATTAGTAAAAATTAATACTTTTAGCGATTTGGATAATTAATGATCCGTAATTGGGCATTGAAACAAGGTCAATATGCCTTTTTACAAGTAAGGTTGCCCTGAAGAGAAAGTAGGAAGATTGAAAGATTGGAAAAAATTTTAAATTGTTGATAGTTTTTTTTTATTCCAATCAAAAATTATTCTTTTGGAATTTTACAAAAACCTGAAACACACAAAGAAACGATAAATTTGTACTTAAGCATTTAAAACATATGTTATCTTTTTCACACTAATATTTTATTTAAATGCATTTATTCATTCATTGGATGCTAATATAATCCTTCAGGTTTTAAAAATTACAAGTAGGTATTGCGTACACCTAATTTACAAATATATATTCATCGAAAATCAATATTATTATAAAATAACGCTTAGTAATGAACCGTAATGGAATGAAACTTTTAAAACCTGAGCGCAAAGCTTAATTTTGAATTCAAAAACAATTAGCAAGAGATTTGGCAAACATAAGTAACATGTTAAGTTATGAATTCATTTAAATTTTAAACAATGAATTTTGAATCGTTAAAATATTATTCACATCATTAATATATATATTTTTTTTTTGTTGAGAGGAGGAAATCCTCATGGATACCCAGGGGTAGTGTCAGACTCTTTATGACTAAAATCTTCTCTCTTAATTTCTCATTTCCTGGAACTGCGTGAGCATTATTTCGGGAAAAGAGAACTCAGATACTACGTACTCAGATCAACTAGTTTCTGTTTCTTCCTTGCTCCTCTGTTGTACGATATTCCTTACGAGGGTATCTACAAGGTTCTATGTATCCTTACTAATAAGCATATAGTCCACACAGTTTTCACTAGTTAATGTATAGCCTGCTGCATTATTTGTCAGCTCGATTAACACTTTCCACTTTTCGCAATGAAAAAAGACGTGATTTGCGTCTTTGATCACCCTGCATTTTCGACACAGGTCACTATCGTTGAGATGAAAACGCTTCCGATAGCTATTGAACCAACCATGTCCACTCAATAATTGACAGAGATATAAATTCAACTCTCCGTGTTTTCGTTCTACCCACTTTGTCAGATCCAAATATTATATATGGCCAAAACAAAATTGTTACTCTTAGGGACCTACAAAGCTTTAACACTATACGTATGACGATAACAGGTAAATCAAAAGGCATCTGCATTCGTCTTACTTTTAGACCGTAATCCAAACATAAGACATAAATTTAAAATTGAAGGTAAAATGTTTTTGATTTTAATATGTTATTGTTACAGGTTAAGTCTGTTCCAGGAGTAAATAAAATCGTAGATTTACGATACAATTGATGCGCAATATACAAAAAGTAGCCATCATTGTAGGCTGCGCAGAACTTGTATCGTAATCGTTTACGTTTTATTTTCATCTGGAACAAACCTAATATCAATACTTTTAAATTCGCTAGATGCTCTTTAATAATAAATGCTGTTTAATATTATGTAATAGTAACTGTTATTTTTCAAATACTTATAATATATTTAGAGTACCAATAATTACATGCATTGAAATCTTAAGGAGTTTCTTAAAAGTTATTTTTAACGATGTGACGTCAGATGTTTTAAATCAGCTCGCTCTCCAGTTTTAAACGCGTGCTTTACAAGATATGAAAAAACCATTACAATAATAAATAAATACCATTCGGGTTACCTGATCAATCTGAAAATATTTCAGTACTATATTATCAACTTTTTAGGAGTCACCATACCACATTATGAAAATATTTAGAATCAGAAAGAAAATCAGAGTCTACACTTCTTGAAAGGTAAAAGAACAAATTTTCAGAAGGAATAAACCATTCCCCAATAAACCCATTCGACCAACTACATAGGTTTATTTTTACAAAACTAAAGTACGATTAATAAAATCTTTGTTAAGTTGACAATATCCTTTAAGACTTAGGTTTTCCCACTGAAAGTCATCACAGTGCCTACATTCATAACCCACCAATTTTCCCGATTTGTAATCCAAAAAAAAAAAATTGAATTTTAAATGATTTTTTAGCCACTTTGAAAAACTTTCACTTGTATATCGTCTTCACATTCACACCTCTTTATTTGGAACTCTTAATTATGCAAATGATGCAAAAATTCACACAGCCTGCCCGTTTTGAATCTGTGTGTGATTCACTTTAAACCATATGATTCACTCAAGACATTTTCTCGTTCTTTTCAAATCAACCGTTAAAATGATTAGCGACAATCAGGCGTTAATTTCTATTTTCAAAAGGTAGCTAATGGTAGCTTTTAACGCCCTGAAAATCTGAATTTCGTGCATGAAATTTGAAATTATTAACTGGATTAACGTTAATCTTATATTATTTATGTGCGAGCGTAGAGTTGCTTGTAAATTAAATATGTTCCGATTAGAAATAAATCGATTGATCGACTTATAAAAAAATTTTTTGCTATCGCATCTATCTGCATGGTATGGAAACGAATGCAATTATTCAAAACTTGTTGGTGTATAAAAATAACCTAAGTAGAATTTTATCTTAACTATCTAATCACGATACTTTTATAAGTTAATTTCAAATCACAAAACCGAGTTGATTTCATTTGAAACCTATCAAATCTGAACAAAGAATGAATCAAAACCGATATCGGTATTTAATAGAAAATAAAAGCTATAATCCACATAATGTAAGTATGTAGATTCGTTTAATACGTTTGTCTGATTAATATTCAATGAGAAAACGAACGATGAACGATGAAATTATTCGAACGTGGGTGAAAGTATTTCAAGAATAATATGAAGAAGTAATCGTTGAAGAAGACGAAGAAAAGAGAATTGAAGAAAAAAAAACGAAGACGAGACGAGAGAATCAATTACAATGAACACATCTCTTTGTCAAGTGCACGTACTACACATATTCTCGTAGGTACCTACATACTTTAATAAACTAAATAAAGTGTGAACCGTCAATACCGATTGAAATACCAATAAATATCAATCAGACATCGTTAATTTATTAATGCAGTTCACGATGCGTTTTAATTTATATAGATTTTATGCTTACAATCAATTAAATTCCAATAATTCTTTTATCCTCATCACATTTCAATAGAATATAGACAGAAAAAGTTCACTCTCTTTAATGGGTTGACACCCATAAATAATTTTATTTATAATTAAGCTACGTGATTTTTCTTAGCTTTCTTACATTTTCATGTTTTAATTTTTAAATTTTTTTTATCTATCTTACAGCAATATTTTACTTATATTAACTTTAAAACTTGTTTAATCCTAAGATATACTAGGCAAAATTAATTTTTTCTATGAAGCTTTTGAAACATTTTCTTCAGACTATTTGTTTCCTGATATATTTAAATCCTGTTTCCATCCATTTATCCTTAAGTTCCTTTTATTCTTTAGTTTTTGGTTCGAGCTTGGATGATTAAAAGGGGAAGAAGTACCAACTTCGTTAACAAAAACTTCCGATTGTTTCCTCTAATCAACTTCAAATTGTAATCGACAAACTTAAGACTAGTGTTTTTTTTAAGTCCATTTAATCTTAACAAATTATTGAACTAGACACTAGAACCAAAAACTATACTTCTAGTAAGAGTTTAATTGAAAGCGGTATCATGATATTCCATACATGCGCATAATTATATGTACCAGGAATGTTAAAGGGTAAACCGAAGCTATCGAATATCCAAAATAAATATCTATAGATAAGTAATTTCCGATACAAAAACTTTATAGATGGTTTCGGATTGGTAGGGATCTATATATAAAGATAATGATAGTAATTTGCTTTTGTGCATTAAAACGCAAAACCTACTGGAATGAATTATTTTTGCTTTACTTATGAGAGACTTGGTCCTTATTTAAAAAAAGAATTATCACGATATTTACATTTAATACAAAGTAATCGAATTAAGTAAAGTAATAACGATTTTTATAAGCGCTTCGCGTTTACTTGAGTTACTTATTAATAATGAAAATAGAAGCACGCAATTATGAATTTTCATTGCCCGCGCTTTTTAAATGTATATTAGTAGTGTTGTATTATGTTTCCATTACTTAATATATAGGTACTTCGTTAAATTTTGAGTTCCAAATATGTTCTAAAGCTCACGTGAACGATGTTGCGGCTAGGTACAGTTAGTTAAATATAATACTGTTACTTTTGCATTCTTAAGTAGGTATTCAAAATCCATAAAAATCTTATTTTCAAAAAATAGACTTAAGTAGTTTTACAACTGAGCCATTTAAATCGATTCTAGTATTAAAAAATCAAATTAAATCGTCATTAGCTTTGCAATTTGTTCCATTTAAAATCCAAGTATCACGTAGTATTAATTCAAAAATATCCAACTACTAAACTTGATAGTCTCTAGCAAAACTCACCAATCGGCCATTGCAATCAAAATAATAGGTAGTTTAATGTGTAGTAGTTCTAAGAATTTTTAAAGCAGGGATTCAAAAAAATATCATTTATATCTATTCTGAAAGGGACCAGAAGACTACTACAGTATAAATATACCAATTTTTCCAAAAAAATTTTTTTATCTACCTATTTGTACAATGTGCCATTAAGATTATATTTATCAGATACCTATCGAATGTTAGATTAAACAATTTTTTTTTTCATTGTTATTACTGAAACATAAATGTTTGTTGTTGATCACTGAAATAGCTGTTAAGGATTTATGAAGTCAAGTAGTTGACCATGTTTTTAAATAAATTTGTTTATAATTGTGATTTGTATAAATAAAATAATTTGCAATGTCAATGCTTGACTCAATTAAACATTTGAATATTAATATTGGACTTTAGTTTGGCTTGATTTAAAGCCAAATTTAAGTCAAGTACCTTTAATATTGGTCACTTGGCTTTGAAATCAAGTCAAACTAAAGTCCAATATTAATATTCAAATGTTTAATTGAGTCAAGCATTGACATTGCAAATTATTTTATTTATACAAATCACAATTATAAACAAATTTATTTAAAGTCAAGTTGTGAATCTCTAGTTTTCAGGAAATAATTTCATTTTTATTTTTAACTTAAATCATAAATGACAATTGTTATTCTCACGAATTCGTAAGAGTTCGTCGAAAATTGTTAGAAGAATAAAATGCACTGTATACATATTTTGTACATGTAGAAGTGTTTGCATTGCTTGATTCATTTTTTTTAGAAATTCGTATGACTTCTTATAAATTACGGCTATTTCTATACAAGCAAAGTATGATACTTTATTTTTTCATTAGAATTCGTATGAAGTTCCTAGTTTGTTTGACTGTGGTTTCTTAAGGGTAGGTTAAGAGGGATTAAATCTTTCTTTCGTTAAAAAAAGTGGTAACTGAGCCAACAGCAAACGTGTACTTATCAAATTTTTCCAATTAATGAAATAACGATACTCATTCAAAATTGTACAAAATATTTCACATGAATTCATAGCCAATGTAATTCCGGCCTTGTACCAAAAACTAAGATTATTCTATCTATTTACGTTCAAATATCGATTGAACATTAGAAGTGAACTCTTTTATACTAAATTGATTTTACCATAAAATATGATTTTAGTTTTTTGACGTCGAGTTTATGATCATAACTGTATTTAAAAAAATTAAATTTATGAATACTTATGTTATGGAAAAAAAAATTATCCTGATTAAATATTTTAATATTCTTTGATTTTTCAATTTTCAAAGTTATTGTTATAACTTGATAACGATTAATAATTATGAAATCATTTAATTTATATATTTAAAATGGGTTTTGAACTCTTAAAAACGTTAAATTATTATAGTTTATTTTGAGTTTTTAACATAATTTTGTATTTTATTACAGGACAGTACTTTTAGAATGTACAGAAAGATATGTACCCATATTTCTTAAATAACTATCTAAATTTTCCATGTCTTGCTATACGTTATAGAAAAAACGTTGTTTTATGGATTATTAAAAAGAAGCATTAACTGTTGCTAATACAATTAATTTAATAAAAAAATTTACTTTGTTCATGCCACACATTAAGAATATATAGGTGAAAGATATTAAAAGGCCAGAAATTTTAAAATTGTTAACGGATATGAAACTGTATTAAATAAGCATTAGTAATCGATCTAACACGGATCTATCATTTCGTTTTCACTTTTGGAATTCCCAATCAAATCTGATTAGAAAATATTTCATAACACAACCATTGGACTTAAAAAGAAAAGAAAAAAAATCATTACTCGCTTTATTCATAGCACTTAGCCTAATGAAAGATTTCATTATTATACCTTTCGGAAGAAATTCGTTTCAATGCACCAAATGCACAGCGAGACAGACTGCTACGAATTTAGCCAAGAAGAACACTTTCTGTTCCAGATTCATTTTATTTAGGACAAAGTCAAAGCCGTCAAAGCCGGCCAACATCTTCAACCACCATCGAACGGCATGAGCTAAGAAAAGATACGGCTATAATAATAAGAAATCTTCATGAAATTTATGTATATAGAACGTTCCATTAATATTTATTATGTTTCCATTCGTATTCTTGCACTAAATTCAATAGCTATATAAAAAATGTAGCGAGAAATCAAAACAATTAATTTATACAAGAAGAAATTTTTTCTACATCTAATCAAATTCAAATTATATTTTTTAACGCAGTTATCTAGAGTTCCGATTGTCGAGTTCTCGAGTTCTCTTTGATGAGAAATGCCTTAAAGATGAAAATGACACGCGCGAATATCAAATAGGGCATGAAATGGGATTCGTTTCAACAGAATTTAAATGGGACACATTTGTGTTAAGCGGGAAAATCTTTTGCCAATAAATTAATAATTTCTTCAAAATTCATAAGTAGACTATTGGCATAATAATATATCAGGTATATAATTATACTATCTGAAGTCGTAGTAGTAACTAACGCAATAGAAGAAACTGTTATTAACGTAATAATTACTAGTCCAATGAAGAAAATACAGATGAAAACGCTTACTTAATGAAATTCGGTTAACAAAAAATAATCCTATGGCCCATACTTAACTACTAACTACTAACTTACTACTATGACAAATTATGATTCTATTTTTTTTTTTAAGATTTAAAAATTTATTTTATACACAAAAATTTTTTGGTTTTTTTAGTTTTGCTATAACCGTATTCCATTGTGTTTCGATTTAAATTCTAAATTATTACCAACCACTTATGATTGACCACTTATGTGAGACAATTTTTAATTTTTTTAAATATGTTTGTCTCCTTCTTCAAACAAAAGTTAAAAAAATATATTTTTGTAAAATTACTCAAACACGATAAAACTAAGAAAAAATATTTTTAAAAAATTTTTAAAAACTTCTTATAAAAAAAATTATTTTAATACTTATATTGAAAATTTTGTTAAGCTGATAGAAGTGTTCAAAAATTTTTTTTAAAAATCTATTTATATCTTTAATAATGTGTTCCTTTATGGAGTTAGCATTATTTTTTTCAATAGATGGCGTAATTACAGCTGACAGTAATAGAAAGTCATTGTTGAAAACTGCCCAGTAGGTTTTTTTTTTGGTTTAAATAAGGTCGCATCAACAACTTTGGTCATTAGCGACCGTTGAATCCGAAAACCCAGAAAAAAACATATTTGGCTTTCATTGGGATTCGAACCCAAGACCACTGGCGTATAAGGCAACTTTCTAGTTCACCACGCCACTAAGTGACTGTCCAGTAGTTATAGGACCTTAAAAACATGGCTGTGTGTGACCAAAGAGTTATCCATAAGCTTACATAAAGTTAGTGTTATCAGTTTCATTAGTTGATGATTTCTTTAAAATAAATTTTCGACTAAAATGGATAAAATTCAACTGAGAAAAATATTATAAACGCATAAAAAATTCTTGAAAATGACCATTTAATTAAAAATTTTAAAAATAATGAAAATAAACAATGACGTGAGTTTTACAGCTCATATAAAAGAACGACCACAGGAAATTCCAAAATCAGTTTTGAAAACAGGAAAAATTTTATCTGTTAAATGCTTGTGCAAAGATGGTTTAGACGAAAAATGTAAGCACGTGGTGGCTACTTATTATATTATTGCTCTCGGTACGTAATTTCTTAACCTTAAATGCCATTGAGCAACCAATAAATTTTTATTTTCGCTTCGTCTTAATGAAATGTTTTTTCAATCTAAAAGCACGTTGCCATGCTTTAAACTAATTTATTTTTAAAGAAATTTTAAACCTAAACAAAACTACTATCAGGCATAGATATAGCATGAAAACCTACTTAGTAACTAAAGTTTTATTTTATTTACTATCACAGCCATTTACAGCACAATAAACTCTGTTTTTATTTTTTGTACGAGGAGTTAATGTAATAGCTTCCATATTAATTAAGAAAATTTATTTGGTTTTAATTTATTTTTAATGAACTAAGTACTTATTATAGTGCATATTAAGATGCACACTTAAACCACTACTATTTTTGACCACTAAATGCACAAAATTGTGCATTAATGTATCTGAATGAGACGAAAGTGAGTGATGATATTTAGAAACAAAGATTCAGGATCCAAAATACTAAAGATATAATCCCTATAATGTAGCAAGAGTTTCATGAAAATTTTATTTAATAGTTATGTATCCAGAATCAAAAATGATTTTTAAATACAGACTATTTTTAAATATGCTTTAAAAAATCGTATCTCTCTGTCACATATTTCTACACGCAATAAAATTTAAATCTTTAAAATTCGCAAACCCATAATAGGACCGAAACTATATCAACATGTTCGCAACAAAACAGCGCTTATGATAATATAAAAAAAATTTCTATTACTTTACGTTGTAATATTTTAATAAAATAATTATTTTTAAATAATTAAAAATTGCCTGTCCAGGATTTTTTTAGGCAACCCATTTTTAATATATTTTCTAATATACTAAATTTATGATAAAATATGTTTTATTCTATTATCAACTCAATGAAAGTCGATGTAGGTTCGGATCTTAGACTATTATGTATGTCTATTGTCTATATTTATCAAACGAACAAATGTTATAACTTTTTTTCTACTTTTAGAAAATAAAAAAACTTTGAACATACGATCGGATAGAAAATCATTGTTTTTGACAAAGAAATCTAAGAAAAAAAGAAAATTTGGCATCGTCTCGATACAAGAAATAATTACGTACGACTTACACTATAAAAAATCTGGGTCATTTCTCTCGTAATAACGTCTGGTTGGAGATGTGAATATTAATTTAAAATAAATTCGTATCGTAAAAAAGGTAGCGACGGAAGAAGAAGAACAGCGAAGACGCAACAAAACCATATTAATCACATTTTTCAAAAACGCTTTCACATTATTTGGCTACAAGCAAAACTTGCCAATTATTTGCTTCATCTTCACGAGCAAAACCATCCGAAACGCTTTGCTACAAAAACCCGCCAAGATAACGAAGCCAATAATGAATCGTAAAATGAAACGTTTGATTCAATTCTCAACTCATAAAAAAGTGAAAAAAAAACATGTAAAAATTAATCAATTTCAGAGGAAAAAAATACTTTTAATGCATCAACCACAAAATATTAACAGTTACAAAAAGTATCTTAACATTTTTCTGTTTTGAAAAGGCACCACTTTTTTGAATGACCAACGCTTCTTCCTCGTATTCTAAATCCTTCTTTTTCGGATTTTCTGTAGTGCGTGCCCTTCTTTGTTTTGTTCTGACTGTAGTCAGTTCTATGGATTCGTCATAGTCATAGTCATCTTCATCTAGAGCTTTCGTTGTTGTCTTAATAGGACCCCTTCGTGATTTTTTAAAATTCCTTATCCCATTAACGTTTTCAAGTACTAAACAGTTTAGCAACAATACAACCAATAAAATTACATAAAAACTTCGAGTATTCATTTCAAATTTAGCATTTAAAAACGCAAAAAATAAACGCAATTTTAGTAGTAAAAAAATTAAAATGTCAACCTAGAAAAGGTGGTAAACAAAAATTATTTCACTTAGAAATATCAATGATAGCATCAATTTTCACGGATAGCTTTGAAAACTAAAATTTACTTAATTTGAAAAATATATTTTATTTGGACTGTGTTCCTTACTAGATAAGAAAATAAAACAAGGATATAAATACGCATAGAAAATTTGTTAATAGTCGCCCTATACGACAGAGTTCCTAGAATCGAATCCCCAAAAAAAAAAAAATAGTTAACGCGGTCTTAGGAAAAACGAAATAAAATTTTCACTGAGCTGGCCTACAATAGGTTTGTTCCATACGTTGATGCCAAACACTGCCACGAAAGGCACAGAGCAAGGCACATTGATCAGATGATGAGTGAAGAAATCTTTCAGCTTACAGCCGCTAGCCGCATTAGGTCGAGAGTCGAGCTATGTACGTACGTTTTCGTGACAATCGCGTATTTTGATACTGATTTGGTTGTATTGAAACACTGGGTAAACCGGTTTTTAAATCGAGCAAACCCTTCACATATGTTTTTCACTCACTCTTATCTCTTGGTCAATGTGCCTTGCTCTTTGTCTTTCGTGACAGTGTTTGAACATCATCAGATTGACAAGAGGAACAAACCTACATATTTACCTATCAAAGTACATATTTTCAACTGATTTTTCAGGATATTTAAAAAAAAGTTTATTTTTTTATTTTTAAATAAAAAAATGTATGGATAAATGAGAGTAAAATTTTTTTTTTCTGTACAGAATAGGAAAAGATTTATTTATTCCAAAAACGGCATGGATATTGCTTACACGCTTGTAAATTTTTTTTTTTTTTTAAATTATAATTTTATTTTTCAAACAAAATTAAAAACAAACAAAAATCATGTTTTCTTAATCTTTGACAGTTCTTGTTTGGGATCAGTTTTAAATTAGTAACTTTTACGCCTAGGATAAGGAAGATGTATGTTTTAATTTTTTATTTAGATTTTTTGAAAAAATTAAGGTAGGTAATTGTATTTAAAGTTTTGTGAAAAAAAATTAATATTAAGTTAACAAATTCTTGCGGCCATTTTTATAAACAACACAAGAACCGATTCATTTAAGCTTTTATATTCAATAATATTATTGTTTTCAATAAATCAGAGTACCTTATGTCGTGTGATTCTGGTATTTTGTAGGACGTAGACCAAAAAGATTAATTTGAAAAACTCTCAATTGCTTTTGAAAAAAAATTAACAAATAAAGACAACAAATAATTAAAATACCTTCAGTTATAAAACAATATTAATATGTCAATTATCAAACAGTATTAATATCAGACTTAACTTTTTCTACAACAAATTGTCTACAACCTCTACCATTTAAGCACCGACTGACAGTTAGCACCCCCTTTTTCGAAATTGCGATTTTTTTTGTTTGCAATCGTTTGATGGTCGTTTGATGGTGAATGATGGTTCAATTTTATCGTTTGATGGTTATTTGTTTATTTGTAAAAAAATAAAATAAAATTTGACCTTGAGGACTTAACAGTTAGCACCCCATTTTTAAAATATGTCAAATTTTTTATTACAGTTCGATTCGAAATCGTTTGATGGTGATTGATGGTTTATTAGTTATTGTTTATTATCAATATTTATTTACTTATAATTAATTTTTTAATATTGTAACGGCAGTAACAATGCTAATTTCAAATACACGCATACGCAAAGCATTGCAAGTTACGCGGTTCATTTGAATCTCGTTTAAAACAGCAGTAGCAATAGTAATAATAAGAATACTTATTATAAAAATTCAAAAATTATTGTTTAATAATAATTAAATTAAATAATATATAAAATAAATAATTTTTTGTTGTCTGTTATGAACCACAAATTACAAACTAAATAGGAGTAGTTAAAAACAAATTAACTTATTTGTATAGACTTATAAAATCTATAAAATGACACATTTTTAGATTTTTGGAAATGAGGACTGTATTTTTAATCTCGAAATAAAAATAAACGCTTATAAACGTTTACGCTTATGAACTTGAGTTTATATTTGTTTCTGCAGTATTTCCCTTACATTTAAATTGATATCCCGATTATTAACTTAGGACGAAGTATTACATTAGGAACATTGGTATTCTAATAACAATCATTCTTGCCATTTTATTTGTATTTAACCACGCACTCCAACTAAACTATTGCATTTTTAGGAGAACACCATGACCAAAAAAAAACCTCAAAGAGCAGGTATTTATTAGTATCTGAAATAATCAGTAATAATAAAAAACCATCAGTTGCCTATATTTTATTCAAAAACTACTAAAAACATTAGTAAAGGAAACTTCTTATTGCTACTGCTGTTTTAAACGAGATTCAAATGAACCGCGTAACTTGCAATGCTTTGCGTATGCGTGTATTTGAAATTAGCATTGTTACTGCCGTTACAATATTAAAAAATTAATTATAACTAAATAAATATTGATAATAAACAATAACTAATAAACCATCAATCACCATCAAACGATTTTGAATCGAACTGTAATAAAAAAATTGACATATTTTAAAAATGGGGTGCTAACTGTTAAGTCCTCAAGGTCAAATTTTATTTTATTTTTTTACAAATAAACAAATAACCATCACACGATAAAGTTGAACCATCATTCACCATCAAACGACCATCAAACGATTGCAAACAAAAAAAATCGCAATTTCGAAAAAGGGGGTGCTAACTGTCAGTCGGTCATTTAAGCCTCTACGACCAAACAAAAAATGAATACACTACCATCTCTTAGAAAAGTGTTGAAGTAGCGACTGAATTTACTATGGACAATGTCTGTAGTACCAAAAAACGTGAATAAGTTGTACAAATTTACTCTAGATGGTGCCTTATTTTATGGTAAAAATAATGAATAGGTGCTTCATTATTTTTTTAAATTAAGGAACAAAGGAACTGCTAAACAAAAAGTGCAAGAATATGTAGGCTGGTAAGAAGTAATCATCCACATTGTCGGCAGAGAACAAGCTCCTTATCTATAAGGTTGTACTTAAACCCATATGAACCTATGGGATTCAAATCTGGGGCAGTGCTTCTAATTCTAGCGTTGAAATTCTCCAGAGATTAAAGTTAAAAACACTCCGACAAATAATTAATGTTTTCTTGTATTAAATAATACCAAAATACATATCGACACAGATATACCAAACTACAAGATGACTTAAAAGATCGGATCCCACGGACCTCCCTGACCGGTTCCAGGTATAGAAAAATTTCACAGCAGTTGTCGTACTTCAGCAATTAAGCGACAAAGCAAAAGCAGTTATTGCGACATTGTGCAGATTGTGCTAAAAACCGTTAAAAAATCAAACATGCCCTATTTTTTACCCTAATTTTGACGAAAATGACTCACATAAAAACTTATGAACTTCTCTTAAATGATTTTTTTTTTAATTAAAAACGTGTTTTCTATATACATAGGTATACACTAATGTACAAAATGGATTAAAAAAACATGAAATATATTAATATTAAAATAATGGTAGTTTTGTTAATGTTAATGTTAATGTTCGGTAATGCTAATTATCATCTTTATATTTTGTTAATAATATTATTTTTATAATGAAAATATATTGTTATATAATTTGTTATAATTTGGTCGCTGGAGAAGATGGGTCACGTTCTTTTCTGTTAGGCATCTCGCCATACATTGATAGTATGTATAATATACATCAATTTGTGTTTGGCAATTGGGACATCGTCTGGGTTCATCTCTTCTCAGCATCCAGCCATGAGTTTCTCTGGTGTTCTTAGTCGAAGCAAAATCACCTGGTCTGTTGTACTTCCCTTTCTTATTTTAAGGATATTAATTTTTACAAAACTCTTATAAATATAAATTTCCAAACGTTTCACTTAACTATAAATGAGCCGTTCAGTGCACACATCGATTAACTCCGTAATGCAAAAAGTTAAGTAAATTGGTAAAATAGACTTCTGAAATACATTGTCTCTTACGGAAAAGCTAAAAAGCAAATTGCCATTTAGAGCTGTTATTACTTACTATTAGAAAAATTTATTTCGAATATATAAAGTTAGTAGTCAACCAAGTGTTTTGACATGAAAACTTGTAAAAGTTGAAAAAGTGGAGTGAATCGATGTGTGCACTGACCGGCTCAAATATAGATTAAGCGATGAGTTCTTTAAATTAATTATTGAAATTCGTATTTTATTATTTAAATTGATAACAAAGAAAAAAAGTCTTTTGATATGAAATCTTGATATTCTTAAAGAAGAAATACAGTCAACCCTAGTAAGCAAGATTTCAACGGACCGCGATATTTCTTTCGTTTATGGAGTCTCACTATCCTTAATTTCTAGCTTATAGAGGTACAAGAGTGATCTTTCTCGCTTATAAAGGTCTATAAGATATACAACAAATATATAGTGAACAGTAATTGGCATGTACGTATAATTTAAGAATGAGTCATAAATAGTAGATTGTACTAGGGATTCACCAAGCTAAGGAACTGCCTCTCTTTTAATATGAGTTGAAGTTCATTATTCAAATTATAACTTTAGCTGTAAGCTTGGGCTGATATTTCAATATTAATATTTTACTTAAAATCGACTTTGTTTTAGGTTAAATTTAAACACGTAACTTGAAAATCAAGCCAAGCAGTATGTAGCTTTCATTTTTTTCAAGTATTTACAAAACATATTCTGAAAAATGAAACGGTTTAAATTACAAAACTTCATGTAAAATGTATTTTAATTTTGTTTATTTAATAAAATAATAAAGATTTCTTGTTTATACAGTATTTTGACTTATTTATTTAAAAATGTACTTATTTTGATAGATAACTTAGTATTCTTCGGCAAAATGTAACTATCATAAAACTAACATTAATAAAACTTTCAATGTAATACATTCCAATAGATGTTAAATGCATTTTCTTTATCATAAATGTTTGAATGTCGTAATCATTTTGTAAAAAGTTACATTTCATAGTGATATGCACAAAAAAAAATTATTTTTACAAACAAGGTTTTGATTAAAATTTATGCTTGACTAAAATTCTAAATATTTAGAATTAATTTATTAAATTACTTACTGAATTTTTCAAGAAATCAATTTTTAAAGATTTTTATTTTTCATAAATAAAGAAATAATGAAAATGAATATATTCAATCAAATTGTTTAATCTCAAAAGTTTGTACATTCAACTTATAGGCTATCTATACGTATTATTTCATATTTAATTAATAAATCTTTGAAGGAAAAATTACAGTGAAGTAAAAATGTGATGTAATTATTCTCCATATATAATTACAATTAAAATAATACGTTCCAATCCTAATTTACTTTTCAATTTGTTTTCTACAACAAAGCGAAACAAAACGAGCAATGAAACTCACCCACATCCATGTGACCGAATTTCTTTCTATCAGGCGTTAAAGGCTTGGCAAAAGCCAGCAATAATTTTTATATCTGTTTACATTCCTATTATTATTGATACAAGTCTAGTTACATTAAAAATCGTTGCATAATTAAAATAATTTATTAATTTACGTTCAACAAAGCATAAAATGGAATGTGGTTTTCTTCATATCTTTTATCAGTCTCATCGAAGTTGGATTTCATTTGGAAATTTCTTCGTTGGAAATGGACGTTAAAAACTTGTTGACTCGTTCCTGATATTCCTTATGGCTTTCAGCTTTCGGTAGATAGTCCTTTCGAGTGTCATTTTTGGGGAAGTACTTGGCAAATTTGCCTTTTTTTGGATAGTGTGCAATTACATCCGGTTTCGGAATGATTTTTCTGCGACCAATGTTGTTGCCTTTGTAAATTGTATTTACTTGCAAATGACCTCCTCGCCTAACCGTTAAATCTTCAGGATATTCATTTTTCATGCCTCGATATGCAACTCGCATTGACAACAACGACCAAATTAATTCAATAACGGTTGCAATTGTAATGTTCAATGCCAACACCATTCGCAAATGTTCATTCTTTCTGGCATTATAATTATAGTCGGATTCATAGCTTTTGTCACTACTTGTCGTGTTTAAGGCTTCCAAAACATCAATTCCATTTTCTGATTTGATAAGGAAATGTTGTGTAATTCCATAATTATTTAAATGGAAATCAGTTTTTTGTGCCAAAGCTAACGAGACGAAAATCAGGCAAACCGTGGCGGCCAGCGTTGAGACGCAGGACGTCATAAAAAACCAAGTGATATTTTGGTCAATATACCAACGACGCCACGCCAGAATTCCCGTAACACCTGCCATCAATGCAGCCATTGTCATAAAACACGGTGCTAGCGTAACTTCTGAAACTCTCGAAGTGCGAGTTTTTTTCTCCGTATGATTTCCAAAATTTTCCATTTCTGGTAGCTCAGTCATATTCTGATTAAGCTCTTCGTCCGTTTTTCGTTTGATATAAACAGTTATTCGAGAGTACATTTCTAATTTTCTTGCAATCTCTGGATCATTTATTTTATCTAGTGTTAAATGAGTAGGTAACTGATCAATCTGGGAAAACTCTGACGATTGATGTTTTTGAAGATCTATTTCATTGTTTTTTGCTAGTAGGGTCAATGAAGCCAAAAGGAAAGCCGTGAGTCCCAGAACAATATGAACGATACCCAATCCCAAAACCATAGAAGCAGAGTAGCGACGTTCTGAAGGATACGAATTGTTTGGATCGGGATATGTCCGTATTTTGATTGTATAAATATTCTCCATGGTCCCTCTTCGTTATTCTAAAAAATAAAAAGAATAATAAATTAATAATTAATATTATATTGCGAGAGAAAAGGTTTATAAGATCTTATTTCTTAGAAAATATTGAAAGCTTTTATCGGATTGGATCGTAAGCTATGGGGTTAATTAAGAAGTAATTACTACCAGCATAATATTGAACAACCTTCCGTAAACTTATATTTATTACCCACAAAGTATAATATTATGTGATATTATTATCTTTTCATATATCTTGTAAAATAATTATACAATGAATTCATTAGTGAGGTAAAAAAATATTTATCGAATTTTTTCAACTTATTATGCTTTAGAATTATTCTATAAAACAAAATCAAAATCAATCAAAAATATTTTTGGGATTTTTTTTGTGTTGAGATTTTTGTAAGAGATCTACATATTTGCCCCGCCGCTTAGTGAACTGAACTACTTTTTGTTATATATTAAATTCCTTATTATATTATAAAATTATAAACTATTTTTATAAAATGCATTCACTTTATATGGTAAGTTAACATTCTTTTTTAAATTGGATGAGTTAAAACATAAAAATTTGCAGAATATTTCTGTAATTGTCCTTTAAATTAATTTTAAGTTATTTTTTAGAATTTTTATTTGATCTTCAAATGGAAACGCTTAGTTCCTTATAATTTTTACACCATGCCAAAATAAATTTCATAAAGTTATTGAGATAAGTAAACCACCAATATAATGTACAATTGGTTTAAATGAATCAATTTCAGTGCGCCACCCTCAAAAAAGGAAAAACTTTAAACAAAAATCAAAGGATTATGGGCGGTATTCATAGTCGTCAATCAAATTTGAGGAAAAACTTAACTATGGTGATCAGCTTTGGTCATTTTAGTTTTCATTTCACAGCATGTTTCCTTTACCAAATAAAGCGTGCGCTCAAGCAAACACTTACTCCAAATGTTTTGACAGTTTTCATACACTAAATTCATGATAGTAGTTGAGTTTATGCTCAACTTGTAACGCTTGTAACCATGAAAACTTATGTAGCTCCATTTTTACAGTAAAATATTCAATAAGCACTTGAGAGAGCTCCAAGCTTTATTTATAGCCTAGGACTCCTAAGAGCAATCATGCAGCGGTCTCCTAGGCTATTAAATTTTCATGTTTTTCAAGTTGAGCATACACTCAAATCATATCATGAATTTGGTCTATAAAATTAGTCAAAACATTTAAGGTACATAAGCATTTACTTAAGCGTATGGTTTGTTTTGTAATGGAAGAGTTCTATGAAATTAAAATTTAAATTGTCGACAAATTTTAGTGACGACTATGAAAACCGTTCTTAGTACATTAATAGTTAATACATTGGAAAACGTTTGAGATGAAAACTAATGGAAATAATGTAAGAACGACAAAACTTTAAGCATTACTTTATAATAGAATAATATCTATTATAAATTGGTTGCCTTTTGTGAGATAGGGAGCAGGGTTTTATGGTAGCACTTCATGTAATCAAATTTTATGATAAGCGCTTACATCTCAAACGTTTTTCAGTGTTTTAATATATTTAGGCTCTTGGTTTTGTTTAAAAGCCGTTCAGTGTACAAATCAAAAAACTTAACGTTTTCTTTTAAATTTTAATTTTTTAAATTTTCATCTCAAAACGTTTCGTTTACTCTTAACTGTATATAACAGAAGCAAATTTTTCTAATAATAAGTAATAACAGCTCAAAATAAATTTTTATTTACTTTTGCATAACTTTACAAAAGCAATGTATTTCAGAAGTCAATTTTATAAATTTACTCAACTTTTTATTTTACGGAGTAAATCGGTTTGTACACTGAACGGATCAATCAAAGGTGGGAAATGCCACATTGGATTGGACTGATCTAAACTTATTGTAGTACTAAATGATAAAACGTTATCTTTTTTAATATAGAAATTCATAAAAGTGTATTTTAAGTGCAAATTTTGTAAAGAGAAAGGATTAAGAAACTGAAACAACATAAGACATTTGTAAACTCACAGTGATAATAATCAACATAAAATTTTATAACTGACAATAATAATTGTAAGTACTATACTTTTTTCTTAACTTTCAGTAAAAAAGTGCAATTATCAAAACAATTATCTAATAAAAAAGCAAATAAATTCAAACTACACATTTTATCATAGTACTTCTTAAACTTTCTTCTCCGAAGATTAATTTTCTGTTTCAATTGAATTTTATGATTTTATGAAGTTATTAAATACAATATACAATCGTATCGATCAAAATAATCCATTGAAATATAATTGTTGCATTGCCGCCACACAATCACTTTCTTGTTCTTTTAATGTAGAAAGTATTTATTGTAAAAATATTTGTTTTTCATTACCCACATGACTTTTTTTTAAATAGAAATAAGTCATAATAATATAATAAACTAGTGTTAAATGTCTCATATTTTTTGCCATAGAAATTCTAGATATATTAAGTATCTTATTCGTTCGAGGTAAAAGTTTCACATTTTCCTAATTACTACAAATAAAATTGCGTTATATATCAATTTTAATGAGGAATGTTCAGTGTGGTTAACATGATTGTACTAGGAAAACGACATATTTTAAAGAAAATTTCATCACATTTAATTTGATCAAAATTTTAGAAAAATTTATAAACAGTTCGCTGTTGTTAAGCCATAAATTTTATTTATTGCTTATTCTCATCTTAGTTTGAACGAATCAAATATGAACTTGAGTAGTTTCAATTAATATCTTGATACTTACCAAGTAATTAATGAAATCTATCCTTCGACTATTCAACTTCAATTTCTCAAAACATCAAATGTTTGAACATTCATTTCAAGTGACAGTTGCGTGCAAAATCTGAAACAATAAGAGAAAAATAAGAATTATTCATAAATATCGTCATCAGAGAATGTCATAATTGCCTAACTGTTTATTGCAACCGCGATAGGAATCATTTTTCTTACGTTTTTCTTCTATTAACTAGTAATTATTTAGATACTTTTTTCTATACATAACTACTTATTCAATCATTTGACTTACGCCTAGCAGAAAATTTTCTACAATTACTTTCATTTCAAAATTTAACTTCAAACGTCAACAATTTAACTTGTACAGTACAAAGAGAAAACTTCAAATTTGAAAATATCAAAACGTGCACTACGTGCTTTATAATTCCGGGAAAAAATTAATTATACCAAAAAAAAATTTATGTAAATTTAACATCTTAAAGTATTAAAAACTATGCATTGGCTTTTTATTGATTATATACATTAATCGGTGGTTAAGTATGGTGATATATATTGATTATGCAATCAAATCAAATTTTTATTTTCATTTTTAATGTTCGCTTTTTCGTTTATTTCAATAATTCCTTTTTCTATTTGTGACTCTTTCTCAAGTCACGATCACGTTTTATTTCTAAACAAAGAGACGAGAAACACGTAATCCACTATTATCTATATGTATCTACACTTCATTGCAGTGTTTCTCAATCTTTTTCATGGTACTCATAAAGGAATATTTTCTGCCTGAAATGTGTTTTTTGATTTACAGTTTTAAAGTTACAGACACTTCTTCTCAAACATGATAACCAATTAGGAAGTATGACGTGATGATTTAAAGAGATAATGACAAGCAAATAACAATCAAAATCTATTACAGCTGTACATAGTTTTGATATTATTTCCAAAAAAAAAATCGTGGCTGGAATGTTACAGGCAACAAGCGAAATATTGCAATTCAATTTTCTTTTAAATGTATTGATTGATGATATTGGAAATCTTAGGAAACTGTTAAGAAAAAATGTAGCCAGAATCCTAAAAAAAAAATAGAGCATCTTTATTTTTCGTTAAAATATTGCATTCTTAGTCAAATTTTCAGCTTTTCAAGTTATCTAAGGAGTTTTTTTTCACACCAATGACTTTCAATGATGTAGCTACTCAGAGAAGAATGTCCGTTTAGTCTTCTTGAGAGTTAATTTTAAAAATTAAATCAACTTAATAAAGATCCATTATTGTTTTACAGCTATAAAAGTAAAGGTTATATCATCGATTCGTATTTACAAATTTAATTACAATTGATTTTTAAACTTTCATTACCCATGTAAGTTTATTGAAATCTATATACATAGGTACTTATTTTACTATTTATCATCAATCATCATAGTCATAGTAGGTGATAACTTTGTTCAAAAATTTAATATGGATTATAACTTGCAACAGGATAACTTATAAATTTTTGTAAAAAAATTATCATCTTTGCCTGCAAAATGTATTATGTACACAAAAACAACTTCGTAAAAAATGCAGGTAATATACTGTAAGCGAAGTCAGCCGTTTGTAATTGATTTAAATGAAATGAAAATGTAAAACTGAATAAAATCTTCAAGATTTTTGATATTCTTGACAATTTCACAAAACTACTGCCCTTATTTTCATGCTCAAAATAATTTGAAAAACTGATATTAACACTGATAAAACAACTCAATTCCAGACAAAGGCAAACAAAAAGCTTAATTTTGTTTGTATCTAGAAATCCATTGCTTGACTTAATTTTTCAACTACTTGAGTTGGTTTTCAAACTATTGTACTTAAATTTTACTTGAAATCAAATCAATCTTAAGTTAATCAACTTTTATTAATATTTAAATATCAAGGCAAGCTAAGCATAGACTTTGGAAAATTATTTTATTTTTAAGTCGTATCATCAAGCTTAGGTAATTAATTACATAGCATAGCTAGTTACTTGACTTGATCAATCCTTATTTATACCTGATACATAGATGGTTTACATTTAATTGAAACAGTAATATTGTAGATATTAAAATAATGTTTTGGTTATAAGAAAGGTGTTATTAAACGTATAGTATTATACAATGTATGGTACATACTATACTTGATATCATACAAAATAAGTAAATGGAGTGCTCGACTTACACTATAAGTTTAAGGCCGATAATTTTTATGCTAGAGAAAATGATGTAAATGATGTGATCGTCTCAAAAATAATTTCGCACAGAAATTTAATTTAAGCTTAATTTAAGTTTTATTACTATAAATACGTAAAATTTGAAGTACTGGGGTTTTACTTACGATTTACCAATTATCAACCTACAACTGTTGTAATTTTGCACATCTTTTCAACAACAATGGCAAGGTGTAATTATTACAAACTTCAAGAAATTGGTAACATAATTACAAATATTTTTTCTCTTTTCCTTGCAAGTTGCAACCCAATCCCACACGTTATCAAAATAGGAATATTAAAAAAGCATGTACCTAATAGAAAACACCCCGTAAAAAGGCGGTAGTTTCAAATTATAAACTTTTTATTACTTTTTTTTTTCTCACAAATGAGAATACTTTTTGTGTAATTTTTTAATATAATATTATTTATGACTAAATATTGTTAGTTAACGATTTTATGTAAGCTAAAGGAAATAGAACGCATATTTTTACAATTCCCCAGGGTAGCACTTCGGATAAATCTTCTCTGAAGTAGATGTCTATCTTTATATGTAAATAAATTAGTATCGTGGTTGACTATCAGCCACAGTAGAGTCTATGTAAATCAGGAAACTTAACAACAAGAAATCGCAAAAATACTGTTCTTAAGAAGATATTTGTAGCTTTATTAAGAAAATATTTTTACAGTAGTTTTTCTAATATCTAAACTATCAACTATAGCGTAAGGTGGTTGCGCAAATAACAATAATTTTAAAATCCAATGTTCTGCAATTTTTTGGCGTGATAACGTCTTATAAATTGATGAACTACGACAGCCGTTCTGAAAAAGTGTCACGTCCCATTTGAGGCTGTGAGTGCAAGCGAGAAAGCGATACAAGCGATAGAGAGGCAATTGTTGAATCCTAGACAACGTGTTTTGTGTTTTTTTTTCTACGATTTACTTAATAAGATTTAAAATTGGTTTCCTTCATAATTTTCAGTCTGCTTTCATTTTGAAAAAATTGTTCATTTTCAATAAACTTCTTCTTTGTATTATACAAAATAATTCACCATTCAGTGATAATAATTCAATTCATAAAAGTATGCAATTTTTCATCAATGTTTCTTTATGATGTTATCACGCAAAACTATTGTCCGTAAACCGACTTTACAGACAACCATTTTTTTTTTCAAAAATTGAGAAAAAATGAAAAAAAAAATGAGCTTTGAAAAGTTCAAAAGATTCCTCATCATGCCTCAAGTTTAATAATTAAGCCTTTAATTTAATAATGAGGTACTCAATTATATGTTTTTTTGAATTTATTTATGCCTATCATATTGCGAAAATTATGACAACCTTTTTTTTTATCTCCGACTATCTTTCAAAAACGGTTTTTTGGAAAATTTAAGATTGATTTTTTTTAAAAATTGTATACAGAAAAAACTTCATAAAACAACAGATTTGAAATATTTTCATGTCAATGAAACTTATGTTTTTTAAATATTTGAAAAACTTTTAACGGTTATCGTTAAATGTACAACAGTAATGGATAAATTTATAATTTTTAAACAATATGCTTAAATATAATAAATATCTCATAATACACAAATAAATTTGAACATATAAATTCATTTTTATTATTACATTTTCATGGTCAGTAATTTTAGTGTAGTTTAATCAACTCACTTTTAATAAGTACATACATTGCACGTACAACTCCAATTATTTCACAACACATAGTTTGAGAAAGTCTGATTTAAACTCTTCATTAAAATCTTGAAATAATTGTCTCAGACAACAAAGTTTTTCTTTCGTTTGAAAGATTGTTCAACGAACGCAACACGATATCCAGAATCCGATCAAATCTTGCCAATTTGAAAGTAAATTAGTCGTTAAATAATTGGCAATTGAAACAATAAATATAAAAGATGTGGCCGATTTCAAGCGATTCTAGCGTACATAATTTTTTATCAGTCGCTAATTAGCCATGATGATTAATGGAGGTTTGCAGTCCGGTGCATTTTTCATGATTTTCACTGACTGCTGTATGAACGTGAATTTTCTCTTTGAATCCGAAACAATTTATGACAAGTCAACTATCAAATTGCTGAACTGTATTTGTAATTTACCGTTCGTTGAAAAAGCGAAAAAGGGGACGGAGATTAGAGAAAAATGATTTTTTGCTGTATCTTCAAGACGGAAAAAAAGCAATTGTCGTTGTTGCGCTCCAATTCGACTTGAGGCGATCGAGATTTTTTCTCTTTTGATTGCAACCAATTTTTCTCAATGCACTGTTTGTTTAATGCAAAAGAAATTGTCGTTAAATGCTTGCAGATGTATGTAAAACGTTTCTATATCAATTTTATTAACGATAAAATCATTTTTTCTCTCTTAATTTGAACGTTACATTCGAACAAGCTGAAATAATTCGACACCTGCCCTATAAACTATATATCAGGTTTTCTCATTCGAAAAAAATGAAAAGTTTAATAACTTTCCATTTACAGCGACTAAAAAAGCGTGAAGAAAAAGAAAATAAATCAAATTAGCAAACATTGATATGTTTATATAACATTGAGGATTTTTGCCTTCAATATTTATAACGACTTTTTAACATTTAACAACTTGCCACATTATAAAGTCAATATTTAGACTAACTGTTTTACTTGTTTATAAAATATCAATTTTACGTGTAAAAGTCTCATCTCATTTGCAACAATATTCATATTTATATTATAAAAACATCAATGATTTAATGCAGAAAATGCTCAAAGCTAAAATTGTTTTGAAATCTTTTTGGCAAAGCATTTTATTAATATTGCGTTTTATTGGAAAATTTTATTTCATATTTCACACATTTGATTTCAAATGGTTGAAATCAATAGATATTTATTCTTGTGTAAACTGTGAAAATTAGAAACATATAACAATCATTTATTCTTAGAAATATCAAATCATGTATTTCCTACTAAATTTTAAACATTTTATTCATTTCAAATTCTCTTGTTTATAATAAAAATCATATACAGTGAAAAACATTTAACACAAAACTGCTTAACATGAAAGTCGTCTAAAACGAAATAATACTGTGATCTTAACAAAGCACATTTTATGTACCACTGTAAGTTTAAAGATTTTTAAGAAATAAAAATTGCTAATTTAATTTTCCAGAAAATTATTAAAATTATTCACACGTTTTTCTTTTAATAATGGTTTAATAATATTAATAATAACTTGTTTTGATAAGTAATACTATTAATACTATACTATTAATAATATTTTCATAATATTAATAATGTACGAGTAGGTTTGTATGTAGGTATGTAGCTAGTTATTTATAACAATTTAATAGCATAAACCTATTAAAACATTTTATGTAAAAAATTGTGCCTAATTTCGCGAAACTTTCGTTAGCCGATTACTTATCGTAATCTTAAAAGTGTACAGGCAAAAAAAAAACATTATAATACATAAATGATGCTGTAACGAACAGTGATGGAAAAAAATGGAACATTCTAGATTGTTCTATGACATTCTAGTTTTACACAGTCAAGGGCTTTGGCACCAAATTCTTAAGAAAATTTAAGAGTGTATAGGCAATTGTTTGACTAAACAACTATGCAAGAAAAGCATAGTCAGTCAAATTCATTCATTTCTAATAAGTCAGTCAGTGAATACAAATCATAGTGATGCAAGCGATTTAAAAAGTGATTTTTCTGATAAATTGTTTTCCACCGAGTTAAAATAAATAAAGTTATTAGTTTATTAGACGTTTAGTGAAATTGAAATAAAAGACCCTTTCATGAGAATCTCAATACAGGTTTGAGAAAGCCCGGTGTGATGTGATATAATTTTAATCAAAATACTATCCAATTTTGTCTACCATTATTTTAAATGTAGTATAATTTTGTTATCTTTACAGCAAATCCATATTTAAGGAACAGCAAATTATAATTTTCAAATAATTTCATAACTAAAAAGAATTTTTGAATGTTTTTGTTTTTTTTTTTCTAAGAACATTGAGCATTATCCATATTTCAAATTTCAAGTTCGTAAATCTACTAGAAGTACATAAGATCTTTGATGATGAGTGAGTGAGTATGAAACGAAATAAGAAAACCTTTACACCAGATATTTTTTCAACTTTATTGATTAAAAACGTCTAGTTTAGGACATTTGTTGAGAATAATAGGTTCAATTTTGTGTGGAATTTTGAGATTTATTTCTTGTGTTTAAAACAGAAATATAAAACATTGAAAAGTGACCCCAGTTGTTTCGAGAAAAGGGTACACGGCTAGGTTCATTTGCTCAGCTTAGTTGGGTCACTGCCTTGGTTTCTGATAAAATACATTGTAGCATCCTACTTAGCCAGGTCTTTAATTTACAAAGGTACAGTAACGGTGTTTCTCACTTGCAAAGGTTATACATAGGCTATACAAATGTTTAGCAAACTAAATGCACGTTAGTTTTAAGAAGTTAAGAAACGTTTTAAGGAAGATAAATATTTAGGTACACTCGACTATCATTTATAGAAGTACAAGGCGAAAGGTAGCAAGTCTCATTGTCAGTTATAGAGATTCAGTTGAAAAGAAGTTATTATTTGCTTATAAAAACTAAGCAATTGAGGACGTATAATCAGCCTAGAGGACTTAGTCTAGTGGATTCAAGTAACAGTGATACGAGTGATCTAAAAAGTGATTTTTGGTGTAAAATTTTTATCAACGGGTTAAAATAAATTAATTAATTTGGTTTATTAAACGTTTTGTGTTTCTATCGAATAAAAGAACCTTTAACCAGAAGCTCAACACAGGTTTATTAAACCTCTTTTAACCCACTCCTGGACACACGCTGCCACTACTCACTAGCTATATTTTCAAGTGAAGTAATAAAGTTTTTTCTTACTAAAAATTTCTTACTTAAAATACAAATCAATATCTGTTCACTTACCAAATCAATATTATTTGTTATGGTTGAAATTTACTGGATAAAAATAACTTAAATTCAATTCAACAAATCTACAATTTTGGAAGCAATGTACCTATTGATAAAATGGGAAATACAATTTTTAGTGATTTAGATTTTATATCTGAGAGTAATCAAATTTTATTTCATTTTAACTATACCTTTTTATTACACTTTCATGAAAATTTACCAAGGTAATTTTTTTTTTCATTTTAATTTCCTATTCAAATTAAATTTCAACATTTTTCATTTATCATAATTCTACATTCAATACGAGTTTTTTTAGAATATAAGAATACTAACCATACTTACAATAAGTGTGGCTAAATAAAAAAGAAAAAATAAACCAATAATTCACGGTTCTGTTATAAAAAAAAAAAAACATTTTTTTTATTCCATTTAGAAAAAAAAAATGCACGTGTCCAGTCACATTTTTTGCATAAAAATAGTCTTAAAATCGTCTACTGATTTATTTTCAAATACATTTAAAATTTTCATTGAAGTTCAAAATGAAAATAATATTAATTTTGAATTTTCAGCTAAAAACTAACAAAGTTTACCAACAAAATATTTAAATTGTCTGAAACAGTTTTCTTTTTCAATGAAGAAATCACGATGTTTGCAAGTTTATTATATAAATATTTAACAATTAAGATAAAAAATGCCTGTAAAACAATGAAGAGATGTTGCCGTGTTTACCATAGCATATACAAAGCTACTAATTTTGAAATTTTCTCTATTGAAAAAAAAATTGAGAAACTTACCGCAAAATTTCGTAAATATACTCACAATAGCAACATTTAGATTTGCAATTAGTTTTTTTTTTATCCTCGAATCTAAACAATAATAATATTATAAATGGCGACATTATTATTGTTTTTTAACTCTCTTTGATCTTTCGCTATCTACATTCTATATACAAGTCAATATTTAAGTTTTTGTGGTTCGAATTTCAATATTAACGACAGGATCAAAGACCCGTTCGCCGTGACCTGATTAACCAAAAATATAAAAGTTATTTGAAAAATAAGTGACTGAAAATTAATAACCATACACTGTTACATTATCGATTTATTTTTGAATATTTTTTTTTCGATTTCCGTAATAAGCTTTTTACAAAAGAGTTTTCTACAATGGAACGCAACAATAGCAAGGCGTAATTGAATATAGGATTTCCAAACTGTTTTCTTCGAGAATTTTTTATGGCTTCAGTTCAAGTGACACGATAAGAATATAAAGTATACAAATACACAATAATAAAGACAAAATATGCAATTAGCATAAAACGTATCGACACACAATCATAAGCATTTTAATGTTTTATCCATTGCTATATTAAAACACAATCAGCCACTATTATAATAACGATATTTACGTTACTACATATAAAACTATAGTGGCCTCTATCAATAGTTAATTAATTGAAACATTTAATGATATTGTAAAACATTTAATAAAGTTTATCAGGTTTTGAGAAATATTTTTAATCCATTAATTTGGCTCGTTTATTTATAAATGCAAGTTAGAAATTGTTTAGCAAGCACAAGTGAAATGATTTCCTAAAATAAAAAAATATTTTGACTCCTTCCGTTCTTAAAAAAAGTTTTTTAAAGTAAGTAGGCAAAGATAATGAAAATGTAATTTATCGTTAAGAGCATAACGAATCGTTTTCAATATCTTAACGATGCTTGTATCTCTAACATTGATTTGATTTCTGGGAAACTTTCAACAGCCACAACACAGCACAAAAAAAAATCATTTTTCTGTTGATTTCATTTAGAGAATAGGAGGAATTCGTTGTGTAGTGTAATCAGTTTCTGAACCGTAACATCTAACACAGCCGATATAATTACCATCGAATTTTTTATTATATAATTAGATCAAGTCGTATTATTACTTGTATTCATTCTCGAAAACTAATTAAAATGATTCCGCCTATTGGTTTTTGCTCTATTGTTTTATATAATATATATAATATTTTAATCTATTTTTAATTGCAAAAAATTTGCAAAATATTTCACGGAGTTCAATACACACATTATGCGAACAAATAATATTTTCACCATAAATTTATAAGATACTGAGTTTTAAATTTACAAAAATTATGAATGATTATACAACTGCCTGAATTAATTATTATACAATTAGGTACTAAATGTTTTTAAAAAATTTTTTAAATCCTATGTTTCTACAAAACTATAACAATGATGTAGGTACTGACGGGACTGGAATCTATATACACAGTATCTTATTACCCCAATCACTGCAATGTGTGCATAAAGCTGTTTTTATATTTATACTACTATACAGTGTGCAAACCTTAATCGAGGACACTCGATATCTTCGTCATAAATTTTATTTCAGTTTTATTTAGCTCATATTAATTAATACCTTAACTTTTATGAGCTTGGAATTTTTTCAGTTAATTAAACTTCTATTTTTAGACTATTTTTTTTTTCCAAAATTGCAGTCTTCAATTTTTATCTCCTTAGGGGTACCCAGTGAAGGCCAACGGAAACTTAACGAAGTTTAGAGAGACCGCAGGAACGACGGATGGACGATATAAAAAAGATTACCAGACTTTCTAGTATCGGAAAGTTCAAACAAAAATATAAGTGTAAGAAACTAGGACAAACCTTTGTTCAGGAGTAGATGTTTATGGGTTGAAAGAAGAAGAATTTTCACAACTATTTATTTTATTTTTAATGTATCCAAAAATTTGGATAGCTAAATGAACCTTGTATAAAAAAATTAACCGAAACAAATAATTAATATCTAACATTAAGATCCCATAAAAAAAGTAAACAATCGTCGACTCTTAATGTATTAGACTTTTTTATTTAACTTTTTTTTAAAACTTTGTATTAGCTTCAAACTATTCTTATTGGGTAATTTTTGTTACTTATTTCAGAACAGTAAATGAAGTCCTGAAAAAATTTAGTACTTACGATTGATACCTTTTTGGTTCTCAATGTTATTATGGAGCTTAAATTATGATAACAAAAAAGTCTTAAAATTTTTCTTGTCTTCTTATTTATTTAAAATTTTAAGAATTTTTGGGAGATAAACTAAAACGATGACATACAAACAAATATTCTCAAAGATCTATCTTAGCGATTCCAAAATCTGTTGTTAAAATCTTAAAACGACAGATTTATCTGATCCAAAGTTATAACTATTTTGAAAATCTGTATTTTAAAATATATTCTTATGGAGATTTGTTCACTCAATAAATTAAATTTATTTAAAGTAAAGTAAAAAAGATGACAAATTGTTTTTATTTTCAATTTATATCATTTGAAACATTGAAAACAATTTTGTAAAATTTGATTAGCATTCACTAAATGATTTTCGAAGAAAATATTAAAAACACATCGAAAACCTGAAATTACTGTATAAAACATTATAGTGTGTAAGACTTACACTGTAAGTTGAGATATAATCACTGTCAAAATTAAAAGACTTATTGCATTTTTGTTTAATTTAGATCAAAATTAATGAAATTTATGTTTGTCTTTTATAGGAAGTTTTTATTTACTTTGTAAAAGGCTTTCAAAACAGTAGATATTCATGAATTATTAGTGTTGGGTACTTTTGTTCTTGATTGTATCCTATAGATATACATATTCAAATCACTTTTAAGCTACTTTTAAGCCCAATCTTTTTACACTAATATTTCAACTTAATATTTTTTGTTTGCTTGAAAATAAAGTGTAATAAATGTAATTAAAAAAAAAAAAAAAAAAACACTTTGACCTACTTTTGTTAGAATTTGTAAAATATTTTTAGAATAAAAAATGTTACTAGGCCCTTTATTTCATCATTAATATTTTCCAAAATTGATATTGAATGGCACTAACAATGACTAACTGATATATTTTCATATTTTTACACGTACATTTGCAAAGATTTAGTTTTTACACAAATACAAAATTATGTTTACATTTTGTTTGAAATTATACTTGGACTAAATCATAAACGGGTTACCACTATTAAAAATCAAAATCAATAGTAATTGAAACAAAACGCTTTTGTATGACTATCGACTCAAAAAATAAAACTGTCTTGCCCGTTCCAATTATTTTAATTTTCAATTCCACATGGAAATTCACCTATCAATCAAGTGTTGAAGATAAGAATTAGATAGCTTATGTCATAGCATTTATAATACATATTTTTCTTTGAAGAATTTTAAACAATTTTAATTGTAACCAATTATTAATAGATAATAAAAATACATCGTATTTTAATATAAAAATATTTAACTTAAATAAATGATTGGAAGACTATTAGACTATTGGAAGAATATTAAATGCTACTTACATTTCCTTTTATCATTACTTCAAAAATAATTAAATTGTTTGTAATTTTATGTTAGTTTATATTTTATAATTATTAAAAGTACAAAACAATGTCATTTATTTTCTTTAAATTATAAATTTCCTATCAATAATTAATGACCACTATTTAAAGATAAATAATAGGAGTAGGCAATAAATATGACATGCATTTCTTATATTACGAATTTCGACTGAAAACTGTAGTTGTCTCTTATAAAATTGTATTAAATAACCTTAACAATTACTATTAATGGAATATTTAATTGATTAATTTACTCTTTCAAAACACATCATCTCCTTTAACTTAAACTTTGTATTTCCTGTTAAAGTTATCTTAGGTTCTCCGATGTAACTACTTTTAATTATGAATATATAGGATCGTTAATTTTGACACATGTTATTCTTCATCGAAATTTGACTCATATTTTTATCAGTGGAAGAACACTTTAAGAAATTGCACCACATCCTTGAAGATAAAGATCAGGCCTAATGTAAGACCTAAAATATTCATTCTTAAAAATTACTCTCTCTCTCTATACTTGCAAAACATGCAACAAAACTTACAATCCTGAACTTTAGCAAAGAGCAATTCTTTTAATTTAAAATTTTTGAATTACAACCCTTTTAACTTTTTTCTTTAAATCTGATCGACATTCAACTTATTTCACCTTTTTAATAACAATTCTCAAAACCCGTTCCAACCAAAAAAAAAAAAAAAATGCAAATATACAGGAACTGCAAGAATACATTATCTTTAAGGGGTAACTTCGAGAATATGTTTCAACCCCTAAAAGGGGTTGTTATCGATTAAAGATAATAATATTTTAACTCATATTATGAGTAACTTAGATATCTTAGAACGAAATCAAAATAGAGAATACCTATTATACGTGGTATAATATCTTCGTTATAATTTTTTTAAGATGCTTTTAGAGCTACTGAGATTTAAAACTGCACATATTTACCCGCTGTGTCCTCTTACTCTATGACTGCTTCATAGGGGTTTTCAAAAAAATATAAAACAACAACTTTGACGCTAAAGTGAGCTCTAAGTTTCCATATGAAGGTTAAACTAATAGTAACTTAATCCATTTTTTTTCATTTAAATAACGCAGAAATTTTTTTTAATTTTTAAAACTTTGAAACAGTTTATCGCAACAACAATATGGGAACTTAAAGGGAATTAAAGGAAATTTTACGATCTAAAAAAAATATTCTATGATCAAAGTTCCTCAGAACAACCATTTCAAAGATATCAAAGTTCAAAAATAACACAAATTAAAATGTTTTAATATTTTCCAACTTTGTTCTAAGGAATTTTTTGTAGAGTGTGAAATTTCCCTTAAATCCCTTCTTTCAGACTGTTGTTTCGATGAACTGTTTCAAAGTTATGAAAAAAAAAATCATGTGCTGTTTAAATGGAAAATGAAAAAATGGATTTAAGCAAAACTTAATATTGATATTAGGAGCTCGTCTTGGTGCCAATATTTTTTTTTTTTGAAACACTACCTACTGTTAATACATCCATGCTAGAGAACCTATTCTAAGTTATAAATTGATACAATATATTTCTTACCATATAATTTCATAAACTGATGTATAATGTAAATTATAAGCATTTAAATAAATTTCTGTAAGCAATTCCAGATAGTAAAATTTTAAAAATCGTTTTGTCAAAAATGACAGACTTAGCACGTGATTCACAATCGACACAGAAATGTAATGGTCAAATTGCAATTTTACTTGCCTAATTATAATTTATAATTTTTTCATGTTAACAATTCTAAATAAATGATATTGCACTAACTAAACAGCTTTTTCTTAGTTACGAATCTAAATGATTCTCAATTTTATGACGTTAAATGCAATGGTATAGTTGAATGTACTTATTATATTATAGCTGATTTCTTCGTCACCAATAAAAATTATTTTCAATAACCGTATTTAGTCGCTCATAAAACATGAGAATGGACATAAACTTTTAAAACACTGATATTATAAATGTAATTATTGCAGTTGTATAATTTTCACACAAAAAATATTGCAAATTATAACTTTTTGATCTTTTTTGCAAATAAATAAAAAAAACGAAATGCTATTTCACGTAGACGTATAGATACGAGTACTTACCTATAAAGGTCACATAGTAGTTCGGTGACTAGACTGTCCTCTTATCACCAGTGTCCAGAGGGTTAAATTCTAATGGAAACTTAAGTTTTTTTGGATTGGTCGCCAATGACCAATGCTTAACAAGCCATTTTAAATAACCAAAAATAGTATAGAATATATAAATGCTATTTCAGACTAACGTCAAGCCGTTTGTATAAAATTTATATAGATATATAAATATCATAAGTTTTTTTGTTTGAAAAGAAAATTAATTAAAATAAACATAACTTCACATGAATGCAATTTAAATAAAAATTAGAAAGATAAATAAAAAATGTCGATGAAACTGAGCACTCTAAGAATCGTGTAAACAAATGAATTATTCAAAAGATTCTTGGTTTCTTATTTTTAACATGTATCATTTTTATAAAACGCAGACCATATAGTGTTGAATATTAAAATGTCAATGACCAGAAATATAAACTTTAAAATAACAATTTCATTCGGCTCAATTCAACTCTTAAATTTCATGTTTTTTTTTTTCGCATTTTTTTCTTTTATCGATAGATATATGTGAAACTTGGTATATTCGAAACTGAAAGCGTTTTTTCGTATAGAAATCTATCTTCAAAACAAGAAATAAACATTTTACTTTTAATTTTTTTTTTAAATTTGATAGAACAAGTTTCGCTTGTCGTCTGATGTTAAATCGCGAGATTCGTATTGGTTTGTTAGACGAACAAAACATTTGTTAGACTGCGAATTCGTTGATTTACACGAAATAAATTCACAAATGTTACATAAAAATAAACTGATTTGAATACCATCAAATGGACAATCACCTTTTCAGATTTTCAAGTACCTATTCGAAAAAAAATAAGTTTCCTTATAAATTAATATCTGAAGAAAATTACCGGAAAATTTTTCTTTGAATCAAAGTATAAAAAAGAGAACGATACAATTTATTTTAAATACATTTTCAATGGTTCATATTTATTATGTTTAATAATACTAAAAATAAATTCATCAGAAAAATTAAACGAGTTAATTTGGCCTAGATTTCAATTGATATATTCCCTTATACTTATAATGTATATCTAACAACAAACTCCAAAACCGAACTCGAAGGCCTTGATATCTTTATGATAATTCCACTGTTTTATAGTGAATTTCAATTATATTCTAATTTAAGAAACCAATTATTTATTTAGCAGATGTTTATATTTTAATTCCTCCCTCCGTTTTCAAAGTTTCGAGCCAATTGTCGCGTGTCGAAATTATTCACTTCCCGAATATTCATTCAGAATTACACTCCACATGCCGTAACATATACAGTATACATAGATAGAGGTTAGGTACATTTATTTTAACTGAAGCGAAAAAAAGGAGTTGATATTAATGAATAAAGTACTCGTAGATATTTTTAGAATTGCAAATGAAAAAGGGGCATACGTTTTAAATGAATTTCGTTTTCATTATGTAATATTCGAATTTACTTCATATTACCAGCATAAAAAATTAACGAACCAAATATAAAAAAGCAGTCGTAAGAAATTTATGAGTAGATTAAAATTAGTATTGGTCTAAAATAATTTTTGATTGGTCTATTGACTATTGTAATACCAGTAAAACACGAGTAGGTTCATTTAATGAATATTATATGCCTTTGATAAAACATTTTATACTAATTACTTCATACTGATTATAAAAATAAAGTGTATATAAGGTCTGTTTCAGATGAAAATAAAACCGTACATTTACGGTATAAAACATACACAATATAAAACTATGGCAACCTTTTTGTATATTGCATATGACTTTAATGTATTGCGCATGACTTATACTGTAATGTCCAGTTTCACAGTGGCCGTTTAAACTTAAGTTCAGCTGAAACTGAAGTGGAGTTCATATTTCAAGTTTAAATCATTCAGTTTCACAGTGTAATTTAGGTAAACTTCAGTTCAATTGAACGTCGTTTAAATTATAATTGTATATGAATAAATGCGGTAGCACCGCATGAAGTTTTTATAATTTCTATAGTTTCTATGTAACTTTATCAAATGAACTATGGTCAATTGATTGCGTATAAAAACGCAGTTGTCAAACGTTGAACTGTAGTTTAAACGGAAGAAACCTTTCGTTTAATTTAAACGACGAATTAACTAAACCCCTGTTTTCCTTTTTGATCAAATTTTAAGTGAACAGAGTCACGGATGAACAAAGTCGCTACAACTAAAATTAAAATGTTATTTAATGTTCAAAAATTAAAAAAATATGTAGGTACATCTCGCTCTTGATACGATATGTACATTGAACTCGTATCTACTTCTGTTATATCCTCAATTATGGCTAAATAAACAAATAAAATCGAATACAATAATTTTGAGTAGCAAACTGCGGTTTCTTTTTAAATTTCGTACTCTTATTCTTAGCTTAAAAATTTTATCATTTCAAGCCACAGTCCGTCTACTTAAACAGTGTTAGTTTCTCAAACTAGAGACAAATTAGGACTTCAAGAATCGGTTTGAATATTTATTACCTTTATATTTTCAATAATATTTGTATATTATCAGTATTTCGTCGTTTCACCCGCGTAAAATAATAATGTTGGTGCTTATCTAGTAATGGTTAAGGTAAAAATATATAAAGAGTGAGATTTCTTTTCATTCAAAAAAAAATTAAAATTGAAAAGAAAAGTGGTTTTAATTTGCTTAATGATGTTCATTAGATGTGATAATGATAAGTGTCTATAAGAGTATACATTTTAGTGTTACAAATTTAATCTTTCAATTTTATAATGTAGTATGAATTAAGTGTTTGTAATTATAAAATTATTATTTTTAAAGGATAGCAGATTAGATACAAAGTTTTTTATATACAAGCGAATATGTGGGTTAGGAAATTGAGGATCAACATTTTTACAAACACTGGTTTTATGTTTTATATCAATAATAGCTTTCTAAGTAGTATCTCTATAGTATGTAATTTGTAAGTTTTTCTACTAAGTACATCTTAATGGTAATTATTAATACATAGTTTGGCGCTGTTTTCTGAAAACCTTGAAAATTTAGCACATTGAATTACATGTCAATGAAAGATGAAAATTTATAAATGTGTTCTTCAAATATTTTAAGAGCTCAAGTAACTCTTAGTTGTATTCCAATTTTATTTATTTTTTTTATTTATGTCCGACAGTATTATTTTTTTTTTTTTTGAAGAAATTAATTTTAACTACAATCTACTTGAATAACATACTTCTATTTAAAATTTTTGTATCAAGTACTAATATTTTATATACTTTTAATATAGGTATCTACTTTTTTTCTATATAGGTATAGAATAATAACATGTACAATGTACATGGTGAGTATAAAAAAACCGTTTTCAAAATTTAATATTTGCCGAACATTAAATTCAGAAAACCTTAATTGTTATTTCGTTTTTTTACAAAGTTGGTTCAAATTTTACAACAAGTCTGATTGGTGATCAATCATTACTAATATATAATTTTGTTAAAAAGAAGACTTTTATTTGAGTAAATAATTTTTAAGAAATTTAAGTTTTAAACACATAAAAACTTTCTTTTTCATGTTGTTCAACTAACAACAACAAAAATTTGAACTAACATTGCATTTTCTATTCAAAATTTAATTTTTGGTTGATGGAGTGTCGTATGGAAGTAAATACTAATTGTAAGTACCTATAGAATATTGCTGATAGTGGTAAGAAACTACAGATGCATTTTTTAATCAATACCGTTCTTTTAGATAGACACGTGATAAATAGCTAATATAAGAGCCTAGAAGTGGCAATACGTCACTGAAAACAGTATTAATCTTAATTACAAATTTTCAAAATCAAAAATTTGTATGCTGGAACTAAGAAAATGATTTCAGGGGAATAATACGAAGGTACATAGCTCGACTCTCGGCCTAATGCGACCAAGCGTCTGTTAGTTGAAACATTTCTTCACTCACTCTTGTCTCTTGGTCAATGTGCCTTGCTCTTTGTCTTTCGTGGTGGTGGAGTAGCTTACGCAACGTACGCTACAAAAGCTCTCAGAAGGAACAACTGTTTTCGACTAAATTCACAAATATCATATTAGTCCTGGCTCACTTTCCCAAAAACTAATAAGTTATATCTTATAACCTTTCTAGGTTACTTATCCCTTTTTTAATTACTAAAAAATATATACAAATTTGTAGATTAGTTTCTGAGGTAAATCCTAACAAACAAACTCAACGTAAAAATGATCTTTAAGTTTATAATTTTTAATGATTAAATTGAGAGTAAATTAATTTTGAGTTTTAATTGTCACGAAACTGTCTCTTTGAAACTAATTTATTTTGGAATATTTACTTAACATTTTTCAATATTCTTCATGTACCTATGCAATATCAATTTTTTAAAATTTTTCGAACTCTAACATACTTTTTATCATAAGCTAATAAATTGAAATTTTTCCACCATAAAAATCTGTTATCTACTATTTGAAAAGTCAAAAATAAACCATTTTTATGTACATATATTATGTTTATTATATATTTTAACTTCCGTTCAAGGCGTTTTATCGGTTCATTAATATCATTGCACTATTTTACTGCCTTCTCATAATAAAGTTTTAATTACTACATTTTAGCAACCAATAGTTTCTCTGAGTTAAAGCTAATATTGTTACTGCTTATATTTCATAGGTAATTTTTTTCACTCAAATTATCTAGATGTTTTTGATCAAATAAAAATATGTTTTAAACAGAAGATCAACTTGAATGTTAGGTATATACAAATAAAGATATAAAATATAAATAAAACGCAATATAATTTGTGTGTTATTTGAAAATAAACTTAGATGGGTATAATCATTGATTATAATTAATTTCAATGACTGAAGGTTCAAGTAGAATATCAAAGTTAAGTTTTATAGAAAAGCCAGAATCGCAGTGCCTTTTTAAAAGCGTAATTGTATTTAATAGCTAATGAGACAATGGACAACCGCAGACCCACTTACTTAAATTTTAGTTGCAGTTATTTAAAGTTCCTCAAATGGATTATGTAAAACGAATCACAAATATCACAATTATCTTCACGTACCTACAGGTAAATCGTGAATATTATAAGACCAAATCACGTTCAGTTTCACTTCGGTAAACTTTATTGTTGTTACTTGAAACCATACATAGCCAAAGGCTTGCTAGTTTCCAACAAACACACAGAGGAAAATAAGCACACGAGCTAGCGACAAGAAAATATCTCTTCGACAAAGCGACGACCTACTCGACTGAATGTCAACTGATATTTGTGGATATTTGTGAGTCGCGACTTCGCGGTCTGTGAAAAGTGAACTCTCTCAATATGCGCCTTCATCCAAGCCAAACCTCCGCTTACACTGGCTTACACACATTCAAATGGGCCTCACTCAACCAACGGCGGCTAAAACGCGAACATCGCAGTAGAAATGGAAATTAAAACAATTACTATTTCCAATATATATCTCTAACTCCAACAAACAACAAAGCGAGCGCGTTTACTATTTCTCACTTAATTAATTTTATCTCTTCACATACATTTTCCATATTTTCCCATTAATTATTGCATTCCCGGATATTTCATATTAGACGGGAAAATTTTATTGTGGAATTGCAATAATTTCCATCAAGACTAATTAAAACAAACCTGCACTGGTTTACAGCAGGAATTTAATGTGTTCTAAAGAAAATTTTGTCCTACTACTTTTTTCTTATTCTTAACGAATATTTCCGTTTTTGAATTGAAGTGCTGGTGCCCTCTTTAGAATGGATTACTTCAAGTTACTTTCAAAAGTGAAATTTCCATATTCTAGCATTATATAACAAAGTAATTGTTGGGCCGTTTTGTTGTGATTCCTTTACAATCGATTCGTTAAGAATTTAAATAAGTTGAAGTCACATATTTTTAAAATGACATCAATATCAATGAAAAAAATTTTTATCAATAACTTCTACTTATTATTTAAGTTTGAAGCTGCTTTTGCCTACAGGCTATCTATTGAGAATGAACGCTAACTTGACATTCAAATCTACGCAAAAAGACGCCAATCGTTTTGAAAGTAAACCCCGTACGAATTCAGTGTAGGATTTACGTATGAGCTACATAGGTAAGCTATAGCTTGGGGCCCCCACTTTCTTGGGGGCCTCCAAAAAGTATTGTCCGAACGAGCAATTGTCATATATGTATATACATGCTTAAATATACTGCAACATTGTTAGTTCCCATGTTCAAGATGCCCCATACTCGAATAACGGGACTTATAAAGGACGCCATATTTAAAATAGCTTAGGCCTTAAGGCCTTATCAAGTTTAAACTCTGCTCTGGTTGTATCGTATATATATCGCAGCTGGTACGTATAACTCAAGGTTATTAGATACATAAGGTATGCTCACTTGACTAGGCGGCGTTTCTTTAAACTCTGAAAATGACGTCACCGGTATTTTGTTTCTGACAGAAGCCAGTAGAGGCGTTAAAGGCCATTAGCTATCGTTAGTTTGTGGGGGATTCCACTTGGTGACTGCATTTGGTTGGCACTACTATATTTAATAAAATATTCTTTTTATATAGGTTATTAAATCCCTTTAACAACAAATTTAAATTTTCAATATGTCAATAATTAATTTTTATGAATATAATAAATGTTAATTTAATTTTTCTTTGTTATTTTATTTTAATTGAATAATGAAGATATATTTCTTCTAGAATCTATACCTTACTTAGCTATAAATTTGAATTCCCGCGTCAGTCAACAAACAAGTGTTTTGATACGATATATCATCATTATTCGATTCAAATAAAGTAATAAAGGAAAATCAAATTGATATTTATTATGTTCAATAAAATTAACTATTAACATTTAACATAATGAAACTTATTTTATTTTGTGAAAAGAAGCCCACCTTCTTTAACTAGATAAACCTAGGAAGGTTACAAATAAAAAGGAATATAAACAATATTGCTAAAATAAAATAAAGTATATAAAAAAAGCTATTAAAAAAAATTTATTTTGAACTTTAACTGAGCAAAATGAAACGAAATGAAATTTCAAACTATAGAGCGTAATAAGAACCATGCGCAATACGAACAATAGTAGCGATAAGAACTAATTATAGCAGATATCTAATGGCTTCTGTCAGAAACCGTATACCAATGACGTCAGAGCAAAGTAATAACCTTGAAAGTGAGCACTTCTTGCGTATAACTAGCCTCTACTTGTAAAGCCTACTAGAGGACAAACAATCTTTCATCGATATTATACTTTTAGTCTAAAGTGTGTACTTAAACGTCGATCGAATGTCCTGTGAAACATTTTTATATTATGCACATTACAACTATTTTTGGATGTTGACTAATATAATATTTGTATACCAACAGTTTTTCAAACGCAATGACTAGTTACTATACACCAGCAAATAATATTTTCCAATCTACAAAACCATCATCAAATATTTCCAAAATGTATAAATTTTTAATGAGTCCAACATGCTATCGCAAAATATGTCATAATTACGTAGCATTCGGTTTAACCTGTACATAGAATTGGACATTAAAGAATTAAAACGTTTTCCGTTAAATCGATAATTACAAACATGTTTTCATAAAAATCGTCAATTTGATCGCTTAAACTCGCTACGATATGTAGGTATAAGTATCAAATGAAAACTTTATTTTTATAAAATAATTTGAGTGAGATTTATGAAAAATCAGATGAAAAACGTTTTATAAAACTATCACATTCTACTTATTGGCGCAGCAGTTAGATCAGTTAATCTCCGCTTCATGCGTCAGTGGTACTGGGTTTGATTCCGGTTGAATCCTATAGATATAAGTTTTATGAGCTTAGATTAAATGACATACAAAATTGTTGTATCTAAACCAGTGGTGGCTTGTCCATACGCACTACGGTACTGCAGCACCCCCAAACCAATTATGTAAAAATAGGTCTATATTCATATTATTAAATGACAATAATATTGATGGAGTCATAAAAATAATATAATGAAATTGTTAAACATAATCAATTCAATTGTTATTTAAACGAACTATTTAAATCTCATTTAGAATACGTTGAAATATGAAGCCTGGAACTGTAACATTCACAGTGTCAATTCAGCCGGCTTCGTTTAGCTTGGTCTATGAACGCTTAAGTTCGTGTAATCCAATCTATTCATGTAACAAGCGAAACTGGCACTGTGAATTGTGATATCCACAGCCACGATAAAAGAAGTTCGTCGTAAAATCCTACTGTTTTTTTAGGTGGCTAATTAATTTTGTCGTTACTTTTGACTCTACTTTACAAATATATTTAGACAATAGTACGGTACACTAAAACAAATTAAGTCAATGCTAAGGAATGATATGGATCAAGACCGATTAATTCCTTTATTCAGCTAAAAATCGTAGAATGGATTTTGTATACAAATTATACAAAAAATACATAAATTGAATGAGTAGGTACATTATGTTTTTATTTATTTTAACACAGCACCCCCCATATCAAAATGTCTCGAACCGCCACTGATGTAGACAGCCGTGATAAGACCTTAGATATTAAAGCGACTTAAGAAAACACAAAAAATGTATACTAATTACGTAGAATTATCAAGTAGATCTCTTAGATCTCCTCTTCATACTTTAATGGTGCTCAGTTCGAATCCTTTTGGATCTTAGACGTTTTAGACTTTGTTAATTCAAAAAATTTTCTGAATTTTTTGTGAGACAATCGTGATGTGGACCCTAGAGCTTAAAATGGCTTTAAAACACACAAAAAAATTAATAAACCCTTTTAAAACCACGTATTAGCGCAGTGATTAGAGCAATTGCTCTCTCCACTCTATGCGTCAAATAGTACCTACTGGGTTCGATCTCCTTTGAATCCTAGACCTAATATAAAATATAAAACGTCAATTAATAACATCAATTTTCTGTGTTTAGACAGTCGTGATATAACCTTAGATGACAAAGCGACTTAAAACACAAAAAAATAAATGACAGTAGGTATGTACTAACATATAGCAAGGTTGAAAAAATTCACTATAGACATAGATATACAACTTCTGATACTCGTATTTTATTTTCTGAAGGTAAAATTTGCTAAGATATCGTATTCATATACGAAGCCGCTGTAAAGATCAAAGAGTTACTAATATACCAAAAATATTTGGATGTTAGACATAGATATTATTATACTAATGGTCGTAAATGGTACATTGACATAAACATACCGTGATATTAATACTTTTATTTATTTTTTCAGAATGTCAAAACAACAAATTTGGAATTATGACAAGCACATACAAAAAAGTAAATGAAAAATTCAAAGTCAAATTGATTGCACCAAAACGTTTGAAAGATGAAAAATTGACAGACTGCAATATTAATTTCAACATACATAATAAGCGCGTAGTTTTATATCTTAAAATAAACCAGTTAAAAGCAATAGAGAGCAAACATATAACGTATATATCACTTAATATCAAAGAAATACATACAGCATAATCAATTATCATATTTTGATTCTTTCAGTATTTTAAATTTCATTGAAGGTTCATTGATAACTTTAAAACATGTAACCAACATATACGTATAGATTTAATAAAGTAAGCTACGAGAGAGTAAATAAATAACACCAATGACATGGGATAAAAGGAATTGGTAAATAGTTGAGATAACCAGATGGTCATTGTCTAACAAAATGACCAATTTGAAGGTCTTACTAAATAATTAACGTGTTTAAAATAAATTTTGTAAGAATCAACTCATTCAAATAATATAGAGTGTGTTTAAGGGGCTCCCCGTTTAAGGTAATAACTGGTAAGTAGTATGTATAACAAATATTTTAATGCTTTTTGTAATAATTTTCCAGACCTTTATATTTTAAATAAAAATGCATTGGATTCAAAAGACGATCAATCAACGCAAAAATTTTACGAGGCCCTGCCAAGTCTCAAAATAACTCATCAGTCCAGTGGCTGGCTCGTGGCCTACGAATCATATTCTTTCATTGCTTCGAAATTAACATTTCCTACTTTCAATATTAATAACATTTCCTTGTCGAGCCCACTTGAAGTCATCAACTATTTTGAAAAAAAAAACACCAAAAACTCTTCTTATTGAAATTCAAAACGAAAAATTTCTAAATCGAAATCCTTGGTTTTGCTCCAAAAACTTTCTCGACATTTTAAACTTGAACTTGCGCTCCAAAATCGTTTTCGTTTTCTATTAATAAATCATCAATTAAAAATTTGGTCATTGATCTCAATATGAAAACTTTCCCTGTTATCGTCAATGTTGTCTCTCTGTCTCTTTTTCGATTCTTAACTGCCGCATGTAAGCGAAGAAGACTTGAACGAAATGTGAGACATAATAACCAGTTCTCTTATAACGCCTCTCTTGTCTGGTCAGAATAATCAATGCTAATCAATTCCAGTAATATACGTATTTATAAAATCACTAATTAACAATAACACTAAAAATGGAAATTCGTACTTGTGGGGTTATAAAATTCATAAATGTGACCTAGATATTGTTAAACGCATTCTTCCTTTCATTTTATTTCGAATCTGGTTTCCAAGATGTGTTATTTCTGGCTATTTCTTGTTTCACACCCAAGAAAATTGCTTAATCGTCTCTTCATGTGTTATGAATTTGCTGTGTCGAGAACAATGATTTTTTAAAAGAGCGTATTTTTTTTTCGTTTAAAGAAATAAAAGACCATCAAGGTCTTTCATGTGGTTGCTAATCAGCACGTCGCATTTTTAAGTCGTGTCATAACTTCAATAGATATACTAAGTGTGCTCAAATGGTACAATGTTAATCTTTCAATCGCATATTGAAAATTTGGAAGTTTAGAGAATGGAATCGGGATTTAAAAGTGATTGAAAATCGAGAGTTAGAGGTTTGTGAGGCCTTGGACGGGCCCCGAAGATAATTTCGTTGTCTTTGATATGTAAGTAATGTGTGGTGTAAGGAGGTATGACCTTTTTTTCAACTAATGCCATTCCAAGATAATCAGTTTGGTTTGCTCGATTCATTGTCTATCACTTTTTCTTTTCAAAACATATACCTTATATAAGTAGACGAAAGCTATTGACGTTATTACCTCTCCATGCCAAAATGGCTACACGGAATTTACTAATATTTAATATGATGGAGTTCTGAAGCTCTTAGAATATAACAAACAAAGTACTTTTGTACGTTTCCTAGAAGGAATAAGTCAAAAACAAAAATTAACCTTTCTATAAAAAATATGTAACTTCGAAATGAAATTCCTATTATGTTTTGAAGTCAGCCTTATTTTAATAGGCAACAAGTTAGATTTATAAAATTATTAGAATATTAACGTGTAATTTTACTTTTTTTTTACTTAGGTAATTATTATAATTAATTAATATTGATAATATTTATTGTCTTAATTGTAATATTCTTTATCTAGTGAATAAATTGCGTTAAGTAAAACACTTTACAAATAAGGTATATAAATAAACTATAGAAAAATATCAAAATAAATAATTGTGGGCCACTTATTGGCGCAGTGGCAAGAGCATTATTTCTCTCCACTTCATGCGTCAAGTGGTTCTGGGTTCGATCCCTATTGAATCCTAGACTTAACACATTGACGTCGGGGAACGCATGGATGCGTCTTCTGCCTTGTAGATTATTTAAAATTATAATTCATAATTAAATATTATATATAAATATTTTGATATATATATATTTATATATTGTATACAATATATACATGTCAATGTGTTAAGATTCTAGACCTAAGATATACTTGACCAACAGAAAGTTTCTGTGTTTAGAGTTTAGACAGTCGTGATATGACCTTAGCTGTTAAAGCGACTTAAAACTAGGGATGTGAAAAAATAATCGATTTTTATTTAAATCGATTATTATTTTCTAATAATCGATTTTCATAGTAATATTAATCGATTTTTAAATAATCGATTATATAAATTACGCGTTTAAATCGATTTTCATAAACAGCGCAAACTAGCTATAACGGTTTTTTTCATTCTTGTCATTCAAATATAATAGACATTCATTCAAATATTTGATTGTTAAATTTAAAATTCATTATTAAAAGATTGAAATCGAAAATATTTATTTCAATTAAATCTAAGCACATAGTAGTAACATTTTGTGACAATACGTTAACGTTATCGTTTGGGATTTTACTTATCGTTTCATTTTATTTTAATACTACTCTTACGTAAAGCATAATTATTTTTCGTCTTTTGTTTAAATTTAAACCAAGTATAAAAAAGTGCATGTGAATTTAAAAAAATGAAAGATTTGTTTTATATTTTAGTTTTTGAGACCACAACGAATTCAATTAGTTTTTTAAATATCATTTTAAGTATTTCATTTGAAAACTAGTCAAATATAAAATAGTACTAGAAATTTATTTATATTTTAGTTTTTGAGGCAATAAGGTTGTAATTTTGTTAGGATGCTCATCATTTCATTTTTATTATAATAAAACGTTTAATGGTACTGAAATTGTGTATCAATAATCATATTTGCCTTATTCCTGCCCTTGAAAGTTTAATGGAAGATTCGCTTTAATTTTTAGTTTTGAAATGGTTATTTTTTTATTCATATCATTTTATTTGATTTTTAATCTGACAAATTGTTAGTATGAATCTCTTAGGTTTATTATTGGAATATGTAGTTGTTAAGCAAGTAAAATTTTAAATAATAGAAAAAATCGATTTTTGACAATTCGATTAATATTGAATAAAGAAAAATAGATTTTTAATTAATCGATTCTTTTCCATTAATCTCACACCTCTACTTAAAACACCAAAAAAAAAAAATAATAATCGTCTAAGTAGCTAATTCCATTTTTGTGTGAAAATAACATAATCTACTAGATAAGGTTTGATTGAATTTTTGTTTTTTAGGATGATGGGACTTAATAATAAGAACAAAGTATTCTTATATGCTGGTTAATATAAAGTTATTTAAGATGAATATTAAAATAGAAATGAATGTCAGCGGGGTAAGAGAAAGCACATAAGTCACATGCACGTCATGTAAATATTATATACTATATATATAATGCTTGCTTTTTTTAATATGCCAGTGGACTTTGTGTCATGTGTAGAAGGCTATCGCTGAATAACTAACAGGACAGTGCATAAGCGACCGTCACGCGTACCTACTGTGTACTCTTGTCTAAGTATACAACTAATATGAACTGCTAGGCGCTAGCTAATTTTATTTTTCCTTTTCCACAAACATGACTTAAAATAATATTTTAATAAAAATATATTTTATGGAAAGACAAGTTTTCTTTATAAAACTTGCAAAAAATTGTCAAATCCAAAAATAATTTATGTACCTACCTAAGTATAAAAAAATCAAGAACTAAATTATGAACTTCTTACGTCTTGAAAGTATCCGAAGAAAAGAAAGAAAAATAACTACAATTTGTTGGTAATTATTTCTTTTAAGTATCTACCTGAATAAAAAAACACAAATAACTTTATCATTTAGTTATACAACCTCCATTCAAATTCAAACACTTTACTAGACATCCTGGTACAGCCAAAAATTTTTTACCGACATAATTTTGGGAGATAATAGTTGAAGGTTTGTAAAACTGACCTTTGAACTTGAATCTTTCATGCTTAAGGTTCTGCACGTTCTACTTCAATTTTCGTTCCTATATTTTTCAATGAAACTAGATAAGATGCTGGCAAACTTCGGCAAGGCACAAGTATGAATCTTGTAGTACGTACCGCCAAAGTTGATCCGACCAAAAGTTATAGGTAACAATTTTAAAAACCTTTATTTCAACATTGTGTTCTTTTAAAAATGTGTTTACGCAATAGATTAAATTTATTAAAACTAATCTTAAAGAAATGGCAAATGTTTCACATTTTCGTGATGTATCACTGGAACTATTTAAACAATTTTGTAAATTTTGATCAAAATTCACCTAACTTGTAAAAAAATTACAAACCAATCGAATACTTAATTTTATTACTTAATACATATGGTAAGTTGAGAAACATTCACTATTAAAAGTAAGTTGATTTTTTCCTTTTACCTATGCCTTTTTTCTGATTAAAATCAAGATTAATGTACTTTATGTAGTTCTTTTAGTACTAAAACTATATATTTACTTCGTGACAGGCCACAAAAAGTAAAAAGTAGATATTTATGAATTATTAGTGTTCAGTACTTTTGCTCCCGTTTAAACCTCCAATTTATCCTAAAAACTAAATTCGATTTTTGTTTTAAAATATCTAAAAAAAATATAATACATTATAGGTTACTAATATATTAAGTTCTAGGTACAATTTATACTATTCTAGTTCGATTTCACGATGTTATTTACAATAAAACTCTAAAAAAATTAAAGCATCGCAATTTAATATCAAATGACCTATTCACTTAAAAAATTTTCCTTTACGACAATCTAGATAAGTAACTATTTTTCATATAAAAGTCAAGAGAACAAAAAATTTTATCTTCTAAATAATCTTAGCACGCTTAACGCTTATTAAATACTTAAACCGATTCTTCCTATTATTTCCACTTGCACAATTACAAAACTCCAACGCTAAAAATTTCAAAATTACATAGTACATAAAACGTGTAACCCTGTAACTCCATTGCATTCCCATAATAAACACGTGTGATTTGAAAATATTGTTTCATCTAGTTTAAAGTGGAATGCTGTTGTCCTTATATATTAAGGTGTGACGGTAAAAGATTTAGATAAATACACGCCTAAACCTATGAATTATTTTTGTGATATAATACGATCAATCAGTAAAATTACGGATTATTATATGCTAATAATCGTATTAGTGTAAACCGAACCGTTCGTAACTAAGCGAATAAAAAAGTTGAGCTGATTAGAGAGAAAAATGCTCTTTTCTTACATATCTCAAGTATTTGAAAGTAACATTTTCTTTTATGCTAATTTAAATAAATTTATGTAAATATTTATTCGTTAAAACAATCATAAAAATATATTTGAAAATAAATTTGTTGCGTTATGTTACATTTAAAAATTGCTCTTTACAAAATCTTTAGGAATACTATTTGGTTCCGTTATATGCTTTTTACGTATAAATGAAATAGGTATGTTTCATTTTAACTCACACCATTTTCATTTTCTTATATTTATTTTCATGTTATAAACTTGAAATACTTGAAATGATTCACACACAAATCAAAGATACACGTACTTACCATATAAATAATTAAATATATGTATATATAGCATCAACATTGAAAACATTCTGCAATACGAAAATAACTAAGCTAATGTTATAATAATGACATCATACATCTTGAAGTGATTAACAATCAATTATATCTATCTACAGATAAATCTCAAATCCCAATAAAAGAGAAATCTTTTAACGAGTTCTTAAACAGAAACTATTTTAATGAAAATTAATGATTTCCATAATTTATCATTTTGGAAAATCTAAGAAGACAAAAAAACCGTACGTTTTAATTTTTGTGGTTTTGACTTAATTGTGAAATTAAAATTCAATTTTGTGTCAAGTCGGGCATTGTTATATTGTTGAAAATTTACATACTCATATACAATAAGTTCAATATGTTTCGAGAAGACCTATACAAATTTAATAATTGACCTTATTAATTAAACTATTATGCAGAGAGATGAAAAAGAATCATCAATGGATTAAAAAGGAAATGAGAGAAATAAAAAGATCAGTCACTTGGTCCAGTTGGTCAAGGTTAGTTCGATACAATTTGGTATACGTTGAAGTAAACCGGGTTGACTATCAAAATACAAGGAAAATAAAATAACAGTGATATTACGTATTTGTTTATCAATTTCTGAATTAAATGAACGACTGTAGTTGTTTATGTGTTACAGTTATATTTAACTATTTTTTTTTTAATTTTCTTAAAATGGTTTAATATTAAAAGAACGTTTTGATACCCACCTTTTATCGGTACTTATTCCCTGTCAAATATATAACAATTTTTCCTTCCTCTAAGATAGTGAACTTACTAGGTAATGTGTTAATAACACTATTCGTAAAATATAACATATACAGAGAAAAATGAAAAAATCTTGATGCGGAGAAAATTTCAGTTTCATTAAAATTGTGCAAGACTGACGAGTAAGTAACAACCCTAGCAACTATGTTGCTTTCGTAATAAAATGTCCACCTTGATGTTAAAGTGTTAGGGTAGGTATGAGTAGGTATGAATTAGAAAAATAGCTTGAGTTCTAACTATCGACTTTACTAAGGTTAAATATGAAGTTTGATATTATTTGAGTTTATCTGAACTTCTAATATTTTAATAGGTTTTCGGAAGATTCCGTTAAACTACATCACACTACATCAAGAGTTATGATATAAAGCAGCGTTTCTCATAGTGTGGGTTACGACCCGGCACCGGGTCGCAGAAATACATTTCCGAGTCGCGAAAATACTATAAAAACATAAAAAAAGTTTACTTCATTAAATAAACTTTAGTATTGTTTTTTTTTTGTTTATTTTTTATAAGGCGGGTTGCAAAAAAATTTAAAATTTTTTACCGGTTTGCGGTCAAAAATTTTTTTGAAGCACTGATATAAGGCTTCCCCTAATTGAGCCAACAGCCGCCCTTGTGGAACCCTTTTTTTAAACAATTTATTGCGTTTTTAAATTTTTGCTGCGTAAATGACAACAAGGTTAACAAATATCTGAAAAATGTTTTCAAGATATACATTCTAAAACTATCGATTTCTATTGCATTTTTAATTAGTTTAGAAAATATAATTGTCATCACAGTCGCTACTTTTCACATCACACTAACCGATCATCAAAATTCTAAAGTATCTACCTACTCATAGTAAATTTAAAATCTTAAAATTCAGGATATATATTAGTGTTTTTAGTTACTTATAACTCATATAATAGAAAAGGATAAAATATCTTCAACTATTCTCATTTCTGTGAAAATATGTAAAAATTTGGGGGTGAATAATAATATGTACCTATGTACAGGTATTCAAAAAAAAAAGGCAACTACGCATTATATAATCCTATACATATGTATATACTGGATGACCCAAGTTATACGCTCCATCTCGTTTTTTTCTTAATAAATAGCGAACATTTGAAAGAATGACATTAGTAGATAGTTTTAATAATTTTTTTTTCTATTTTATTGTGAAAAGAAAAAATTTTCTTAACCCATCATCCTAGAAGATACAACATCTAACTTTTGATTTTCAAATATTTAGATTGCTATGTTTTTATTGGTATATCTCAAAAGTGCTTTTGCTTCTTTAAAATATTTAAAAAAGATCTAAAAAATAAGCCTTAAGGCTTGGCATTACCTTTAAAAGGTTTGTTAATGTTAAAAACGTTTATTAATAGATACAATATTTCAATACACAATATTTTACAGTAAAATACAAGTAATATATTAAATTTATATAATTTGTTAAAATAATTTTTTGAAAAAATCTGATTTCAAAGCAGATTTCTATGAAAGAAACAGGCGATTTATAAACTTTTTAAAATGCACATAAAACTTTAATATCTTAAATTGTGACACTTTCAATTTAACTGTGATTACTTTTCAACTTATAAATTCAAATCATTCAATTGATGTTATTAACTTTGGATTCACAAAATATAAATACAAAATTTCAAAGCCCATATAGGTATCGCGATCTTCATGGTATTTTTTTCTGATTTGCATATATAAATGTTAAAATAAAACACATTATTGTCACACTTTTCTTCCTTTCAAACTAGTTTTTACAAATTTTTTTAAATTCAATCGCAAATTTCTCACACTGTAAATCCAGGCGCACAATGTTCAACCCGATTATCCGGTGGTGGGTATTTGCAACAATACGACGATAACACGCCTAGCATAGCCAATAACATTGACAAAGCGGAAATTCCACAAACCGCCCCGGAAGTCGCATCAGCTAAAGGACTACCAGGCTTTGGACGCAATCCCAGTAAAATTAATAACGCTGCCGACGTCAATAAACTGAACACACTCAGCATAATGTACCCTTAAAAAAAAAACTTGTTTCAAAATCAAAAATTCAGGTAAATGCAAGAAATTCCAAAACAAGTTTCTTAAGAAAGAAAAAAAGCTAAGACGATTATTAAGGTCCTTTCCCACGCTTCAGCCCCAAAAATTATTTAAATGCGTATCCAAAAACACCTGTCAATATACATAAGGAAAATTATCCCGTTTCTTTCGCTCGTTTTTATTGTCTCACTTGGACTTCAAATATATTTGTTAGTCCTTACTTCCTTTTTAAGACAATGAACAATTTTAATATGGATCACGTCGGTCATGAACCGGAAAGTGTTAATATATATACTCACCGGAAATGTAATTTCTATTTGGCAGCCATCGACATGTACGCGTACGGAATCCTAGAAGGCCCAAGACAAAGCACGTAAAGCCTGACACAAGCCCAAAGTCTAGATAATATTTTCGTCCAATTAACGATATCATATACAGACAAACGCCTGATGTCAATGCGCCACATAAAATCATCATCAGTGCTGCAACAGCTAGAGTGGCGTTGGAGTTTTCGCGAAATTTCGCACTGATATTCATCCATGAGTTGGATTTGGCCGAAAAAGTAGTTTCACTATAAACACTTTGAGGGCCTTGTGAATAAATTGGAGTGATCACTGCAGTTGTTCGCGAATCCATCGGATTTGTGGTAATGTTAAATTTTTGAGGAAGAGCATAATTGAGTTTTTGTTGAGATTTTGGGGAAAGTACTGGAAGTGGTTGTCTATTTTGAGAATAATTAAGGCGTGGAGGAGTGTTTCGAACTGGACTAACGCAGCCTTGATACATAGGTGGTGGAGACATGGCTCGTTTGGGGGTAGAAATTTTAATTGGGGTTGACTTTTGTGGGGTAACCATAACACTGTTGGAACGTTGAGGTGATTTCTTTGGAGTTGTAATTAGTTCGTGTAGTTTTTGAGTTGCAATAGGGTTGTATTTCTTTGGAGTCGTTGGTTTTGACGGGATGTGAGTTCTGGGTGCTGGAATTGGGGCGTAGCGTTGCGGGTGTTGGGGTGAGTTTCCATTGTGGTCGATTTGGGCGCGAACTCGAGGAGGTGACACGCCAAGATAGGCTGATGGAATACTAGAATAATGCACTCGCTCTGGAGACATCTCCCGAATTTGATGTTCCTGATTATCGATTTCGTCATCGTAATCATCAACGTCTTCATCGCTGGGAATCGTGGCGTATCGATGTTGAATCGTAGGTCGGGGTTGAACTGTTCGTCTAGTCGATACATTTCTTTCCAAAAAAACTGGGTTGGAATACCGCGTTTTCGAAATGTTCATCTCTTTCATGCGAAGCTCGCTGATGACTTTGTTGTTAATCTCGATTTCGTTCTCGTCCATTTCGACCGATTCATAGCGATGGATTTGGGGTCGTTCGGATTTGTGTGGTGATGAGGCATTAGCTCCTATGGGAGCCTCTCGCATACTCGAACATCGCGATAAATTGACAGCCACCGGCCTCGACTGAGGCGGTGGCTGATAATATTCACTTTGTTGACAAAATGCCGGATTTGAATAGTAATTGGCGCGGTAATTTTGAGCCATAATCACTAAAGGGATTAAAAATCACTAAACTTAAGAACAAAAATTTTTTGTGGAAAACACGAGAGAGTCTCATCACTTTTCACATTGGATAACGTATTTTTTGGGTGGAAAATTTACACATTTAAAATCGGTTCGTTACGCCAACGGTTTTTATGTCTGACGCGGTTGGAATCATTCGAATGTGTGGTGGTTGTTGATGCAATTATTGTTGTTGTATCCGGGCACTGAATGAGGGGCGCACGGAACGGGGGACAGGCTTTGACGAGGGATCTGTCGGTACCGCAGGGGTATTCCGGAGTACTCTGAGCCAGCTGTTTGTGTTTCGATATTTAAATGGCAGAGCTTCTTCAACGGTTGTGCGGTCCCCCTTTTATTAAATCTCGCATCAAATAATTCCTCTACAACTCAATTTCAAGAACAATTTATTTCTATATATAAAACTGTCACAACGGCAATTATCTATATAAATCTAAGTACATACGGAATTGAAATATATGCAAGAACAATAAAGGATTAATTAAAACAATTAACAAACCTCATTTGTTTTAACAATAAAAACACAAGTGACCAAACCAACGAAGTCATTTAGAACAATTTCGTGACAATAATTAAAAGTTATTATATCCCGTTAGAATAATATTTGCTATGATATCTTATTGCTTTGGGCTACATTTTTAGAACGGCTGGTCGGACTTGCCGCCGTTTGAGCACGAGACTTTGTAACAGAAAATACGTATAAATGAAGAGGGGACTCCAGCTGTACACTAAAGGTCGTTAAAATGTTCAAATATGACAAAGCTAACCGGTTGTCTTGGACTTGGTTTCATTTTTTAGTCCCTTTAAACACGTCTTCGTAATACGTAATAACGAAGAGAGGCAGTGGAATGAATCGAATAGAAAAGGGCTCTTTTTCCCTTCGTTCCAATTGGTTCCAATCAAGCACAATTGGAGCGTAAATTCTTGGCATTCCTTCACGTTTAATAATTGCAAACTGGTCTTTCAGTTAAGTTTTTTGAAAAAACTTTAAGCAATTAAAACTTCATATTTATAAGAATACATCTTTAATTAGTCATTTTTTAAAAGCCAAACATCTTTTAATGAGCCATTTTTAAGTATTACTTTTCTTTAAATATTGAATAACTTTGATTAGTTACACATTACCGTATTTGTCAGACGATAAGACGCACTTTTTTACTCTGAAAATTTTACCTAAAATCAGAGTGCGTCTTATAGTCCGATGCGTCTTTTAGTCCAAACCGTATATTTTTCTAAAAATTTATAGATAAATTTTGGGGTGCGTCTTATGGTCCAATACGTCTTATCGTCCGGCAAATACGGTAATCATTAAAATTTAGTTTAAATATCAATATAAAATGGTAAGTAATATTTAATGTACTTTGTATTTTTATATAAATTTCATATAAAATTCTCTGAGATTTGCTAGTAGAAGAAAGAGTTGATGATTCCTAGTTAAACCAGAGAATGAAATGAAGGCTCTTACTTTCAAAGTCTAAATATGTTTGAAATTTGAAAAAATTACGCCGTTATACCTTTTAAAAAATTTCATACATATTAAAAAGATATTAACTTTTTAAAATATTTATTATGTAATTTAAATTAGCCGAAATGAGAAAAAAAAATATCGCCCAACGTGGGGCTCGAACCCACGACCCTGAGATTAAGAGTCTCATGCTCTACCGACTGAGCTAGCCGGGCTTGTTTGAAAGTTTCGTTTAATAATTATATAAATATAATTTTGCTTTTATTTTGAAAGTTTTATACATTTTGTTATAAGGGTAAATATTAATCTATTCTTAAAATTGACTTAACGTACCAAGGGTGAGTTGAATGGAATTCCACCCTTATTTAAACGCCCGCACGTGACCGTTATTATTTTTCTCAAATCTATATTAATAGTGGTTATTCTAAATGCGTATTTCGAATACTTATACGATTGATTAAAATATATATACCTACTTATACGACTTATACCATAAATATAATTGATCGATTTAAAAAATAACGTTCATTTAATTTTAGTTCCATGAGTAAATTTTTATATATTTTAACCAGTTGTACTGTGATATAAACTGCATTCAATAAATGCATGTTTGTCTTAAAATTTATAATGACATTAATTATTTTAAAAATATTTACGTTCATTATATTTTATGCCAGGGACTTCAGTTATGTCTTTTATGCTTTATATTTTAACATTTTTTTGTAGTTAATGAGATGATAAAATTATTAAATTGCAAATGTTAGATACTCTAAATTCTAAATGCGGGCTCCGATTTCTTTTAGGTCGCGAGCGATTTTTTGACGTGATAACGCCTTATAAATTGATGAACACTGGGCAACATGCACAAAAAAATGTAACGTTCCATTTGAGCCTGTGCGTGCAAGCGAGAATGCGATACAAGCGATAGAGAGGCAATTGTTGAATCCTAGACAATGTGTTTTGTGTTTTTTTCTACAATTTACTTAATAAGATTTAAAATTGATTTCCTTCATAATTTTCAGTCTGATTTCATTTTGAAAAAGTTGTTAAATTGCAATTAACTCCTTCTTTGTATTATACAAAATAATGACCAACACAATTCAATTAATAAAAGTAAGCAATTTTTCATCAATGTTTTTTTTATGATATTATCACGTTAAACTATCGTCCGTAAACCGATTTTACAGACAACCAATTTTTTTAGCAAATATTTCAGAGGTTTAGAGAATGGGTAAACGAAAAGTTAGTTAATTTTAACATCAAATCAAGTCAAGCATTGAATTCGTATCTTCCTAAATTATTTCATTTAAAATTTAAAATGTTAAGCTTTATGAAGCTAATATAAATAAGTTTTTACAGAAATTTTTTCTTAGTTTATAATATTTCATTTTTAAATCTCTTTTAACCTTTCCTATACCAATCTATCTTTTTTTAGTTTATTCAAGCAATTCAACACGTTGCCTTGACACTATCTAAAAAAGTTTATCTTCACAAATATAAGAAATTCGTTAAGTTTTTTTTTTGCTGGCGTTTTTGTAGCGGTAGATAAATGCATACTTATCAATGAAATAGTTTCTCTATAATTCTTTATGTAAACAGTATTTTATGTATTGATACAATTTTTCTCATGAAACGTTTGATTGATAACTTTAGTATATAAAAATAAACCAAAATTATTGAATGATACAATTTAAAAAAAAATAAACACTTAAAACTCCTTTAATTTATTTGGCGTTTTGTGTTGTAAATCATTTTTATAAATCCTAGTATATGGTTTTATAATCTTTAAAAAAAATCATTTAAGTAGCATATATATACGAGTTTTAAGGGCTTTTTCAAATCAAAATATTCTCAACCAAAGGTAACTTGATATAATAAGAACTTAATAATGTAAGAACGGTAAGAACTATCTATGCTATCTATTCATTCTCCAAAAACAATCACGCACATTAAGTTTTACAAGCATCGTATAATGGGAGGGAGCGAAATGAATGTTTGACCACATAAATTCAAGTCCTTGTAAAATAAAATTCGAAAATAGGAACAAAGGATGACGAAATGGACATTGACGGGATAACGGGATAACATTTAATTGCAAGTTTTTGGTGCCACCTAGTTAAGAAAGATTGAACTCTAAAGTGTACAATAAGTACAGTACTCTACTTGGAGTAATGGCTAAAGAAGGCCCTAAGGAATATATGGAATATTCCTACCATTCCTACCACGGGAGGGACACTCCGTGTTAAACTGCGGTGCTTTTTTTTGCTATTAGTAAGGCGGTTCATTCATAGGGGCGCTAGTGTCGGCAATTTTTAACCACGCGCACGTAATTTGAATTTTATTTTATTTATTCATTTTTATTACCTATATTTAAATTTAAAATAATTAATTCTTTTATTACATGTTAAATATTTTATTTAAAAAAAATAAATACACCTAATACATAAGAAATAATAACAAATAAATTGCTACAACAAAGTTATTAATATAAACTGATAAATTTAGTTAGAGGGGCAATGGATCGGGATTTTACAATGAATGCATGTAAATATATGTAAATATTATAAAAAATGATTACTACTTTTCTCCAGTTTTGCAGCAGTTGTTATTCGTTGTTATCAAGTATTGAGTTTGGTGATGAAAATGACTTCTGTATTCCATTAATAATCTTGGTTATCACGAAATCTGGGAATATGAAATTACTTAACCAACTTAGAAAAATAATTTAGTAAGATAAAATATTTTTTACTTAACTTATGATGAGTCAATCATCCTTTTTTTCGTGATTATGCTCCTTGAAATAAATTTAAACAAATACATAATTTGTTTCCGATGACTTTAATTCACACAATCAACATTTATTTCTTAAAATGACATACCAACGCGTGCACTTTATGGAAGGACTTGACAGAAGTGTAAAATAAAAACGAATTTTTTTGATCATCGCCAATCCTCGGTATCAATCGGGAAGTTCGGAACAATTCCTTTGAAGAAATTTTATCTACCTAACCGACTGAATATTGTTTCGCCATCTGTGTTTGACCCGCCTTACTAAAATTCAGGGGCACCTCACGTCTCGTAAGAGTGTCCCTCCCATGATTCCTACATAAGAAAAAAAAAACAAAACAAAAGTAGTAAGTATTTAAATTTAAACAATTTAATATTTTGCGTCATTGTTATACTTCAAAAGTATTTCGTTTTGGAGCATAGATTGTAAAATTTAATAGTCGATCTGAATGGTACCGTAGTTTTTAACGTGTTTAATGCGACGTATAGGCATTCAATTAGGCATATGTTCTCACAGTTTGCATTTTATTAAAAACCTTTTAAAAAGTACCCATAAAATTCCATAGAATACAATTTTTATAAAAACTAAACCAAGTTTCGACATTTTTGCTGTTAAACAGTTGTTTTAAGGAAGTATCGGTTTTTCAAAACAAAGAAATAATGATTATTGATCAAAATATGTTTGCGTTACATTGTTTAAAAGATAAATACTATTTATCAGAAAAAGTCTTTGATTAATTGCTATATAAGTAGCATTTTTTTAAGTTTGCGAAATATTTCAGACAAAATGGCTGTGTAATTTCCAAGAACACTAGAAATCTTCTTCGTCGGCTTAAGGAAGGAAATAGGTGTAGAGGCTTCAAAACATCAAATTTTTTTAAAATAAATTTTTTGTAAAACTAGTCAAGAATATTCTCTGAAAATTTCAAAACAATATTCAAATTCGTTTTTAAGTTATAAGCCATTAAGTGAGCATCCCTCGTTAAAAGGTCAGAGGACATGACAAGTGATATGGAGCCGTTATTTTTTCTTAAAACTACTTTTTTCTAATTTGTGTACACTCTGGCTCGCGGAGTTTTTGATCAATCCTCATCAAATTTAACACATATTTTCTTTAAAAACTCTATTTAAACTAAATTGAACTAATTTTTTTTTGCAAAAAAAGAACAAAAAAAAAAACGGTCAAAAACCGTAGATACACATTTCCGTTTCACATTTAGAAAAAAAAAATAGAAATGTTTTGTAATAATTTTAGTTCACATAAAAGAGACACTATTAAAAAAAATTAATATTTTTGAAAAATTGGATTCAGATAAACATTGTGTAACCTTTAGGATGAACCTACAGAAACTGCCCATCTGGGTGGCAACTTACAATATTCAGCAGCTGATATTTCCGGGATTTTTCAAGAAAAATATTTGAAAATTTCATTAAATGTTCTTGAACATAACATGTTTAAAATATCCTCAAAATGAAAAAATTCATATAAATTACCGTAATTAAGCCGTCCTACACTTATTTACCCTTAAGACTCTTAGTTTTGAGGAAACACCGTCTAAAGTTCTTACAACATTTAGTATAACGATTAACAAGGAACTGAATAATCTATTCATATAGACCTAAGTATCTTCAAACAAAAACTTCCGGCAAAAATGTTTCACATAAAAATGTTTTTTTGTTTTTCTCTAAAATCAACACTATCAAATACAAAAGATGAAAACTGCTTAGCTTCTATCTTAAGTAAAAACGCTGAAGCTATTTAATTTTGATATTATTTCTTTCTAATTTAAAATAAGTATTAATCAATCATTAATGGTATTATAAAGATATTTTTCATAGTTGGTTAAATGTGCATTAATTCACAAGATGTTTCATTTATATTGAATAATGTTGGTATTTTTAATACTATGCTTGGAATAAAACTCATTAAATCGTGCTATTTTAATCTTATTATACTCACTTTACCTTAACTTTACAATTCCCTTGTTTATAATACCATATATGGAACTATAAATTGTTCACTCCTCTGAAAGCGCTTGTTCGAATTAATACTGCAAAGCTTGTGGTACGTGAACCATATGAAATAGTAAGTAATAAGCAGTTCATAGAAAATCTCAAACGGTTCTTACCAGAGAAATTCAAGTGGACAAATACTTATAATATGTAAAACAAAAGCTTATTCACCACCTCAGTGAAATTAAACTTTTAACTCACGTTTCAGCAATTTCATTTATAAACATCTAATAATAAAAGTCATAAAAGTATTAATTAAATTACTCATTGCTCACTTTTACAAGCTTGGAACGAAACCATTTTGGTTAGTTCATAAAAGAAAAACCCGATGTCTCTCTACAGCCTCTTTAATCAAGTCTCTGGACCGTTTCTTTTTGAAATGATCATTTGAGATGAGAGAAACATAATTAAGAATCGCACTCTCTTCATACGATGGAAAGGAAGGGGTACGTGGGAACGAGTTTTTAAACTTCATCTACCGGATTGGAAAGAAAGACAAAACGAAAAAGAGTGCACAAATTGGGATCCGGCAGAATCGTATTGAAAGTTTTTTTTGAGCATCGCGGAAATAATTTTTTTTAAGAACGTGCTGATAGTAGAGAAAATCTGGTTTTGTATCAACTTCCAGTCGGTATCCTGGTAAGATATTTGTACATTCTTTGAAGGAAATAAAACACGTTAATTCATTAAAGTTGTTTTCTTGTTTCCTGAAATCCTTTTTAAGAAATTGTTGGAGGAAAATAAAAATGTTTGCAGTTGCTATTGTTCTTTAGAATACGAGAAATAAACTTGTATTATCAGGGATAAGTAAATATTAAAAAAATTATTATTACAGACCTGTTACGTATACTTTGCAGACGGTTTACTTTAAGAAATGCAGAGTGGGGTTACATTCCATAGCATCTTTGGAATATTCACTTTCATAATTGATCAAAAAATAATAAAGAACACCCCATTCATTTCCTTTCAATTCAACAAAGATACACGATCAGTCTCATCCAAAAAACATATAACATATAATTTCTTCGTCTAAAAACGCAATTCTCGTGGCAAAAAGAAAAGAAAATGATCGATGCATCTGAACTGCAAGAACATTTGCCATTTGGCAAAAGGAAAAAAATGCAAAGCGGATGCATTGTTTGTCGAAAGGTTTCTCATATGTCGCTTCGATAATTTTTTGCTCAAACGTTCGTCAGATGTGATCGACTTTTTTGTAATTCAATTCCATGTGAAATTGAACGGAAAACGATACAATTATACAGGATATCGCCTCGAAAAAAACCCAATGAAAAATCGCAGGTCAAGGATACCATATTGATTCATTAGAAACGTTGCGCGACACGAAATTTGACAAAAAAATTCCAAAAATGTTAATGCCATTTTAAAAAGGCTTTAAAACGCTACTGGATTATTGAAAAATGGTCGTAATAACGGTTTGTGTTAAAATTTTGCATCTAAAATTAAGCATATAGAGGCGATCGTGTCGCTCAAAACCTACATTTTCTTCTTTCTTTGTCGATGTCCTAATATTTGAAAGAAGATGACGGAAATCTTTTATTAGAGATAAATCTGGTAATCGATATGCAGCGTTTGGCGCAATCGAAAAATAAAGATGCTTTTATCGAACGAATCGTTTGGTCTCGCTTCAAAACGAGAAGAATTTCTTGAAATGTATTCAACGTTGTCTTATTATAAAATTATTAGTGAAAGAAAAGGGCCTCAACACTCAGCGGGCAATATTCATATTAGATTCCGAAAAGATAATTGAAAACCTCGCGATTGCAATGAGATGAACATTTCGTTTAAGTCTATTTAAAATCAATCAAACTGATTTTTTGTAGTGGAAATTTAAAAATAATTCAAGTTGGAGATTTCAAAAAAATCATATCAAAGCAATCACTTCACCTTTGGATGGACTAAGTTATATTTTCTGTGGGTCTTGTGTGAAGTATTGATCCCGACCACATCGGGCAGAGCGAGAAAGAGCCACGCAGAGCCGCTTTGGCCAGTGCAAGAGGTATTCAGAGGTATCCACTCTGGCTCCGGCTGTACTTGGGTCTCTTGGTTCACGACTCACAAAACAGAAACGATCTGTTCTTGGCCAGAAGAGCGTTCCAAGTCGTAGTGAACGGATCTACGAACGCCTCGCCAGAGTTTCTTCCATCAGTGTTGCGTTTTGTTCGTGCGTCATTTGCCGCCGATGGAATTCTGGCTGTTGTGTGAGTGCCCGGGTCGTGTTTTCTGCCATCATCGAGAAGACAACAACGTGAACGCGAGCCATATAGCTCTCAGGATCGGGCACAATCTTTTCTCTTTGCCCTCGCACAGCTTCTCGCTGTATCCATTGCCATCATCATCATCATCAACAGATAATCACGATAATCGCTACGTTTGTGTTTTAAAATCATTTAATACTGCTTTATAAAATCAATATCTACACACAATAGATTTACTTAACTAATTGAAAATAGGATTTCGGGGCCGTAAATAGTGCAAATATTTATTAGTTTTAGTTATTAAAAAATGATTGATTTGGTGAATTTGTGTTGAATTTTTTAGTGTTTTTTAAGTTTAGATCTTATAATTAGTGATTTATTTTAAAATAATAACAAAGAAATAAACTCTTCTTCAGGTTCACGGTAAGTTTTCTACGATTATCTATCAATTAATTATTAGAGCGATAGCCCTATGGTCGAATCTTGACCATAATTCATTAAATTTTTGAGTTTAAGTGTTATTGAGATTCTTTTGTCAGAGACTAATTCTATCAACATTGCGCATATCTTTTAAATTTTACTCAGGTAATTACAAACGATAGGAAAGATAGGATTACGCTTGGATACACCATATTTTAAAAATAACGTATCTTTACAATTCCTTGAGATTCTTTAATGTTCATATATATATAAGCAAGTTTTATTAGAGCTGTACAGCTAGTTTACCTCTCTTTTGCAAATTAAATAAATTTTCCAATATAAAAGTCACTGTAGTAAAGTGCTGCTGGTTTAATAATGTAGTCGTATATCCCGGGACGCTCCATATCCCGGGACAGCTCGTATTTTAAACATAATTTTCCATACCCCGCCAGGACTTGAATTTTATATATCCCGTAAGTCCATCTAATTCAACTTATTACTATAAAATCAATCGTTTTAATTGTTTAATTGCATTTATTTTTTAAAAATATGGTTAAGGATTCACAATAAGACTTGATTTTAAAGCTACTTGACTTACTTTTGACTTGGAATGAAGTTAATGTTTGAATGGTAAATCATGGCAAGTATTAACTTTGGAAATTATTTATTTACAAATCAAAATATCAAGCACGATTCAGGTGCTCAGAATGTTCAAGAACTTGACTTTTATTTGATTTGTCCCGAGTAAAAGTTGATATTTTTTGACCATTTGAGCTTTTTCCACTTACAGACTAAAAATATTATGGCTACCCAAGTTTTGAACATATTGGGTTACATTCAATATTCGCGCTGCTAACAAATACTGGGACAGCACTAATATGTTTCAAAATTAAAACATATTTGACATGTTCTATTTAACTTTGAAAATAACTTATTCCAAAAAACCTAAGCGAAGACTCGAAAAATTATATTTTTTGTTTTAGTTTTATTTTGTCAAATTTTAGCTCTGCGGTACTTTTCTGCACTCTTTTTCCATGTGAACTTTGACTATGCTAAATGTTACATTTCTCTGTGGTCGCAATTTGCTTAAAAAGAAGCACACAGGTTTTTGTTTACATATAAATATTGTATGATACCATCCAAAATCCCGGAATATATATCTACGTTAATCTATTATTAAAACCCTAGTTTCATGATATCTTAGGTCATGATAGTTTAGATTTATTCCCAAAAATTTTGTAAAATTTGAATTTACTTAAAATTGGAGTTTCGGGAGTTTTTTATATTATACCTATTTAAAATGAGACAATCAATCGTGACTATGAATGTTTAATTTTTTTTTGCTTCATTTAACTGGTCAACTATATATTTTTTTAGCATAAAATTATCAAACTATCAATAATCTTATGATAACAGGATGTTTTGTTCCGAAAAATTCAGACTATTAAAAAACTATTCCATGTTAATTTAACACAATAAAGTTAAAAATATAAATATTCGGAATTTCAACATTTTTTTTTTGCAAAATTTAGTTGGTGAACTTTATTTTTTTATATTATAAACTATTATCTGACGATATCATAAATATTTTATCTCCAAAGTAAGGTATCAGTCACTGAAATATCACGTTGTCAGGATTTTGAGCCTTTCGGGATTATGGGTGTCGGAATTTTGGTGTAGACCTCGTATTAATAAATAGTTTATGGATAATAAATAGACCATTATATTAACTACTTATTTAAATTTAACCAATTTGTGGTTCGTGTATAACGGTAAGAGAAGCATGGTCTCTTCAAAAAAAAAAAAAAAAAAAAAAAAAAAAAAAAAAAAAAATACGTCATTTATAAGCAATTAAAAATTGTTTACGTTATTATAAGAGAGTCAAAAATATTTTATAAAAAAAGCATAACATTTATTTTTGATATCATTGCAAAATTTCAATGAAAAAAATTTGCCTCCCCAAAACCTTTTCTTACGAATCGTCCCTGAATTTAATTAATAAAAGTTTGAAAGTAATAAATCATTTTTTACTTACGTAGGTATACATAATACATATTCTATACATCGAAGGACAATATAAATACGTCTATATATAATAAAATTAGGATTATTATAAATGAAATTAGATCCGTGAGATTGTTAACCTTTTGAAGTTAGTAAAAAAGTTTATTATTTACGTCTTATCGCCAACAAAGCATGTCTGATTTGTAATCTAAAACATTGAAGTCGTACAGATTATAGAACAAAGACTACGATTTACTAATAATCGTATATACCTATGTAGTAAATTTTTAACTTTGAATTTGAATAATTTAATGTTATATTGAACGCTCTAAAAGCTGCTTTGGCTCTTACAATTAGTTCATTTTAAGCTACTATGTTATTTATGATTTTATTGGTATTTTCCAGTTAATATAAAACATATAAAATCTTATTTAATTTAGGTATACTTATAGAGATTAGTGTTTCATTTTTATGTTTATAATTAGATAAAAATATACGATATCATGATTTAAGGATAATAAACAATGACCATTTAACTATTTTCATTTAAATTTTAAATCTACTATATAATATACATGTATTCCACTTTGAATATGCTCACATAATTTCTCTTCGAATATTTCACTAATCTGTAATATGAATGGTACCCATTAATATACTATATGGAATAAAACCATTCAAAGTTACTCATATAATTAAAAATTCACAGTTAATCATATAAATTATTTCTGATATTCACTTCCCATAGCTTTATGGTTCAAACAATTTCATACAATAATATTTCGATGTTATATTTAACTCTAGTTCATAATGTTTCAATTGTAAGAATAAAATATTAAACGTCTAATTTAAAAAATATCTCCAATTAGCGCCTTTTTAAAACTTAATTAACTCAATTAACGCTCTTAATTTGATACAATAGAATTATGAAAAGGTCACTGAATTTTTACTCTTGGTAGAGAAACATCGATAATTGACGGCAATCAAAAGAGGTTAAATTATGGAATTATTAATGTTTCAATGATTTTTTGCACACTGATATGAGCAAAAATGTTCAATATTGAAATGAAGAGATGTTTTTTTAAACTTGAAATTTGAAATATTTTTACGAGATAATTTTTTTCCAATTTGATTATAAGTTAGTTTAACGAATTTGAGCAATCTTTCTTCTACGTAGAGATTCACTGCTTGGCTTGATTGTCAAGCTCCTTGATATAAAGGCTTAAAATTATCTCAAGTTAAACTTAAGTCAAATGTTAATATTTAAATATCAAGTTTAGTCAAGTATTGACTTTGCAAGTTATTTATTTTAAAGTTAACATTTTAAGATCGATTCATTGAACGAGTACATAATGGTTGGATGAATTGTCTTAAATGCATGCATTTTCAAAAATTTCAGTTTTTATCTTACGACCTGCTTACTGGAAAAAAAATTGGTAGAAAATGTTCCCACGATAATGATATTTATTTTAATATCTATATATTGTATCAAATAATGTATACATAATAACTTTATCGAAGGTACATATATCTTGTTTCAGAATTAATCAAAATTTTTGATTTTTTAGATTTTATACAGCATATTGAGCGTATAATATCATATTTCACCAATTCTTAGGGAAGGCGAATTTACGATTGGCTTATAATTTATATTAATTATTATTAAATATATACCTACTACGTATTAATATTTTCCAAAAATCGAATTTTTAGATTAGATACTTAATTCAAATTCTCACACTGAAATTGAAAACATCTCTTTATTCTTTTCTCATTTCTTACTTAAGTATATGTAAGAGTTTTCATTAGCCCTAAAATCTTTTTAGATGAAGCATCTGTATTTTATCCACTTTTATTTTCAAATTAGTTTATGGGTAAAAAGATGTTGTTGTCACAAGTGAAATAGGTGTGACCAACTTTTGACACTCGCCAAAACAGGCGACAGCATACTGTAAAATATATTGCAGGGACATTTTTGTCCTTAAAACGTCTTTCTGATGAAAAGCCGCCTGAATTATAAAAAAAAGAGGAGAATAAGATTGTAAAGAGAATTTGACCTGAAAAAGGTCCTTTTGGAAGGCATCACGTACTATTTGGAACACATAATAGATCTGTTGAGGTCGTTAGTATATTTTTGAACTTTTGTGTCGTTGAAAAATAAAAAAATGACAATATAATTTAAGAGTTCCGAGTCGACTTGAACCAGTTATGATATTACCCATGGATATAAAAGTATTAAGTATTGAACTTGATTTTTGAAAATTTCTAACGGAATTTTTATTACTTTTTGTATATGGATAATGTTGCTCGTAAATCTAATTTACGTAGCTATTAAGTTTTTAAAGTAAATTTATTTTAATTAAAAATCATTGTATTGTTGAGCTCAAGCCAAAATATAATTAAAACAAAGCTTAGACTTTTTTATTTGGAAATATCCATATAGGTACGTGATTGTTAGTCTTGCGAATTTTATCGCTGTATCAGTTTTATGTTCCGAACAAAAGTACATTTGTCTTTCGACTCTCGAATTTTGCGATAATCAAATATTTTCCCATTATCTAGTTTTGGTATTCGCAACAAATTCTCCAAATCATAGAAATTATCAAGTTATTCCAATCAAAGGCAGAATAATTTGATATTTCGAACGGAAATCGAGTTGGTCAGATAAGGAACGTGCGGAAAGCAAAAATATTTAGCGCCCAATGATGATAGTTTTCGGATCTCGAACTTCTTATCGCAAATCATCTTTCCGTTCCACTAAAACTTTTCCAATTCCATTAAAATTATACTAGAGCGAAATTCAATTTCCAAAACTTCCAGCTCGAAGTTGCCTCCGTCGAGAGTTATAAAATTTTAAAACGAAAAAGCTCACTCAAAATAAGACAAACAATCTCTGAAACTAGAATCGAGAATCAAGTTTAAAATAATGGCTAGTGTAATTTGTACGAGCAGAAAATCTTGTTCAGTTTTTTATAGTTTTAACTATGTTTATCAATTAAATCCCACACTAACGGAACTGATATTAAAATTTATAGACATAAACATTAAAACATTCCATTTTTTGTTGGTTGTTTTATTTTTAGTGCCATTTATTATAGACTATATGCTCCATAAACTTTTAAAAAGCCTAAACTGCAATGCGAAAGCACGTCACGTCCTTATATTATGCAAATTTGACTTCCGTCTCAGAAAAAAATGTGTATGCAACTATATAATTATTAAAGAAATTACTTCTTCTTTTTTAAATAAAGCGATTAGCGAATGAAAAACTTTTTTTCATAAAAAGAGATTATATAATAAGAGTTTATTCTTACTTGTAGGTACTGATTGTGAGCTAATTTTTTAATTCAATAAACTTTTTCTTAAAAAAACATTTCAATTAATTTCTTTCACAGCTGTTTTTATTAAACTGATTTTATATTTGAGCATATTCACGCTTTACAATTAAATTCCTAGATTTTTAAAATCCTTCAATATATTTCCCTACGTACTTGTTAGTTTAATTTTGAGTTTCAAATCAAAACTTTGCAGTTTTAAATCGACCAAAGGAATGGTTTAATGGTGTCTCGATGGATTTTTGCCGTGAGAAATATAACGCACACAACACGAACCTGTAATATTTTTGTATACCATAATCAAAAATTATAGGTACAAACATTGAGCAATCACTCATAAAAGACTCGAAACTAGTTTTGGTAATTACACTGTGGCTTAACGGATTGAAAATTATAAAAATTGTGTGCTGAATTGAACCTGAAACTCCCGCTACAAAACTATATAAGCTATAATATTACTTGTAATAGAATTTCAATGGTTTTATAAATGCAAAGCATTTATAGGAATGTTATTTTATATTTACGTTGTACATTTAATCTTCCAAAAAATATTATCGCAATCAAAAATAGAAATTTGAGTACCTACCTAAGTACTTTTTTTCGTTACTTTTATTATGTGATCTTCTAATGTATAAGACTTCTACTTTAATGTTAATCTATGAAATATACTGTGAGGCGCCGTTTTACAAGGAAAGTTAATTATAATTCTATTTGAGTATTTAATTGGATATAAAATCTCAATAATTACTATTAATTATAACAAAAACTTAATGTATTTTTGCTAAAATGTACAAACGTATAGTGGTTGTTCAGAAGAACATTTTACAGCTGAACATAAATTCTTAAAGACTCTTAAAAGTAAAAGCTAGTGTAATGAATGTTTTTTTTATGTTTTTGAGGAACATTTATTAATTAAATGAATAATTATATTTTCAGAAAATAAATTTTATATGTTAAAATATTATAGTAAAAGTAATAATATTGTATAGATATTCACTACTTGACTTGCTTTTAAAGCGGCTCGTTTTAAATTGGACTTGAAATGAAGTACACAATCATACTCAAGTCAATATTAATATTTAAAAGCCAAATCAAGTTGAGCATTGACTTCGTAAGTTATTTCGTTTATAAGTCGCAATAGTTTTGTTTTTACAGTGACCTGGATTGAATTTGAACTATTTTTGAACTGCTTGAGTGTGCATATATACCAAAAAACCGAACATCTTCTTTTGTTCAAAAGTAGTTCAAACTCAATTTAGGTCACTGTGAGGACAAAGCTTATGGCAAGCTAAAAGCATTTAAAATTGTTTGGTTATTTAACATGACAAATCTCTAGCTGGTTTCGTTCAGGGCTTACTAAACTATGACCCGCGGGCCTTTGAGCCTCGCAAAGCTATCATAAAGGATCCGCGATAGATCCCAAGGTTGAGACCTACTATGTGGTCATCCATAAACCACGTAACACGTTTTTCGTACTTTTTGAATCCCTCTCCCTACTATGTAACGCTATATGGACTGCCTAATATTACCTATATATCTTTTAACCTTACGTAACATTAGAGCATACCCCTTCTCCCTGGTAGAGTGTGTTACGTGGATTGTGGATGGCCCTTATTCAACGTTTCGTCAAAACTCAACTTAGACTCAACGTGTATTTATCTTATCCTCTTCTTTGTCCTGGAAAGAAAATCAAGCTACCAACATTATACAATATCTAACTGCAGTGACAACTAGTACCAATATAGTTTGTTTATTTTTTTGGGTGTTTTAAGTTGCTTTAACATCTAAGGTCATATAACGAACGAATGTCTTAAATACAGAAACTTTCTGTAGGTCATAAGCTTTATATCCAGGGATTCAACAGGGATCGAAACCAGCACCACTGACGCTTAGAACCCTTAGAATAATTTATATTATGCCAATAGGTTCTTATTTTGAACGTCTTAAATTCAGTAGACGAGAGAATAATGAATTACTTAAATCTCAAAGAAATTGTCTCTTTCAGTTTCTTCTTAATGCCAGCTTTTAAAGCTTTCTATGCCAAATAAACCTAGGATTTGTTTCTGATTTTATATTTTTGCATTATAAATCTATACACTATTCTGTGTATATTTAAATTTCCTTTTTGTATTTTTATCTTTTTATCAGTTAGGCATTTTTGAGGGTTCATTATGGTTAAAAAAGTTGGAAACCACTGCTGTAGTCAGTGAAATATTAAGCCATACTTTCAGGTCAGGCCAACCTTAATCATTAATTGTAATTTTTGTTTTTGTTTATTTTTTCTTCAAACTTCATGTTTGAATAAATAAAACACATTTTCCATGACTAAAACACTGGCGAAAAATTAATAAGTTAATTTTATTACAGTTTTCACAAATTTTGTGACAAATGGACAAAACTTAAAGTTATAATTCTTTTTGGAATTAATATCTAGCAAAACATAATTGAAGTGGCAATATAATTTTTAAGTTTCCCAACTAGATTACCTATAGAATCTAATTGTTACATAACTCAAATGGAATGAAGTTTGATTGCTGCAAAAACTTTTGTCTCACGACTGAATATTGCTTATTATATTAGATATATAGGTATATTTTAGCAAATTCAAATTCAAATAAACAATTACAGTAATTTACTGGTATTTGTACCTGAAGAAATATAGTATAAAATTAAGAAAGTTAGATTTTTGTGTTCTGTGATTTCATCTAATATAAAACCATACAATACATTTTGTATATTACACTATAAATAATTATTAGTATGAAGAGTTTACTTAGTAAATAGTTGTATCGTCTTGTATTGTACATGGGTACATATGTTCATATTTAAGAAGAATTATATGGGATTGCAACTTATATTTATAAATAAAATTTCCATTTCGAACTTTCAATTTAAATGTGCAATTAATATACTTAAATACAATCAGAGAACAAAAAAATTGTGATATGAAGTACTGACTCAATAGTTAGGTATACCTACAAATTAATAAGTAACAACTCACCGCTTCATTTTATTTTCAAGCTACTTGATATAAATTTTGCTTGAAAGCAAGTCAAACCTGAATCAAATATTTAATACATCAATATTTAAACATCAAGGCATTGACCTTTTAAGTTGTTTAATTTTCATGTTAAATGTCAGGATCAATTCATTGTACAAAATATCCAGCTATTTAACTAAATTGAAAGTGTTAAATAACCTCTTCTGTAACAAAAGACAGCCTATTGGCAAGTTAAAATATTCATACTCAAATTTTTCATTTACCCAATCTTACTTTCTTTAAATTTTACACTTGTCGTATATAGCAATATTGAGATCTAGGTATTTAGTTTTTTTAATTTTGATTTTAATGTAAATGTTCTGAAAAGGAATTCCTTGAGAATAAATAAACATGTATAGTAGATGTCGTGTTGAAATTACCTACACTACCTATGTACAAATTCTTATTTCTTTCCAGTTTAAACGATTTTCATACAAAAGTGAAAAAAATCCTATCAACTCTTCAGCTTAATTGAAAAAAACTTCAGTCCATGAGTAAATTTGAATATAATTATAACGTTATCCCAAGATTTTTAAAACCCAAAAATAAACACTTTATTAACTGTATTCAAAGTTTAAAAGCACTTAATATGGTAGCAGGTAAATTATCTTAATTCAATTTCGAAAAATTGAATTGAGTGTTTTAGTTTTTAAAAATACATTATAGCTATAAAGAAAACTTAAAAACTATAGAGTATTATACAATAAGCTTTTTTTTCAATAATTCTCAATCTTATTCTTTTATAATATTATAATAACATCAGCATTATCCATCTACATCCTCGCAAAACGATCTTCTCCAATATTTATTATCTCATCATTTATGGTCGATTCAATGACCTTTTTGCTTTTAATATTGCCAAAATGTTTTTTTTTATTCAAATATCTATTATCCAAATCTCTGTTCCAAAAACAATAAGAGTATACAACCAATAAAAAATTGCCAAATAATTGAGCTCCTCTCGATTTCGATTATGCCATCATTGTAATTGTTTGCAAATGAAGAATACAAGATTCGATCGTGATTTCTTTCTATCTTCACGTTGCCTCGCATTGAGACAAATCATTCTTTTTGGAACACGTAAAAAATTAATTTAATTGGCCTATTTTCAAGCAATGGGAAACGTAGAAAATGAATTGTTTTCAAATATTGCCATATCATATAGATAAATAATTACATGTTTTTGTTTAATTTAAGCTTGAATTATTTCCTCTTCATTTTGTTAGTGTAGCACATTCTTAATGATGCTTATACGTTGAAAACTTTGACCTAATTAAACATTATAGAGAAAACACGATCGGAGAGTCGAAATCGGTTTAGTGGAAATGAGATGTTGAGGAGCCGGCTCTTGGCTTGTTGAGAAAACGAGGCATGGATGGGGCAGGAGGTGCAAAGATGATTGTGGAAAATGTTAAGAGGGACGCTTCAGAGAAAAAGCCAAGAGGAAAGCTCTTTAGATAAATTCAATGTTTATTTTTTATCGCAATTTATTCTGATTAACGAACGATTTTAAATGGAATACGATTTGAGCGTATTATAAATTTGAAAACGGCTTTAGATGTTATCGAAAGAGAATAATATCAAGAACAGATTTCTATATAGAAACATCGAAGCTTCTCCTTGTGTCGACTTGAATAAAGAGGAATTTTGTAGAAAGAAAATGAGTAGATTCTCATAGCTTACCTGAGACTAAAAATTTTAAATCAATAACAGGTTATAATTTCTAGACGTAAATCTTTCGATTTTCCCACAAAACAAACTTTAGAAAATTATAAGTTTCATGTTGACTTGACTTAATTGTCTTAATCAATATCACGTTTTATTCCTGTTCTTGCAACAGGAAGTCTCAGTCATCTATATACGTGAATAACATTTATACGACTTATGCAACATAAGTACAGTTAAATTTATTACATAGCAAAAGTAGCTTTCATTCTTTAACTAGATAAGTTTTCACTAAAAACATACAAAGAAGCAAAACTAGATTAAAACAATATCAACATAGTTTATAGAAAAACACTAAGAATAACGATTTTGCCAGTAACTTATTAAAATGTCAAAATAAAATTTCTCATTTACAATTAAGTAATGGCAAAGTAGATGAATCTCATAAACGTTTGCTCAATATAAGAATTCATTTCTTGACTTGATTCTTAAACTATTTGACTTGGGTTTCAAGCTACTTGGCTTAAATTTGGTTAAATATATCAGTCAAGTCAAACATTGATTTTGCTAGTTATTTTACTTCCAAGTTAAAATGTTAAGCTCAATTTAAAGGACAAATTTTTCGTTCACTTGACTTAAATTCCTAGCTCAAACCATCAGTAACGCTTAGTTTGATTCCCGTTGAACTCTAGATTTTCTAATAGTTTGCAGATTACAAAAATTTTCTATTCCGAGAGTTGTGCTATGACTGACCATGTTAGGTTCGTTCCAAGCGACACACAGGCCGGTCTTTTCCATGTATGAACGGCTAAATGCCGTTCCACTGAACCTGGCCATGCTTTTGCACGTGCCTTGAGCGGGTGAGTTTGTAACTCAGGCGTACTTGTCACTTTATGATGATCGGGTCTAAACACGTTTAAGCGATTCTAGTTTTTAATGTGGGATCGTTTAGGTCGACCTAACGGCCAACCTGATGGTAGACATGGGCACAAAATAATTACAAACAGTTATTTTTAGTTCTTTTACACGCCCTCGTGTACGGCTAGGCCATTTTGGATGTATTAACTGTCCTACTCCTGCTATGCTTAGAGTAGACAAATCTAACTTACCATATACTGTATGTATGTATAATTTAAGGTACCTTAGTAGCATGGTGGTTACGTTATTGTCCCATACACCAATGGTCCTAGGGCTGAGCCTCAATAAAAATCTATTTTTTTTTTTGGGGTTTTTAGACTTACCGGTTGTTTATATCAGTAGAAGCATACTTAAATAACCATAAAGAAAAAATAGCTGTTTACAATATCTGGCAATATAATTATTGAAAGTTTATAATTTCTATGATAAAGTATAGTCTATAGTTATTTTTAAATTCATTTTAAACATAAGATTACGCTGATTTTGATTTTTTTAGTGTGTGAGACCCAAAAAAAAATATATACAGCTTCCTATAGGAACCACACATTTTTGCCTGATATAAAAATGTTCTGTGCATTTCTTCAATATTTAAACTCCCTTCGCGTAAAAATTACATATGTTCTCTACTCAAAAACTTCTTTTTAATATTTTTTTTACATTGTTAGTTTATAACAACTGTAGCTAGCAAAATAATAATTATAAGTCATGTTATTACCTAGGTAAGTACATTGATAACTTTAAATGCGTAAAGAGATAAATATAGAAGATTATATTTGATGTAAAGTAAAATCCATTTTCTTTAAACCTCGCTGTTAAATTAGTGGAATTAATTCAATAATTAACTACGATGCTCTCCTTCATTCCAATTTTCCACACGCAAGATATACGAGGAAAAAAATGGCGTGACGCTCTTCAAAATCAGCTCAATTACATAGCAATTATACGCTATTTTAAAACAAACCAAAAAGACAAGAAGAGTTTTTTTTTCAATAATAACACCCAAAAATCTCAATGTCGTCTCGCCTACATCGATACATTGATTTCAAACGCAATCCTTTGTTTTCCAATTATCAGCATCCTCTGTGAACATTCCACAAACTATTTCTTTTAATCAAAGCAATAAAATTAAAAACGTTTGATTTTGGGTGGGCCAAATGTAAAACGGTAATAAAAAAATGTAGACAAATTTCAAGAAAAAAAAATCAATTTCAATCGTCCTACGCTTATTAGTCAGTTCTAATCCAATCATTTCAAGAAATCTTCATTTTAATTTTATGAACCAACTGAAACGATTATGTCATATTACCTAAATCGAAATACATGAGAATTGGAATTTTTGATAAAAAAACATCTTCAATAACTCGTAAAAATAATATAATAGATTGCCACGAAACAACCAAAAAAAGTACGGGTAATGAAAAGTTTTACGGTTGATCGCGAGCAATAATAATCGAACATAATACTTAAAATAGAGAAGAAAAAAAAGCATTTTGATTTGTTGAAATAGAATGTATTCTTTACGGTTTATAATCATAGAAATTATCATAAATTAGAAAAGATTGAGATAAATTTGTTTGGAGTTATCTTCCTTCTCGAAAAAAAAGTTTACAAAATCTTTGTTCGGTTTTTTGTGACTTAATGAATCTGGGTATATTTGCGTTTGAAAAATTAATCAAAGCGCTAATTTAATGTAATAATGGATATTTAATTGGTCGTCCCTATTTACATATTTTAAACTCGCTCTTACAAATTAGATCTTTTATGAGACGTTGATTCTTCAATGATCATTAGCGTTTTTAGATTATTTTAGCGTTTCTTTGGAAAAAACCTGATATTGTCTTCATTGCCATCCGGCAATCGTTGACTTCAGTGTAATTTTATGTTCAAATTTTTATGTTTCTACTCGAAAAGTTTAAAATTCTAAAAGATTTCTACAGTGTATATCTAAATTAATTTATTACAACAGTTGAGTTACAATCTGTTCCTTATACAAAATTTTCAAATTTTTTAAAAAATCACCTAGCTCGCTTTCCATTTTTGCAATCCATCGATTTATTTTATCAAAAAAATATATTTAATATAGTTTGGAAGATTATACACGCAACAAAAGAAAAATTGTTTTTGGAGTTTACATTGTAATAGCCAAATCTTGTTTCTGTGTATAAAGCAATAATGAAAATCGTTATTTGCTATAATTAAAGTTTGCTTCTACTTTCTTGCAATGATAAATGGATAAAGTTTTAGAATGAACGAATATAAAGCAAAATGTTTTGACAATCAAGGGATGGATATAAGAGAGAAACAATAACAGTGTATTCTTATTCTGACTTAAAGCCATTAGGTATGTTTAACATTTTAAGACTCTTGGCGTCAAAAATAGCGACAAGAATTTGTAAAAAGAGCTTTGTTTCATATTGGTAAAATTTCGGCAAATGTATTGAAATTGGAGACAATTAAAAATCTGTGTTGATAACAAACGAGGGTTTGTGAAAACTATTAGAAGCTTCCAATCCTCATTACAGATATTCTTAATAATATCATACAAATTGGTCGCGAATTATTCTTTAACATACGATCCTTTTTCGCTTAGACTTAAGTAAAAATCATATTAGATAGTTCTGATTCAAAAAAGCAATAGAAACGTTTTTACTACTATTTGACGGAATTGGAACCTCGGCATCATTGAGGTGCTACATTTAGAGATTGATAGTTGATTCAAGACATTTCATACTTTTATAAAAGAAGTATGTAAACATTTGTTTGAACATATTTCATTTATTACTATGCAATGATACTTTATTTTCAACTCTTTTCTTTTAAATTCACCTTAAATTACACCTTAAATCCCCCGATTTACACGATACTTGTTTTACACGGTTCATAAACTAATGAAATTCGGAAAATTTCTAGGAAAATTTTGGAATATTTTAGTGATGTAAGGGACATTATACCAATCAAGAAGAAAAAGCTGATAGTTCCTCAAAGTGATAGCGATAAATTTCGAACATACCTGAATTTGTTAAGTTTCAGCAGGTACTTTTTGAAAAATTTTCGTTTCTATTTTTGTATTTATTTTTAGAATAAGTTCACTACGACCTCACGCCATTTTTTGGGCAAACTATACCTAGTTTAAAGTTTCTGGATATGTTTTACTCTTGTTTCATTTGAATAAATGACTTAATTGCGCAGTTTTTTTCATTTTACACGGTTTTATATAGGAAAAACAAAGATTTCATTTTACACGGATTTGTCTGGAACCTATCTTCCGTGTAAATCGGGGGATAGGTGTAAATATAGGGATACTTAAAAGTGATTTAAATTTAAATTTAAAGTCTGTTTTATTTATATCGACAAATATAAGTGGCAGATCGCGAATGTTTCTTAATATTTTAAATTTGTTCTAGTAACGACAAAGCAAACTTCTTCGATAAAAACTACTTTTTCTTTAGTTGGTAATGGGTAACACATCAAACCTAAAAAAACTCAAACTCAAAATTGATGTTGGCCTGAGAATTATTCAAAATGGATCACAAAAGATTAAAAGAATCATTATTAACAACATTAATACATTATTAATTTCCTTAACATATTTGTTTAAAAACATAATTGAAAAGAAGAAAAACTATTTTGAAATCAAACTTATCATTTTGTAATATATTTTTCATCCAAGGAACAAAAATTGTAATTCAGAGCATACCTAAATATTCGATGTTCTAAATATTTATTAGTAAGAAAAAGAGTAGCCAAATATTTAGGTATATTCTCTAAATAAAAAAGCTTGATAAAATATATGAAATTTTCAGTAACATGGGGCAGAAATTTTGTAAGTACAGATTATTTAGGGTCCATATTTCTTAAGAAAACCACTCTCCCCTTCTGTTTTTAATATTTTCATTACCTCTAAGTAGTATATAACAAATACGATTTATCTGATGCCTGGCGTCGAACTTTTAACTCATTTCGTTAAAATTTTCTCGTTAAAAAGTTAACAGTTCCTTACTCTTAAGAGACAAAACCAAAAAAACTCACTTCTTAATGGAGAAAATTTCAATGAAATGAGCTAAAAGCCCGACACGACTCATCACACAAGTCATGTTTGTTATATGCTATTGCTAATGAAAACATAAGAAAACGTAAAGAAGGAAGAGAGAACAATACTCTTAAAAAATATGAAATCAGAATAATTTCTGCTTTTTCAATGAAAATGTCGGTTATTTTCACGAAATGTAAGGGCAGCTTAAATTGGTGTAGCCGCAGGGATAGTCCCATCCGTCCCATGTATGATAACCATAGCTTTGTTGTTAGTTAAATATCCTTATTTTATTTACTTTTGAAATATTTTTTTTTTGGTTTTGGGATCGAATAAAATTTTAATTAAATATCTTATATTCTTAATCTCAGCCTACAAGTTGACGTTAAAATTTTCTACTATAAATTAGGAAACAAAACCATTACAAAGAAATTAAATTCACAGAAATATGAGTCGGAAAAAGAACACTATAACCTCAAATCCTATTACAAAATAGTATTATTTAGTATTAGTATTACAAAACGTTTTTCTATTGCAATTAAGTTTGCATCAACATTGTTATTTCGGAAATGCTTCGTTTTCAGGACATGTTATATTGCATGTATTAAGCATTCACTAAATTCTCCCATATTATTCCATATGCTATCATTGTTCTTTTGCAAATTTCTTTGTAATTCACCCAAGAATAATACCGGAAGTTCAAGTTTAGACCTCACCAACTTTGCTAACCGTCTTTTGCAATGAGGGGTCACAGTATGCAGGTGGTACATTAGGCCGGTTGAATTACATTAATTAAGTAAATAATAAATTATTATTAATTTACAAGCAATTACCTCTATAATTATCAGTGTTTTCGTTTCAAGATGAAGAATTTCTTTTCGAAAAACTACATACATATTGACTATACATGTTCATAAAACATAGATATTACGTAAGAATTAATTGTTTAATTATGTTTGAAATTCAACACTCTCAAGAGAGCGTTACGTTGGGTTTTGTATTTGAAATGCAAGTATTTATTTATGTGACTATGTAAATACATTTCACAAAGAGAACTTGATAGAAGAATCCGAAAGAGAAAAAGGGATATTGTATTGCACTCGGGTCGATATTTCTCTGGTTTTTCTAGTTTTCGAGTAGAATAACTGAAACTGGATTGGTTTGACTAGAAATGCTTACGTATTTTCTTTTTGTTTTGTGTTTCAATGTCGTTGGCGTTTAATTAAAAGTAAAAAATTGTAAATAAACGGGAACACGTTCGTTTAGGATTTCTAAACGTGGCGATCGATGACGAGATTTAAGTTATGGAACGTTAGATAATTAGGACTTGCATCTCTAGATCAGGTTACACATCGTCATTGTCTCGTTAATGTCGTCAAAATCGAAAGGTCGTTGCTTTTTCTCGGAACATTACGAACTGAAAACGTTTGATAAGCCGACCGTTTACTCAGAGTTGATCTAAATTAAATTGTGTTCCAATTTAAATATCTTAAACATCTAGTTATTTAAATGTATAATTTAAAGCTAGGATATGACATTTTTAATTGAAAAAAAATATATGCATACAAACATACAATACAAACCTAATGAACTTCATTTTAATGAACTACATTTTAAAGTAGTATAGTGTTGGTGGATTAAATATTACTATAAATCAGATTGGTTATTTAATTGATTGTCGATTTGTTTTGTTGTCTATATGGTTAAATGATTTTAAATTCTCTACCAGCCTCAATAACCAGGATAAAATAGCCATAGTATTTGATTTTTATATTAACAGGGTTATTTTAATTAAATAAAATCAACCATTGATTCATTTGAAGAAACAAACAGGATAAAAATAATTAAGACCTATTTTTTATGCTGAAATAAAAAAAGAAATCTCAAAATAGTTTGTGTTCATTTAAAAATAGTTCATTGTATTAAAACGTATTAAAATACCTAATCTATAAAACAAACATTGTAAATTTTAAATTAAATTTATTCTTCTATAAATTTAGGTCTTAATGCAGAATCAACTAAAAAGTGTAGTGCTGAAAACTGAAAAACTCATGTTAAATATACCGATTCATTTCTACGTTGGTTTCTTTTAATGTTCGATTTTGAACACGAAATCATTGAATGTCATCAAAAAATAAGTTGCGTAATATATGTGCACGACCCCTTAAAAAATTTTCCAAAAATTTATCTATTGAGCGGACAACCCTTCTTAAGATCATATATAAATTTATAGGAGTATTATAATTTTTAAATAGTTTATTCAATCATTTTAAAAATTTAACTTTATATTAAGGATTAATTATCTAAAGAATATTCTAATGCTTTTTTGCGTGTTTTTTGTGATTTAAATTTACCTCCCCAACATCCTCAAAATAGAAAATTGTATTGTTAACCGTAAATTTTACGAATGAACGGTCAGTTTTTATAAAAATTAGGTTCAGATTCAATTTAAAAGTTGTCCTAAAACTAAAGTTTTAAAATTTGCCTCACATTAAACTATAAAACGAAAATTTCAACAATACATATATAGAAAATGTTTCTTTGAGATTGTACATAAAGATGTTTCACATAACCGAGCTGTTAATAGATACGGACAATTACCTACCTACAATGAAATGTACTTTTTTAAAAATAGTGCTTTGATTGTGATGTCACTAAAAAAATTTGGAAATTCTTGTGTTAGCTATATTGTCATTCAGCATACAGTTAAAGACAACTGTAAAAAATTATATTAAATAGTAGTATAACGTATTATGTAAATTGAAAAATATATAACAAATCAATTTGTTTTTAATTAATTTAACAAATCAGAAGATGTTAAGGTTATCAAAGGAAACCAAAGAAGATGAATATGAGCAATGAAAATGTTAAACAGAACAGTCTTAGATGTTTAAATACATTAAAGAGATATGCGAATTAAAATATATACGATAGGATTATTGTACCCAAAAGCCAATCATTATCTCTGTATAAATAAATTAGGGTGTATTTCAACTTGTTCACTTTTGCTACTACATTTTTAAATTAGTATTTTAAAAAAAAGTATTTCAATCTTCTCTAATTTATAGGAGATAGGAATGCAAGATTAATGGACTATTAATCGTTTTGCTTTAACGAACAACTTAATTGATACATATATCATGAATTGAACACAAATTAATTTAAACACAAATAAAGTTTATCGTTTAAAAATTCGCAGTTGCTTGGGATAAACATGCAATTTGATGTCCCTATAAAAACACGATTAATTTTTATTTCCTGGACATTGGAAAAAAAGCCACTTAACCCTTCAACGACTATAGGCTATATAAAACAAGTCAGAATTCCAACGGAAATGCAGCATTATAAGCATTAAATTCCTGTCTAGAACACAGTAATTATTTTGATGTTAACCTGCAGAAGAATACGACATCAATATGAAAGAAAATAATACGTAAAAAAAAATTGTATGATGAGCGCACAAATATAAACATTGTCAATGCTTCATTTCTTTTTTCTTTCTCTCATTTTCTCATTTTTTCGCATGAAATTTATTGGCAAATTACGTTTGTCTCATCACCCGGAGGCATTTTTAAAACGAAAAAGAAATACATTTTCATTTTTACATTGTAAAGATGCATTGGATAAAAGGAAGATGTTTCTATGAGACAATATTTACGTATTATTACAGTTAATTAGACAACGCGGGAATTTTAAGTATTTATTTCTTAAAACAATCTCATTTGTCGTTCATTGTGTTTATTTTTACAATATAATACTATAGGTAATACTATCATGCACTACGTGGTTATAAAACTTCAGCTTCTCATATTATAAGTTTTAATTAAAATTAAATAATAGATTTTTTCTGGTATCCAAATTTGAAATCTAAATTAATATTCGCAATTAGATGAACGTCTACGTATAGGACAAAAAAACGTAAAAAATCTAATTACTTTTTTTTCTAATCAAAGAAATTAATTAGAAATTGGTGGTGGAAGTCAATTGGTAAAAATAATTTTGATCGAATTATTATTATGTAAATGTTTTGAGTGATCATGAAATTATGTAATTAGAATACAGCAGGATTTAGCGGGTCAATAAATTGAGACAAGGCCAACATTTTGGGGCGTTAGAATCGTGATTTTGTAGTTTTATAAACCTTTTCTAAGAAATCTTTTGAATTAACTTTCCTGGGAGTTGTTAGAACATGGAGATTTTTCTTTTTGATATGTCTCGCGGGTAAACTTGTGAAGTCGTGAAAGGCAATAAATTAATTTATATTCTTAGTATGAAACTATTGAAATATTAGAATATCCTTTCTTTTTTGAGGGAAATGCTGTTTTTAGGTTTATCTTGTTTAAGCCAATTAAAAGTCTGAATTTTGACTATACACTGTGTAAACGCTAATTGAGAACAGTTAATATTTTTGTGTAGAGCCATGTAATCTGGCTTACGTTTTTTTTTTTGTGTAGTTAAGGTCGCTACAACTGTTTTAGTTGTTAACGATTGCCAAAACTTAAAACCTAAAAATAAAAGTAATAAAAGTAATAAAAATAAGTTTCCATTAGGATTTGAACCTAGTACTACTGACAAATATGCATAGTGACAACTTAGTCTCTACGCCCTTAGAGTGATCTTTTTTAGTTTATTTTTATTACATGGTGAATATTATGTGAATATTATAAATTGTAATGGATTCAAATATTTTTGTAATTTAAACTTCCTCTGTGAAGCTCTATTCTTTGTTCTGTTTTAAATATGTTTTTGGTAACTAAATGAACCTTCTATGACCAAAATTACCTAAATTAAATTGGCATCGACATACAATTAGGCACAAAGATTTTGGTTATTACTCTGCAAATAAAAATAAATATACAAAAACTAGTGCGATCAGAGGATCCCCATCAGGAACGAAGTTCTATATGCTATTTTATCTCTTAGAAACTAATTTTAAAAGAAAACTAATAAATTAAGAATTTTCTTTTCTATAAAATAGTGTTTTGTTAGTAAAAATATTTATATATTTAAATTATTTCATATTTGGATTTCAATTATATATTATATATATGTTTATTTAATTACATAATTTGATTTTTAGAATCTAGATTTTTACAATTTTTATAATTTAATGCATAATTTAGTAAGATCGACAGACATGTCATCTAGTAATCAATAAAATCAGTTTTTCTCTCTCTATTTATTTTTCTATCTTCTCTATCTCACTCGACACACTTCATTTCACTATCATGGAGAGAGAAGGTTGCCTAGTCTAGCCTAGTTTTACGTTACGTTATGGTCTCCGCCAGTTTAGTGTAAGCCCAATAAGGTCACTTTCTTCCAATCACTATACACAATTTAAAATTTAGTTTTCCTGTATTTTCCCAGGGTACCATACCACAAGTATGCATTTTTTAATATTGACTCTGTCCTACATTATATTTAATTGTTTATATTTTCTCCCTGCGTATCTTGTAAAATGAATTATTATCAATCATTTAATCAATATAATGTTTTTGATCCTTAAGAAAAAACGTATTTTGTGTGAAATTTATTTTACGTTAGCTTTCCTCTCTTAATATTTTCCATTAGAATACAGGGTTATTAAAGTACAAATCTTTAAAACAGGGATTTTTAGACCCTCTATTCCTACTCCTTATACCCATCCGCCATTGGTGGGAATCTTAGTTATATTTTTTGAAAAGTCTATTTCTACTCTATACAAAAAAAGTAAAGTGTTTATTTTTTGATAAATCTGATATTCTGATAATCTTGGCAATTGGAAGAAAAAGTTAATTTCGTTAATAAAGTTTGTTTTTTTTTAATGAAAAACTGTGCATTTCTATCCTACTTCCAACCAATTATCATATTTTTGCCTTGATAAGAAATGTTTAACTAATTTTAGTTGTAAATAATCAGTTGTTGAAAATTTTTACTGAAGTTTATTTCATCAACCGGAGAGGTGAAAACTTTTCATTTTCCTTCACAGTTTTTCTGTAAAGCACAAAACTATAAATTTAAGTATTCTATTTAGCAAGCCTTATTTTCAATCAGTGGAGCAGCTTTGATTTTTGCCATCAAATCTAAACCATGCATTTGCCACTACCTATTTTTGCAATTTAAAAAAAATGAAAAAGAGCTTAAATATTCTGTCTATTCAAACAGATACCCCAAACAAAATGTGTCAGAAATTAAATTAAATTTTTCATGTATTTATGAATTTTTCTAATTTTTAATCAATTGTGTTTAACTGATGCTGTAGTAGGAAGGATTAGCAAGGTCATCCCCCAACCCCATATGTGCCATTTGGTGCTATGGCTCTTTTTGACCCCCCATTCTCAATTCGATATGTTTCCGTTATGCTGTTTTCTAAACCAAATAGTTATACATATTAAAAAAAATAACTTAACAGCACTTCAGCTGACACGCCATAACACCTCACAATTGACAAGTATTTAAATTATAAATTTGTACTCTTACGGCTGGAGATTTACCGGCAGCTATCAAAATGACTTGATCTTACCTACTTTATTTAGTTTTCTTTTAAGATTTTTTTATTTGCTCTAGATTGTTTTATTTTGGTTAATCTGAACTGGTCATAAAAAAAACTGATTATTAGTTTTATAGTAAAAATATCTTCCTTTTTTTAAAATAATGAAATTTGAGCTAAAACTGAAACATTACGCTGTTTTTAATCAGTATTTTTGTAGGGAAATTAATTAAAAACATGTAAGCCTGTAGAATAAGTCAGAATAATCTGACAAATGATAAACTCGTAATTTTAATCTCTGTTACAGTGTGTTAAAATGGAAACACATTCTAGGATTCGAAAGACTTTGTACAGCTTAAAATCTTAAATCCTTTTTCCCAACTAAAAAATCTTTTAATTAACATAATTACACTCTAAAATATTTCGTTCCATTCTGTCTTTTATGTCAATTTCTAGGAATACTGCATTAAATTTAGCTAGTGATTATAATTTATATTCTATTTGAAACAGATCATATTTTTGAAAAGGAAGATATAACTTTTTCGGATTTTATTTCATACTGTAAATATAAGTTTTTATGAATCATAATATTTTTAGTACTTGCTTCGTTTTATTAGCGTTAGAGATTCAGCTTTTAGTCTGGTTTTGTTGAATTTAACACGTAGCGTGTTTATTCTTTCAAATTTTACCAAAAGTTTTATGAAAAGATGGATAACAGGTACCCAAAACTGATTCGAAAAATAACTATCATAGATCTTTTTGAAAACGAAAAAAGTAAATCTTACCAATATATTATCTGATCCCTATTTATTTCCAATGCATTCAGGTGCATCATTTTCTTTTATCCACCTTTCTGATTTTGAATAGAAAACGCATACAATAGTTGCTTGCCAGATTTGAACGATAAATACTCGTACAAATAGTGGACTAGTCGAAGGTGGTTGCAAAAAATCCGGGTGGAACGATTAATTTTATGTGAAAGCTTTGAGGTTTTTTCTTCTTTTGCTTTGCTTTTGCTGTCGTGTCGCTCTACACGTAGGTATATTTTATACGAAAATAAAAACGGTCCACATTGTGTAAAAATTGGAAGAATGGACGTATCCTTGCATAAAGACAGATTACAAAAGGATATCGGGCTCGGAGTCCGTTTTTAATTTTTAGTTTTTAGCGTCAAATTCAAAATAGTTATTCATCCGGAAAGAAACCGAAAAATATTAGAGACGAATGTGGAACGAATCATTAGAAAAAAAAAACGCTAAACGATTGTAACAATAAAATAGTTTTCACCATGAAAAGATAATATCCAGATAATTACGAACCTAAAATTTATAATTTCCAAAACATGAAACTTAATTCGAGCAATTTGTCGATAAGATCACAAATTCCGGGAATAATTAAGATTTTTCGTTGTATTTTCCATGGTGAATTACACTCGAATTAATCACTATATCATTTTTAATTTGACTTGACTTAGATTTTTGATTGAGCTCCCGTTTTTTTCTTTATTGTTTGCTTGAAAGGCCTTGTTTATGTTTACGAGCCACAAATTCTCTCGGAGATCTTATCATAAGGTGTCTAATTCGTTACCGGAAACACCTACTAAATAATAGGCATTTTTTGATTGTATGAGAATTGTTATGAATATTGTAGACAAATTTTTTTGTGTAAAGATTTTATATTTAATGCATGTTTCACAAAAAAAAATGAACGGATTAACGGTATCTTTAACCTATAAATAATTAGTCATTAAATTTTTTGATTCATAAAACTACTTCTTCTTTACCTGTGTCTTGATTGTAGTCTACTACATCTGTACTATATCTGATACATAACGTATCATGGACGAATTCGATATTAGGGTGCCCGAAGATGTAAAGAGAAGATTTTTTTACAAAACTCTCCTTTTTTTCCTTTTAAGTCTAAATATTTATAGATAAAATCCTGTAGATAAAAGATAATATGAATCTATGTCAACTGGTTAACATTTTCAACACTAAAAGCATAAGTGATTGCTTTAATAGATCAAATAAATCAGGGTTAAACCTGGAAATTAAAGATAATAAGCTACAAACTTAGAAAGACTTTTGTATGGTACTAAAATTCGATCTCGTATATACTAGCTTAATATTTAAACTTAAAATTAAAAAAAAATGTTTTTTTTTAATTTCTAGTTTTCCTGAATTTTATTTTGTTTTGGGCCTCTAGAAAAGTTGTAGAGTTTAAAATTGTCTAAAAATTTGGTATGATACACGTCGGTAAATAGGTAGGTAAATTATAGTAACGCTATCATTGTGTAGTTCCAAAAATAGCTGAGTTAATACAGAACTCGATCATAAAGTGAGGACTATCGATATTAGAAAATTTTTCTATTGGTCCAAAATTATAACAATGTAAGAAATAATTAAATAAAATGCTTAAACATTCGATTTTTCAGAAAGTGTGTACTTTTGCAAAATGGTAAAAAACCATAGGTAATAAAGTATTCTCTCTTTTGACGCAAGTCGGCAAGGGTTTCCGCGAGTAGGAATTTATTCAGTTTGATTAATGGGCATCGCGACAAAATAAAAAAGGGTATTTATTGAATATAAATACTTTTTAGCTTAATTTTTTGGGACATCCAAGATCAGAGCCATAACTTGGAGAGTGCCAGCGGTGTCCCGGCATCAGGCGCCAAATATAGAAATATACAGAATATACTATACAGATGGCGTACTATACAAAAACGATGAACAGTAGAGATGCCATTTTAACCTATAAATGTATATAAGTAGTAGGTAATGCAATGATTTAATTTTGCATAATTTTCCAATATATTTCAAAAATGAGTATAAGACGGGGATGCCATTTTATCCTTTCCGTGCCATGTTAAGGCTTTGCCCTAATAATAGAAAATAAAAAGTGTCGCTCATTTAAGTAGGGTTGTACGTAGTAAGACGTATTCAAATCTACTCTTAAATATGTGAAATAATATTCGTATATATTATTTGGTTTCAATTTACGGCCTTAGTTTTTCTTGAAAACTGTTTTTTAATGTCGTGGACTAAGTAGACAAATTTCGTTAAGTTGACAATATTCGTTTTCAAAAGACGAAAAAGTTGAGGATTATATATTTATATAAATATACGTTTGAGTTTTTACAAAACCCTAAGAAGAAGAAATTCAAATGTTGTAAATCATAAAATTCTGCTGGACAGTTCACATTACTAAAACTATACGACCAGATTTGGCTCGCGCAATATAATAAGTAAAAAAAATTATTCTTATTATGTGAAATGTAGCACCATCTTGTTGAAACCACGAGTTGAAAAAAATGAGAAATCGTATATTGTGAAAAGAATACGGTGTATGTTAAAAATTCAGCATTTGAAAAAATTGGGAATAGATAGTTATCTGTGGACTTTCACTGCTTTAAATGTAAAAAAAAAATGTTTGGTGCCGTAACCATCATCTGGAAATTAAGCCTAATGGCCGAAGAAATCTCGGCTCATTTCGCACGAAACAAAGCGCGTATTTTTATAATACGTTTTCTTATTTTAAATACATCAACCAATTGTTAATTATTAAATATTACAAAATTGGATTTACTTATTTTAACACTTATAATTTTAACAGTTCATCGTATATATACGGATTACGGGGTCGTAACGCAAACCTATGTATAAAAATAGAAAACTACCATGAATGGTTTGCTGAGTGTGTTCTACTATATACCTACAGCTATGATAACTTTTTTATCGAAAATAAGTCACATATAATCCACTATGTATGTATCTCACCTTTCTTCTATAAGACAATAAATCATTTTTTCCAACCAAATATCTATTAATTTCTCACATATTGTCACGAAAAACTAAACTCCGTTCTATATTAACGTATATCCTACGTGTTTCATAGGAAATTGATAAGTTCAGCTTAATTGTTTTATATTTCGATTGGATTGTTAGAAAGAACACTTTGTACTGTAGAAAAAAACTTAGCTACAATTGTGGTGTGTGCAACGTGAGGTTTAACGGTCTGCCAAGATTTTACGATTTATTGTTTCGCTTGAAAAGCACTGCAATTTTTTATATTATAACATTCTCTTTTTCCGAACTAAAAAAAAAAACGTATTTCAATTGGGTATCAAACACTTAGTTCGAGTTCCAAATTGGGTGTCAAATTGGCAAAAATCCAAACATCTTCCTTATGGAGTGATATATAATACATCACGTATACCTACCGTTTAGTATTTTTATTAAATTGATGATGTATTTTGTTAACGTGACCACAAAGCATTGGTTGATCTTAAAGGCGAAAGAATTCCACATCAATTCCGTTTACTCTCTCAGTTTGCTCCCGTTACCCAACCACAAAATATCTCGTCGAAGACTCAGTTTCAGTTAACATATATGAGAGAGGAGAACACCTATCTACACAATGTTCTGTATGATGACATCTGTTCTTGTACGTGAAGAAGTCAACGTTCTCCGTGTGTCTTTCCATCGAAGTCCTCGTCGTCGTGATCTTCATAATATCTAATTGCACAGCGACAAAAAACTGCAACAAAAACGACCAGTTTTCGGCCCCATCACAACAGAACGACTCTTTCGTTTCCTTAACTTTTTCAGTCGATAATCTAACATTAACATTTTTACAACTTCCATTTAAATGCGCTTAAAATTATAATTTGATAAAATTTTTCTAATTACTAGCCAATTATTAATTAATTGAGAAGTATCAATTAATTACATGCCAGACATTTTTTGTAAGTCAATCGATAATCTTGTTCAAAAAAATTGGAATTATTTGAAAATTACGTCAGCATAATAAAAATAAATTTTTTTTAAAAAGTCCTGAAATTATCCATTTTCTAGTTTTTATTGTGAATGTATATTGTTTTATATGAAAAATAAAAGTAAAATTTATTATAACTGCATATAAGTAGTTTTAAGTTTAAAAGTACCTACTTTAACTTCACCTTTGAGTTAATAAAAAAATTTCGATAGGCTGAGCCATTTTACCTGAATTATATGAAAAACCGAACAAGTGCAGCTTGCACCACATACATGATAAGTTCCGTTGTTGAGAGCTTTTTGAAGAAATCTATTTAAAAGTACTTACTGGTTTGGTGACTAGATTGTCACTCTAAACACCAGTGGTTCTAAGGTCGAATCCCAATAATCACAACGGAAACCTAAGAATTTTTTTCTCGAATTTTTGGATTCACCAGTCGCTAAGGACCACGGTAGTTGAATCGACCTTAAATAATATAAAAAAAAATAATTTAATATTAATACAATTACAGGGGTAACATTGATTTTTAATAACTATGTTTGCAATATTTTTATCAGTAAACTAGTATCATTTATTAACATTAGATGTAGTTGCAATTAAGACTTATCAATTTATAAACCTTGATATAAAACTACACGACATATTTTACTGAAATAAATTTTCGTGGAAAATATTTTTATTTTCCATATGTACCATCCTTATTTTTTTTAATTTTTAATTGCAAAGGAAGGACTATGTAGAGGAAGCATCTATAATACTTTATATCAAAAATATCTATCAAAATTTAGAACCGCCATGTACAGATCTTACCAGGATTACTTTTTAGTGCCATTTTGGGAACTTATTGAACTACTATTATACTCCTTTAGCTAACCGCTTTTATAATTTAAGTCCCGTAAACGAGCGTCTTCCTTACCTCTACACTTCATAGAAGGGATACTTTGTCAACCTTGTCAGTGAACCTTTGAAATAATTGACTTAAAAACTTTCTTCAAAGTATCTATTTCATTTTTAAAGTCCGAGAATGATTCAAATATCACCCCTAATTGTTTTAATTGAAATTTCAATATACCATTGTAAAAAGTTTTATAACAGACACTTACCTTATAAATTTCGTTTTCATATTAGAAATAGTTTTCGAGTAAAAAGACTACAGCATCCACGCAGACGAACGGACAGGGTAAAATTATATAGGAGTTCTATTTTACAATGAAGCTCTAAAAAAATGAAAACTTGAGTTAGTGACTACTTAAAGTAGTTTAATGTTATCTGACATATTTAAATGAGCCTATAAAATTTAACTATGAATGAAATTGAATATCAAATTCATTTATTTGTGCAAAAATAAACAACTATGTATTAAGTACTTACCAAAGAAGCAGAAAGAAATAACTAGCCTTATATAAAAATTCATCTTTTTAAATAACGGTTTTTCTTATTCGCCTATCTTCATTTGTATATATAATTTGTAAGTTTGAGGTTTCAAGAATAAAATGTAAGCAATTTTCTAAATCATTATTTAAATGCAAATAATAAAAAAGTAAATTTTCATAATCTATCTCGAATTTAAAAAGGTAGATGAATTTTATAAAAATTTATGAAGTTATACCATATATAATAGAGCTGGAAAGCTCTAGAGTTTTCAACCCCTGTAGAATGTAGATAGTAATTGAAATATAGACATGATCCCTTGATTGAAACGCGACTATATCCTTAACTTTAATAAAACTCATTTTTCAAGTTAAATAAGTAACATTGGCGTGGAAGACGTCTCCACTACTCGAATTTTCTATTTCAATGTGTATAGTTTAAATAGACGAACGAGGGAGAAATATCCAATTATCCAAATACGACTTAATAAATTAATCAAAATTATCCCCATGAGATAATACGAAAATGAATGGTCACGAAAACCAATTTGCTAATTAGAAATTATTTGTGTCTCGATATTATAACAGTTTGGAAGTTTTGAATAAAGCCTTCTTGTGGTGTACCCTTTTTTATTTGTTTTTATAATGTAGAATATAATTAGGAGAACCCAAGAATAGTGGGAGGATAAAATATATTTATTTACAAAAATAGCTTTGAACAAAGCTTGAAGAATGCTCGTAATTTATGCCATGATTAAATTATTTATGAGCGTTATTTTTCAAAATCGACTCCCTCCTAAAAAAATAAAAAAAAAAATAATATAATGACTTTTTAACGTCCATTATTCATGCACTCGCTCGTACGGTAAAAAGGAAATAAATTACAACGTTATTTCAGAGATTTCATACGGAATATCGTGTAGGTACCTCCAATATGAAATGTTAGCCGGGGTTTTTTGAAACCTCGTCTTTTCTTGTAAAGCGAATGTGATCTTGGGATATTCGATGTCTATTTTTAATAAAGGCGGCCAATAAAAGATGTGTGTGAGATTTCTTTTTAGTTGGGTATATATAAGAGGATTTATGAGCGCTGGTGAATGAAATGATTCTATGAGAAAAGTTTTGTTCACATATGATTTGTAGGAGAATAAAAAAAGCTTTTGGACATTTTTGAATTAAGAAAAATCAATTTGTTAGAAAGTGGGTTTTATTATTATTTTTTGTTAAAACTTGCTATTTCACCATGTGTTTAGGAAATAAAAGTGATATAAATATTTAAATCAATAAAAGGATTCAAGCCAACTTTTTTAATACTACCATTAAATTATTTTTTATCCAAGCATTTTGATATTATCTAACCGAAGTAGCTAAATCAAACCTTTAAGTTTTATTTTTCTTCTTTTTGGATAGACTTGAGATACGTATCCTTTGTATTATATTCTATTCTACCTATTAAAAATATCTTATTCAAGTAAAGTTTTATTGAGCATTCCATGAAATTGAATCTTTAAAATCATAATGATGGATATATTTTTTTGAAATTCTTGTTGAAATCTGAACTACAAAGAGATTATATAATCAAATTTTATTTTATTTTTTATTTAATTATTTAATCAAATTTCCAATCATTTACTTATTAACATAATACAAATTGCCGTCAATAGTTATGTAATAGCTTAGTACTAATTGGCCATTAAAAGTGATCCATTAAAACTACATCTATTCTATCCCTAAAACAGTTTATTTTAAAAATAAAATTATTGCAACTATCGGATACATTTAAAAAAATAATTTTGCATAAAAATTACGTAGAACTTGAAAAAATTAACATTTTATAGTTTAGGATCGAGTTACTTAAGGGAATGATATTTTAGGGCTGTACATCAGGTTTCGAAAATCTTATCGAAAAGTGATTTCATGCTCGAACTACTTTAAACATAATTAAACTTGTCGGTATGAAAAATAGGTAACTTAGAAGTTCTGTTCGACATGAACGTCTCTAAGGAATGTAGAGTTGTACATTTTTATCGATCTTAGTGGCTAGATTAATATGATTATCGAAAATTTTACAAACTATTTTTGATAAAAAATATTTTTTCCACAAGTTTTATTTGAAAACTTTCTTAATATCATCAAATTTATTTCAAATACTTTATCGATACTTGTGAATTATCCAAAAACCTGTGTTAACAGTCAATGTTATCAAGAATTAGAAAACCTGTGTAATTATTTATTTTATTTATTCCTAAGTGCACTTTTTCAGATTTATTCTTGCCATCAGACACAAGAAATATTAAACTTGTACATTATAAATGTACCCATAAGTATATGTACATATGTATAGTTTATTTCGAAGTAGCAAATCCAAATATGTATGTACAGACGAAACTTTAGTTTTTATTTAAGCATATATATATGTTATATACGTAGTGCTTTTAGTAATTTCCATTTGATGAAATTATTAAATTATCACTACTGACGTCGCTGGTCGTAAGAACGTTTTTAGGTAGAACTAACATAATACATCAAAACTATATGAATTTTAATGTGTAGGAAAAAGCACCACTTATGGAGCAAGTTTACAATTAGTTTATGTTATACTCTTTTGCTTTTTAGTTCTACTAAATTATACTATTCTTAGAAAAAAAATAATAAGGCCGCTTAGCATTCTTTTGTAAATGTAAATCAATTAATGATGTAAATAAAATCAATTAAAAAAAGAGCAGTCATTTCCACACAGGACCTGGGTAAAGAAGAAAAGGGTTATGAAGAATCTGAAAGAACCGAAATATTGACGTGATAACGTCTTATAAATTGATGAACACTGAGCAACATGCAGAAAAAAGTGTCACGTTCCGTTTGAGCTTGTGCGTGCAAGCGAGAACGCGATACAAGTCATAGAGAGGCACGATATTATTGTTGAATCCGAGACAACGTGTTTTTTTTTCTGCAATTTAATAAGTTTTAATTGATATCTTCCATAATTTTCAGTCTGATTTCATTTTGTATGCGCCTCAATTAACTGTTGTTGTAATTAATCTTATTGTAATTAATTCTTGCATTTTAAGAATAATATGACTAATATTTCAGTACAAAATTCAGAATTTCAGTACAAAAGAAAATACAAAAGCACTTACTTTCAAATACATCAAACTACTTGATTAGGTATAATTTCTTGTCGTGAGATTTTTTTTTGTTTTAAAAGGAATTATTAATTTAATTTTTAACGGATTCTCAAAAATAAATCAGTGGTTCTAATTCAATGACGAGGGGCCTAGTTAAGAGTTCAAGGATAAGCGGTAATCAGATTTACGACAGGTAGCGACGATTACTTTAATTTCAGAAATTTCGTATATTTGGTCATAATAGTATTAGCAATAGCGTAGCAATAGTAATAATCAAATATCGTTGTAAGAGTTGTCTTTGTTAACGTTTTTCTCTGTTTTTTTTTTTTAAAGATTATTATAACGATACAACAAATGAACTTTCAGATTTACCAGCAATTTAGTTAAATCAAAATAGATAAATATCAGATTTATTAAAGTAAGTACCTAGGTACTTTAGTAATATAAAGAACATCGGAAATTATTGTTTCGTATGTTATAAATTGTAACTTAAGAACTCTTAAAATATAATTAACTTAAAATTTTCGTAGGACGTATTTTGTTTCATTATTTTAATTCACCATTAAAGTGCAAGAAATCTTATTGGAAGATAAAAATTTCCTTTTTTCTTTGTGAAAAATTAAACTTTTATACCATAATCACTAATACTCATAACAGGCAGCTAATAGCTATTAAGATAGTCTAATCATTGCATAAAAAAGTAATTTCGAATTTAAATTTTCAGCATAAATGGAGTGGCAAAATGAAAATGCCTGTTTTATTCGTAATCGATACAATTTGCTTATCCTTCATCGCCCTATTCGTGTTCCTATTGTTCTTTTAATCCCAATTACATATTCCGGTGATCCAATTTTTTATCCCATAAGCAATAATTGTGCAAATGAGGCAATTTTAGATTAGCTTTTTTTCTGAACGAGTGAAGCCTGTAAAATTTCTTGACGTTTTTTTACATTTTAATGTTATTTTTTTTCTTCCCATGATGTTTTTAACATCCTTTTTCTCTGTGGTTTTCTAAAAGATATTTTTTATCTTTAAATCTTTAAGTAAAGAATTTTATCTTATTTTTTTAAAATGACATTAGATACATTGAATTTTTTCGTGACAACTATGAGACTTATAAAATCAACAGACTAATTTTCATTAAAAAGAAAATAAGTCTAGACAGGAATGGCCATTATTTCTTAAAGATTTAATGAGTACCATTTCTAGTTTAATTTCATGACGTTTTTAAGAGCAAACATCAAACTCATAACACAGAAAATTTTACACAGATTCATTCTTTTTGATTAAGGTCATTTTTCTTTAAAACATTTTTTTACATAAGTATTGTATCTAACCGTAACTGGCCCGTTTCGCTGAATATAAAATAAACTTGATTGATTTTTATATTTGACATTTTAGCTTAGCAATTTTTCATAAAGATAAAAATGCAAAGGATTCACAACAAAACGATGTGACAAAAGTAGAAATAATAATACTGCTACATAAAAAATTGAGTGTGCTTGTGGACCACACACTAGAAGAATAAAATTCTTTCGCCATCTATGCATATGTCTATATGTAGCATATGGATTTTCACATATTAATAAATATTTTAGATTTTTTATTTATTTATATTCATTATTTTTATTATCGGTTACATCAGAACCTAAATACTGTAGTAGATTGTAAGACTGAAATAATAGGCTTATGATAAGAATACTGGGCAATGAGAGAAAGAAAATGTACGGGCTCGGTTGCTCCTACATGACATCTGGATCTATGTAATATCTATACTCTAGACATTAAACTCAATGTAAGAGTGGGGACACACGAAGATCCGCACAAAAGGGAATCGGAAAATAGTCCTGCACTGTGTATTAGATATATGAACGAATGTAACTATATTTCTCGTTCTGTCATTACCAACGTATATCCCCCCTTTCAACTTCGATCACACTTTTCGTAACGCTTCTGTAACACATCCACCAGCTTACTCTAAGTCCAACGTGCGTAAAGAAGTTATACTTCAAAATTAAGAAAATGGCTGCAAAACCTCAGTATTATCAAAAAAAAAAAAAAAAAAAGAAAAAAAAAGAAAAAAAAAAGAAAAAAAAAGTATCTGTCCAGATATTTTCTGAAAACTGAAGACTATTAGTAAAAAACTGATCACTGATTTGTGCAAATCTGAGTCTACACTTCTTACAAAAATACAAATTATTGAGGAGATTTTTTTTTAAATTTTTTTTACCCTACTTATTCTTATAGGCTTATCATTATGCAAAACAATAAATCAAAATTCGAAAAAGTTTGTTTGAAAATTAGCACTGAAAACTTCCAACATTATATTGTTACAATTAGCAGAGTTTCACAAAAAATCGAAATTTTTCTCCCCTAATCAAACATATACTTTGGATAAATGACCTTCGTAACTTAAAAATTCAACAATAAAAAGCCCTTATGAAATTCCTACCTGTTGATCTGAAATTTATTTTAAAATACTCTATGATAAGATCAGAGGTTTCATCTTTCTGTTATTACTTGCGTCACCACGTGACCTCATCCTCCCTATGGCATTCTTTGGTCCTATTCACACGAGGGTGTCAAGTGAAAAATCTAATAGATAATGAATGTTTTCACACTTCGTTATTATACCGAGGGGACGAACTCTATAGTGTTAGGATTTGGGTTTGGTTTACAAAAGACCCCTCAGGGCGTCGAAGATAAAAATGATGATAATGACGATAGGCGATAGAATCTCGACTTCAGATTCTGAAAGGACCATCAAACGCAGGTAGACGAAATAAAATTAGACAAGTCACATAAAAATCGGATATTGATGAAAAAAATTATTTGAAACTAAGTATAAGATGCTTGAAGAATTTTTATGATGAAATAGTTTTAAATATGATACAACTAATGAATTTTTTGGTACATGTCACAGAGGCGTAGAAAAATGATATTTTTTCGTTCAACTCAAATTTTTCTTCGGTTTCCAAATTGATATTTATTCTTTTTTACCTTTTTACGATAATGGCGTTTTACGGTGCGGTAGAAATTCTTTGTAAGGTTTTTTTTTCATTTTTCATGCTTTTTTCCGTCTTCTCTTTAAAAACTTCGGCCTATGAGCCCTTTTATGTATTGGTATATACCGTATATACGCACAGGTTGAACGTTAGCGACGTTCCATATACAAGTTTTTTTCTCTTCTTTCACCATTAAAGTAATGAAAGAACACAATACCTACATCCGAAAAATGTAAATTTAACATCAAACATCGTTAGGAAAAGACTTGAGGTGCGAGATAAAAACATAAAAAATGATAGGAGAGACGAAAATTTAAGAAAAAAAAAATGATGGGACTCGAAGAAAAATGATGAGTTGAATGTGTATGATAATGAAACTCGAGTCAAAGATCAAAGAGTAAATAACTGACGAAGAAGCTTGACATAAAGAAATTAGAAGTGTAAGGGCCGTTTTTTCATCTTATTTTGTCGCTTTAAAATATTCACTGAATTTTTCTCTTTTCGATTTTATTCACTTGGGATAATTTATGAATTTAAACGAGATGCATTAGAAGCCTTTGTAATTATCATTAATTTGGTTTGTCAGACGTTACCTGGAAGTTGCGTGCAAATCTGTTCGTTTTCAAAACGAATTGGTCTTAGACAAGCACTAATAGCCTTAATCGCTACGGTGTATTTCTCAAAGGTATACTTCTTATAGAAAATGTCGAGAAGTATTCCACAAAGGAGAAACTATATAGGTATAAATTAAGTACCTCCTCGTTCTGATAGCAACTCGAATTTCACTTCGAAGTAATTTTCTTATTCTCAATAAAGAAAATATGAAATATTTTTTTCACTTTTTTTTCATTTTTTTCTAAAATAAAAAATAAAAAAAATTATGAATCATTCTCAGGGCCGGCGGAAACGGGCATGCAACGCATGCGGAGCATGCGGGCGTCTCGTCGAAGGGGGCGCCATCACGAGATTCGGATATATACTATAATTTTTTTTAAATATAGAATCTATCCTAGTAAAAAAAGCGACACTAGCGCCTAAAATCAATGTATTTTATACGCTTTTAGATGTTGCAATGTGTTCGACAAACGATCGTTTTGAACAATTAAAGACATATTTTGAAAATTTAGAATTTTTGAATAAATTACCGGAAATTAACAATGCATCTTGAAGAAAATATTGTAACGATTTAGAGATTATTTTAAAGGACGTCGACAGTAAAGATGTAAATGCAATAGAGTTATTTGATGAGTTGTGTGCTTTCCGGGATATTTTTCGGAGGAATGATTTTAATATTCGAAAACCTTTTGATATTCTTAATAATATTGTATCCAATAATTTAGCTTTCAATTGCCTTAAGAATACTTTTAACTTTACCTGTTAGTGTAGCAAGTGGCGAACGTAGTTTTTCTAAATTGAAATTGATTAAAACTTACTTAAGAACAAATATGTCACAAGATAGGCTAAATAGTTTGGCGTTAATTAGCATTAAAAATGATGTATGTGCAGAATTAGATGTTAAAACCAGTATATACAATTTTTGTGTACTAAATTCAGATTTATTAAATAGTAATTAAAAAATTTAATGTAGTTTTATATATAATTTTGATGATATGGAACTGTTAAAAAAGTTTTAAAATAATAGAGAGCGCTAGGGTAAAAATTACATGCGGGCCTTGAGGACCCAGCGCCGGCCCTGATCATTCTTAAAAAAATCTAGAATATATAGTCTAGGCGAAACAACTTTTAGATTAAGGAGCAGACTCATTTCACAATATTATACTTTTATGTGGAAACACTGTTTACTTTTTAAGATACTTACGTACGTTTAAAACAGTCTAACTATTTTTAATTTTTATTTCCAGGTTATGTAGTGAAATAATAAGTAAGGTCAAAATTCAGCCAAAATGACGACTCCGTCTCCCGTTCCGGCTCAAATAGATCATTTGAGCAGCCACACTTATCAAACGACCAGCGAAAGTAGTGGCCATTCATTGCTGGGACATTCACACCAATGTCTATGTCCTAATGAGCATTCGGATTCGCCGTCTCCAGGTTCAGTTCCAACATCTACGAACGCCACAGCTGCATCTCACACGAACGATCATTGCCACCATTCCAACAAAATCCCGGCTACGGCCGTCGCGGCGCACACCCACCACCTAACGAGCCACGCTCACTTAAACGTTATCAATCAGCTATCACATGCACCTCCGAATTCCCACTCGCATCACGCCATTATCAACACCCAATCGATGCACGTTCGCGCCTCAATTCATTCCTCACCCAAATCACCCTCATCCCGACTCACCCACAACCACCATCATCCACCAAAATCAACAACGGCCTGCACATGCCACCTGCAAACGGGCAACGAGACGGCACCACCCGAAATTCACGAAGCAAACATTGTGCAAAATCGAAAGCTTGACGCTGATGACAGCATTGAAGTTTCCCCATTGCCGCCGGCACTGCCACCACGGCCTCCTCCACGACAACGGACCTACGAAACGGCTGGACCTCATCGATCCACTTTGTTAGGCCGTGGACGATTACGTGACGGTAAGCCAAATACTCTATAATTTATCGCCTCTTTATAGCAGTGGTTTCCAATCTTCAGATCATAGGCCGTTACTAGTGTATCAAATGGTATCGTTCCATTCAAAGATCATTAAAGAAATTCCTTTTCATTTATTATGATGTATTCCTGTGGAGAGTCATTGGAAATATTTCTCCCAGAAAAAACGACAGTAACTCTGCCAGCGTTCTGGATTTTAGTCATGCCGGAATACTCTGATATAATCACCATAGCACTTCAATCCCTCATTTTCGACTTTCTATCTATGGGCGCGTTCAGACGGATCAACTAAACTCGCCCGACTATTTTCAATCTTGTAGACTGTAGCAGGGTAAGCGACGCGAGAAGTGAAGTACAAGCGAGTTGAATGGGAAGCAAATTGAGCAGAATTGAAAGAAAACTGATCAACAAAACTCGTTCAACAAAAGTTTGATTCAGTCAATCTTTTGTTGAATGAATTTAGTTGATCAGTTTTCTTTCAATTTGCATCCTTTTCAACTCGCTTGTACTTCACTTCTCGCGTCGCTTACCCTGCTACAGTCTACAAGATTGAAAATAGTCGGGCGAGTTTAGTTGATCCGTCTGAACGCGCCCTATGTGAAGCGGAGTTCTCTACAGAAAATGCGACCAAAAAAATAAACATAAATTGAGCATTTTAAGCCATTTAAGCCATATTTAAGTACTTATAATTTAACTAACAGTATTAAATCAAAATAATTCGATTTTTAAACAATAAACGCCCCCTCCCTTCAGTATAAGTCGTAGTAAAATTATTAAACATTGTTCGATCCGTGGGGATGAAAAGGTTGGAGGTCACTGCTATATAGATCGTGAGAACTAAAAGATTTGCGGAAAAAATCGAGTATAATCTAACTCGAACGATTGCAATATATTTCCACTCGAATACCTTCAATTTCTCGTTTCCATTTCTCTTAAGTAATGCTATTAAGTGCATATCGAATCTCCGATCGATTCGACCCTAATTTAATTAGAATTAACGTCATCGGGATGGCTTGAATTAATTCATAACGATAGCGGCAAATGTTTACTGGTGTCTAAGAGGTATTTAACTCATTAGTGACTCAGATTAATTAAATTGGAAAACCAATTTCCAAGTAACCCCAGAATGATAAACTTAATCTTCAATAAACAATTGCGAGTTTTCACCTTTCATTTTTTTTTCTATTTTTTAAAACGTGATTTTATGGATTCAATTTATTTTTAATTTAATCGTTGAAATTAAAAGTTTTAAAATAAATCAAATCAATTTATATAACAATAGAGAAAAAATGACAAGACAAATAAATTCAATTTATTCTGTCGCATCACCTATTGTTCATTAATATTTCTACCGTTCTCTCGTTTGGAAGAGAGAAAAAAAAAGGATAAATTGCCTTAGAACTAACAACAATAAATAAATACTACCTCATGTGAACAATGCGAAAACCACTCGTTAGCTATGATACGAACTTTTTCGAGTTTTCCCTGAAGCGAAAATAATGAAAACGGGTGTGCGGGGATAATTCCCCTGACACACAAAAGCTACGGAAAAAATACAATTAAAATTTTGAAGTGAAATTAATGGCACTCATGAGTTATAGGTGGCAATAATTTTAATTTGCAGGATGTTTTGTAATTGAACAAGTAACGTAATTTCATTGTGACGAAGGAAATCTTTACAATTTTTATCTTGATGTCGGTTGAAATTACAGCGATTTGAATGATTTTTTTCACAGTGCTATTAATAGCTAATATTAAAGTCGCATTAAATCAAAAATTTACTGTCATTACATGGATTTTATAAAACCAACATTAATTGCAAGGTATAAAAACAAGCATTATAAATTTTTTGGTTCGAATCTCAAGACAAAAAGATATTTTCAACGCAGTTTTTATATTACAATAAAATAAAAGTTTTTAAATAATTGTTTTTCTTCGAATGCTTTTTCATTAGATATCTTCGTGATTTTCAATAGCATATGATTCAAATTTCAATTTATTTCTTCTTTGTTGTGAAAACAGCGTTATTTTCTGAATTGATGTTAAAATGTAACCAGATCTGTAATTTTCTTGTGAGATTTTCTTTGCAATTTCGATATCGTATTTGAGTAATAGATTTAGATTGTAATTTAATATCTACATTTTATTATGTTTGTTTCAGTCGAATATTATCTTTTATATTTTATCTGTATTCGTTTGGGAGAGACATTCATTAACGAGCAATTGATCTGTCAATTTCAATTAAATTATTTTATTTTTCCTAATCACTACGTCATAAAACTCTTGGTTTCTTCATATTCTCACATTTTGATTGTCTGTGAGGCGTCATATTACATGTTTTTGTATCATTCTAGGTGGAGGTGAATATCATATATTATAGATTGACAACCGAAATTTGTCATATAGACACTTGTTTGTAAAAGGTTCGATTTTGATTGAAAAGAAAAAAAGTTTTTGTGTTTCAATTTTTCATTTTTTTTTAAATTTTTGGTAATGGAAAACTGAAACAATTTATCTTATACAAACCAGTTTATATTGTGTTATATTTTTTCTTATAAAAATAGTAGGCACCCGAAATCGTCCCCGAAATTATTTGAGAAATTATTAGAGGAAGTAGTTTTCAAAGGAAAATTTTTTATTTTTTATTGCTTTTAATCTGATAACTATTTTTTTGATGTCTCTATTGTTAAATTTTTGAAGAATTTAAGTTCCTAGAAGGATTTCTGAGATTGAAACTTAGATAAAGAAAATGTTTTCTTTGAAAATGTTTTCTTTGTTCTATAATACAGAAACAAATTTTCGATACAAAATTTGATATTTACTCGAATTGAAAAAATTAATACTTTAGTATATTTTTGTTTTTGTAGCTTAGTAGCTCTTTTTAACAATAGCCCATATAAATGAAAATAAATTTATAAATTATTACTACTATTTATAATTGCTTTAAATTTTAAGGAAAATTAACAGAAAAATCAATAATAGATACTGTTGTATGTAGCATGTAGCATGGGTTCTTATAAAAAAATGGAAATAAAGGACAGAAAAAAGTTACTGTAACAAACAACCTTACAGAAATCGAAGAAACTGCGTAGAAAAAAAACAAAATATAATTTAAGAATATAAAAATAATTTTTCCCTGACAGAAAATATCACAGTATATGATTAATAAAGTATTTTTCATTCAACAACAATTAACATAAGCGACGTCGAAAGTAAGATGTGTATGTACTCGTACATATACCTATTATGTCAACAGCAGATGAGGGAAAACCCTTAAAATTAAATAAAGTCAAATGTCCAGACTGAAAATTTAAATAAGTTCATTTCAAGAGTAGAAGTTCGTTTTATGACTATTGACTAGAGTTCAGTGTTTCTCAAACTTTTTTGTTTGTGACTCCCTTTTGCTATTGAAATTTTAAAAGATGAACTTTTAAAGAATTTAAATGTGAAGAAAAGCAAATAGAAAGTGAAAAAGGTGGCATTTGAATTCAAAAGGACTTTTCTGATATCACACGAATATTTTTCACACAGAATTAAATGTTTACATCAATGTTACTATTTTTGACTATATTTCAATGTAAAATAAGAAAAGTTCAATCATTTAATAAATACAATAATGCTCGTAAAATGGTTTAATGATTATTTGTAAATTTATACTTTATAATTGCATTTGATTTGTATGATAAGTATAGTACATCAACTTAACGGTTGTAAAATTACGTAAAATTTGAAGAATATTATTTTGAGAAGTAAATTTCCACAATGTTTCTTAATCGTATACGACCTATAAGTATACGACCTACCTTCGGATAGGTAAACATAAATAGGTAGACTACCTAACCTATAGGTAATTGTTTGTAAATATAAAATTACAAAGGATTTCCGATTGGAAGTCCAGCGTTATTGTACCTTCAAAACTTTCCCGGCCACTTAAAATTTTCCTTTTAGTTAAATAGGTGTTTTGGTTTAATATTATTCCTTGCTTTAATTGAAGGAAATACAAAACTTTGCGAACTCTTAGAAATTGTTGTTGGAATCACAGTTTGAGTTATCGAGGTTCTACTGTATTTATCAAAAGAAAAACAGGTTGTTAAGATATTTTACCTGTGCTTTAAACCTTAACTTATACTATACTGAGAAGCTTAATTGCGAAAAATTAAAAAAATAAATTCAACCTGGAAAAAACAAAAAAAAAAAATGTTTTTCACTTACTTGAATTGATATAATTAATTAATTTGAAGCTGTAGCAATTAGTTTCTCTTCACCAATTAACTTTTCCCTCTTACTTTTACGAAAGCTATTTAATTCTTAAGATGATGTGCGTTTGTACTTTACCATGTTGAAATTATTTGAAAAGGGTGTACCTTGACATATTTTTCCAAAATAGTTTTTAACAGAGTGTTAAAATAAAAAGGGATTCATCATGTCAAGTATCTGGACATGTTGTGCAATCAATTGGGCTTAATATTAAAACTTTGAATTAGAGGCGGTTTTTCACTAAACAGACAGTTGAGTTTATGTTGTGTTTGTGTTTTGTCGAACCTGAAAAACAGAAACAAATCCAAACTATTGTTATTATCAACCGGACTGACCGGACTACTCTTTGTTCGAATGTTGTTTTTGTTTTCGGTCCTTTTCCACTGGTTGTTGGGAGGAAGTCAAAGCGCAGTTTTTCTTTAATAACAAACCAATAGGTTTAAAGAAGATGAGTTTCTTATTCTTTTAATCCTATGTTAAATGGTGGCATCCTTTGGGTATCTCAAATTTCAATGTACGTATCTATATAAATTTATCCAGTGCTTCAAAACAAATTTCTCAAATTTTATCTATAAAAATTTTTTTTATTTACTTAGGTACCTACTGATTATAAAATTTGTATTCAGACTAGCAAAACTTCGGGGTGAAACCCGAAAAACAAAATGTCCCAAAACACACCAGTCTACAAAAAGTTTTGGAAAATTTACAGATTTGTTTTATTCGACACGAGGTTCTGATTGAAAATTTCTTTTGTTTTTGTTTTGCCTGTTTAGTGGGAAACTGGCATAAAACAACTTGCAAATTCAATGCTTGACTTGATTTGATATTTGATTGACATTTTACTTGATCTTAAGCCAAATTTTAGTTAAATGGCTTGACAACCAGGTCAAGTAGTGAATTTCTAAAAATGATTTGTTCAAATTTAAATATTCTTATTCTAATTTAAGTAACAGCTAAAAGATTTGTTGGGAAAAAAATATAAAGCTTGAAAACCAAGTCAAGTAGTAAACCCCTAAAAAATCATTGGTATCATTGGTTTAAGTACTCGTATGTTCATTTTACAGATAAAAGATTTACTGAGGAAAAAATATTTCAATTTTGTATCAACCAATTTCCCAAGATCACTTATTGGCGCAAGAGTTAGAGCATTTATAGCTCTCTCCGCTTTATGCATCAAGTGATACTGGGTTCAATCCCTGTTGAATCCTAGAATTAAGATCCTAGATCTAATATAAAAATTGACTAACAGAAATTTTCTGTGTTTAGACAATCGTATTATGACCTTAGATGTTAAAGCGACTTAAAACACCCAAAAAATATATATTTTTGATACATTTTTCAAAGAGCTCATTTTTCTTTATGGTAATGGATTTTCGAATTTAAATAATTAGATATTTCAAAAACTAGAAATATAACATTTGCAGGTTACAGAACCTATAAGGTAGCGCAATAGTATGGGGCTATACCATTCGTGTAATCAAATTTTTGCAGCTGATATTTAAAAAAAATAATTTTTTATACATTAATAAGATAATGGAATTGAATTGCTCACTTATAATATCCTTTTATTAGAAAAGTAATTTCATCCGTTAAAAATTATTATAGTTTGAAGATTATTGACTAAAAGTTTGTAAACCTCGATAAGAATCGTTAAATTTAAGTACCTGTTCAGAAAACTTAGAAAATGTAATCATTGAAATCGTTTCAATAAGTCAAATTTAAATGAAAATTTCCCAGAAAACTCAAATAAAAACAAAAATAAGCATATAAGCATCTTAATATTTTCTTTGAGTGAGTTTTAAGTGTTAGTGATTTTATTTAAAATGTTATAAAATGGTTTTTCTGTAAAATTTAATTACCTATATAATAAAATTTGTTTTAATTATCTTCTGAAAGTTTGTAATATGCATACTCGTTTTTATAAAGAATATATTATATGATAGTTTAAATCGCTTTTTCCATGAGTTTTTTTACTTATTAACTTTTTTCCGATAATCTAATAGTTAATTGAAAGGAAAATCGTTCAATTATAAAACATCCGGTATATACAAAGCAAATTCCTTTTTCCAATTCAATTATTCGAAAAGGCTTGAAATGAATTATTTCTCAAAGAAAAAAAGTTGCAATCATACGTCGTTTTTCTTTCTTTCGTCCTTTCTTTTAATCCAATTTCCTTGAAGAAAAAGTTTTCATCACGAAAAACAAACATTTCACCGAGAATTAAATACGAAACGCGTGGACGCATCTCTAATTAGACGTCCAATTATCGTGATAATTATAAATGGGATTCGAAACGCTGCTTGCCTTTCGTTCAACGAAAACTTTCGCCTGTCGCGAATAACTAATATTTCACCGAAAGCTCGAAACTTCCTCGAACTTTCGCTTCATTTCTTTACCAAAGGAAGAAAAATCCAATAAATTAATAGATAGCTTTTTCCTCTCGAACTCAATAACAATAAATTCGTAACAAATATCTCATCACTATAAATATCGGTCTCGATTAAATATAGAACTTAGCAATTAGCTTGGAGAAAAACGGAAAAGCTGTAGAATTCAGAAATGAGCTAAAATATGTGTTGCATGGAACTGGAGCGGCCTGTTCCCGATATTAGAATGAAATAATTCATGTGAACTGTTGCGGAATTTTAAACAAAACGTGTGTATGTATACAATATATGTGCATCTACATAGTACATACATATAAGGCTTACGTTGCTTTCATTATTAGAAAAGCGGGCAAAAGGGGCCCGCTTTGCATATTTAATTACATACTTGAACATTTCGTTTCGTCTATTTATTTAAGGCGGTGCGGCGGGCGGACCACGGCACCATCTAACTTTGACCGACTAACTAGCGAACGTGAGAAAGCCTTTTGAAAGCTCTCTGATGCCCGCGTTTCAAACGTTTTCGCACAAAGACGAAACGCACTATCGACAGCTCGTTCTTTTGCAAATGAAAAGCAATAAAAATCAAATCAATCGAGCTTTGAAATAAACGGATTTATGGATATTAAATATTTTTCCAACGCGTTTTTTTTTTCTAAAAGCTTTTATTGAAATGAAAACGCTTTTATTGCGAGAAAATTTGCAATTTTGTCATACAGTACATTTTTTATCTATGTCGCAAAAACTTTACTAGCCACGATTTCAATTCGTGTCAATAAATAAATATGTGAATCATTATATTTTATTTCTCCTTTGAGACAAGATTCTGTTATAATCTCTGAATTTTCGTTGGGTGCACCATACCTATATCAAAGTATTGTAAAAGCTCACAAGAATTAAAATTTGATAATTAGATGAATAGGTATTTAGTAGACTTGAGTTGTACATTTGATAAATTTTATTATAATTTTAATTTCGAATTATGCCCTCTGTTACACCTCGGTTAGATTTTCATTATATACGTATATTTTATCAGGTCAGCTCTATATCCTAATAAAGTCCAGTTGAGGATTACTAGATGAGCAATCTGCCAAGTACATAGCATAGGTGACCCATATTGCTCATAGGTTTTTGTTTTAATTAATAATTTCCATGATTTACTCATAAAAATTGAATTAATTCTTGTTGTAAGTGTATATAATTAATTCCTTTAAATGAATTTGAAAAAATAAACCTAGGGTCTGCACATGACGAGTGCCAGATATTCAACGCTCTTAATCCCCAAATGGCAAATGTGCTAATGTTTCAATTGTGCTGAAGCACCTTTAGCAGTGAACTTTCATGTTAAAATTAATTTTTAAGTATTTGAAAAAAATAATATAATCTTAATTACAATAATATATGTATGTGTTGTTGGAACGACAGGATGTGGGCGCTTATAGGGGCTGTGCTATGTGTTGTGCCTTTCAATGACAAGCGCCACATAACAGTCTTAGTACACAAAAAAATACCTTCCAAAAGCCGAGTGTGGTAACTCATAAGTATATATTTTTATAGATTGATAAGTTGGGTAAATATAAGTAATTAATCGATCGAAAAAAGCTACAACTAATATTTATATCTAATATTGAACCCAAGTTAATTTTATTTTTTAGTTACAATATCAATACGATTAACTAAGTCTTAAGATTTTTAAACAATACTTGTAAATATGTCACTTATAGTGGATTGGCGACTAGATGGTCATAAGGTTTAATGGTTTTAAGGTAGAATTCCAATGGAATAATCCAATGGACTTCCACTGGAAGTTTTTTTAGGTTTTCGTACTTACGTGTCACTAACAGCCATAGTAGTTGAACCGATCTTAAAAAAAAATTAAATATGTTTACATGTCAGGTGAATGATGTTATAAATAGCTTGTAAATGCAAAACCAGTAAGTAGTGGCGGTTCATGACAAAATATTCATTAAAAGAAAATGTAAAAATATTTCAATTTAAGAGTTACGGTTACATTTAACCTCAACAAAAATATTTCTTTTCTTCATAGGCACTGTCACACACTAAGAGCTACTATACATAAGGCGTGTTGAACGCATTTTAGAAACGCGTGGCTCAAAACGCCTATTACGTATTAGTCAAGATTCAGTACTTAGGCTTTATTTTTAAAATACTTGACTTGATTTTTAAACTATTTTATTTAAATTTGCCTTAAAAACTAGTCGAACTAAAATCAAATGTCAATATTTAATCATCAAGTCAAGCATTGAATTTCCAAATTATTACATTTTCAAGTTTCAATATTAAGCTCAACATATTGCAAAAAATGTACTTGACATGTGAGTCCCTGTGTACCAGCTTTAATATACCCGTTTTTTTCTGTAATTAATTTTATAATAAAAGCAAAAATTTATTTTTATTTATTATTATAGTAGATTCAACATGAATTATTATGGAGCATTCTTCTAAATGTTTGTTCATTTAGTACCATTTTGAATTATATCTCCAAAGCATCCTTAAAATAACATCACAAGTCAGTTCTTGGTTCCTGAACTTATTAGAGGGCCTTTTACGTCATGTTAATTTTTGGAAAAAAGTCACCACGACTTTCAACACCGTTATATTTACCCCCTTTATTATTATTGTTATTATTATGATCTATGTATTAGCAAATGCTACCTTTGTATGAAGCAAACTACTGAAGTTTTTAAAGTTGACGGAACTATACCGGACATACATATAAGAAAAGCCAACCAGTGAAATAGGATATAAGTCACAATGTGACCATAGATGTTGTTGGTGTATTAATTGTTACACCTAAATAACATAATTAATAGAACACAAATTTTAAGTTTTTTTTTTCATGCCATCATATTGCTTGTATTAAATTCAAGAATTGACAAGAATAGGACATGTGAACTCATCTAAATTTTTTTAATCAACATAGGCTGTCACTGTTTTTCTCAAAATAAAGCACACAGCCAAAAGCACAGTTTAATATATTAACTTCTCATGTTATGGGTCGACAAGCTTTAAAGACAGAACCACATTGTTAAGAAAGCAGGATTATAAAAGTATCAGAGTCGTATGTTAATCTAATATTATACAACACATTTAATATATGTTGATTAATGTTTTAATTTCTTTATAAGTATACTAAAATTAGGAACTTTTGAAAAATAAAAAAATATAAGTTATCCAATCTCAGTAATCCGTAATGCTTACGACTAAAATCGAAGGATTTCAAAATCGTAGATATAATCGTCATTCGGAAAAACTAGGTAGAGATGACCAAAAATTTTGGTTGAAAACTACCTAAAATACGAATATATTACTTATAAAAAATCGAAAATTCTAAGAAGAAATTGTTTTCAAAAATAATATTAATGGCGCATATATTTGGTAATTTACTCGCATATAACCTAATACCTGTCTTCCTGTCCCACTAAATGATCATTAAATACCCCGGACTACGGAGGTCAGGTACTTTGGAACCGCCTAGACAGACGCCTAACCTGGTCAAAACACATCCTCCACAAACGTAACCAACTGAGTATCACCACCCGAAAACTGTGGTGGCTTCTGCGAGGAAAGTTCTAACTGTCCCTGAACAGCAAATAACTATATACAAATCCATACTTAAATCCATCTGGACATATGAGATACAGCTGTGGGGAGCCGCCAATAACTCCAATATGGATAAGATTGAGCGCTTCCAGTTAAAAACTCTGAAGATAATAACTGACGCTCCTTAGTACGTGACCAATCACGCCATCCACAGGGACCTCAAAGTGACTACAGTGAGAAGTAAGATAGCCAGATTCAGTCAAAAATACCTGCAGAGACTGGACGAACATCCCAACTATCAGGCTGCAAACCTCCTAGACAATTCCAACCACCATCGAAGGCTGACTCGTGTCTCATTTCCGAAGTTACCATTCAGAGAACCACTTACATCTTAAGGTACCCTTTTACAGGGTGCGGTCTTCCCCACCTGTTAATTCATCATATTCGCTTACAATTATTGTCCAGGAATAGATTGCAAATTCATGAATCAGAAAAAAATGATTACCCAAGTTTTTGAATGTTGTTTCACCTAATTTTTGTCGATATTAACAACTTCTACTGAAAAGTTAGTTTTGCTAGATTTTTAAATTTTATTATGAAACCGTAGGCATGACATTAGTGAAGCAGAAATTAGCATTAATGCAGGTGAACTGAAGAGTGTAGTAGCTATAGACTAGTTTATGTGAATATATCCGTCGAGTAAAAATCAGAATTAAAATATCATCGGCAAAAAACTTACTTAAAATAAGCAATCGATAATATTTGGTTTATACTTTTCATTAAACAAATGTAGGACAATATTCATAATAGTCCATAACAGAAGAACAATTGAAAATGTATAATATATACCAGTTGTACTTCTCAGTTTCAATTGTGTAATTAATTGCTTGGTTAGTAATGAGTTAACTAACTTATCAACTTAAGTAATTTCAGTTGGATTACTAAATATAATACCCGTTAAAGTAAAAAACAATATTATAGTTGTTTTTACAACACTGTAAATAGGTAAAATAAAAAGTTTAAACTTCATTTTTCACGTTAGACGTCTACCACCATCAATCACCATCATGAATGTTTGATGACTACGGTCCAATTGATTACTCATAGTTGAAGGAGATTAAAATCTTCCACGTTAATTTTAAGGTAACCTAAAAAAGGACTAAGAGATCTAGCCTAGATTTTAGAAAAGTAACGATTTAATAGCATTTTTTCCTTCGTATTTATTCACCGTTTTCCCCGACAAGAGCTTTGTAAATTCACATCAAAAAGTTAATAAAATGGAAAAATTGGTCCAGGACACGAGGAACCCAAACTTTACCCACAACTACAGTCTAATTGACAAAGCAAAATGAACTCAGCTTTTATTTAATACTCGTAAATCCCTTTACGACCAAAATTTACCTCCAACTTTTTTACTATGAATAAACCTTTATATTATTGTTAGAAAATAACTTTTTATTAGACTCAAAATTAAAAAAAATATCTCTTATCCAGATTGTTTCAGCAATAAACTTTTATTTACGCACTGTTGAAATAATAACCCTTAGTTTAATGATAAGATTTTAATTTAGAAGTAGCAGAAAAGCGGTTCATATCGTAAACCGTTAGGCATTGTATTTCAAAAATAATTCATTTTTCGAAGAAATTTCGCCTTGGAAAATTCGTAAAATAAAACTTGTTAGAATGCTTAACCAATGATAGAGTGTGTTTATCAAAAAAAAAATTATATCTGTTCGAAGCTTTAAGAGCTTATCTTATGTAATAAATCTTAAAACAAAACCTTCTCGAAGCCATTTAAGTGAATATTTGTATAAAATTCGCATTTACATAATTCAAAACGCTAATATTAATGTAACAAAAGAAAAGATTTTTGATAAGAAAACAAAATGAGATATTCCCTTATCAAAAAATCTTCGCAATTTTCACGAGACTCAGACGACTTAGAGCGCAAAAAGCTCCGTATCTCGTCCGATAAAATTCGTTTAGCTTGCGAATTTTATGAAACTTCTTCCAAAATGAGCTTGGTTTAATTTAACAAACAAAAACTGTAAGAATAACGGTACAGGTTTGTCGAGAGTTAACTTTTCTAGATTCTATAAGTTAAAAAAGCAGCTCTGAGTTGTAACAAATTGCTGATAAATTTTATTATTAACTTTGCGAGAAAAAAGAGCGACAAACGGGTAAAAAATATTAACAAAACTTTCTCCTTTGTTTAGCACAACATTTCCTGCAATCCTTAAATTCTCATAAAACAGAATTAAATTTTTTTCGTCCCACTTAACCTCCGGCTAAACAACGAACTGTTGGCTCTCGTGTGTCTAATTAAACGTGCGAGTTTTGAAAAGGTGAAATACGAGGAAAAACTTTTTGATTGCCACATGCTCAAATTAGACAGTAAAGTTTATTCGGGGGAAAAAAGGGGAAATAGTGCGTTTAATTTTTAGTATTTGTTTTATCGTAAAAATTAGCGAATTTGAAAATAAAACATTCGTTTCATTTGGCTTACGTCGTCCCATAATAAACCTGAGGGGTTTATTTATACGAGTAATGCTCCCGAGGGTGCATGCATGAGACTCGATGGGAGCGAGTGAAATTTTCAAGATTCGGAGGATAGGTTCAGAGAGAGAAGAACTCGAGTATCGTCTCATGGAACGATACCTTGAGTATAGGTAGCGGTTGACGAAGCCCCAGGAAAATTGTACATTTATATGATGTAATTATATTTTCAATTCTGTCATCTTGTCTGTCAGGACACCAAATCAGGACTCGTATGTGTTGGAGCAGGATAGCGATCTGCATTACGTAACGGATGTCGTGAATGTGTCCAACAAAGACAGGAACATTATCGACTGTTTCGCGAGTCTAATGGAGAAAATGTGGGAGAGTGTCGTGGCGCTTGCGTCATTCACGTACATTAATCGGAAACAGGGGTGAATTTTCAGGATTTCCAGCCTCGCTTTTCAACTTCAAACAAACTAATTTTTGTTTTCTTCCAAAGATAACGAAAAATTGTATTTTTATAAACAATACAATAATAGTTTCGAGTAAAGATTGACAACTATCCCTTTAAATGTCCCTTATTATCTAAAATTAGATTAAAACATTCACTTTGACAGGTTTAAACTATCCTGATTCCTTAAATCCATCCCTTGCATGCAATTCCGTTTGGCGTCCTTACATCCCTGTGCTGAGCGGGAAACATTTCTCGATCGGAACAAGTGTTGGTTGTATCTCAATAAGGGTTGTGCACCCTTGACGTTCGTCACAAACGCGTGCTCATCTCGATTCACGATTTATCAAAATATTCGCTAAAATCATTATCTTAAAAATTCTCATTAACCTATTCAATCAAACATAAAATATTTTTTTAAATTTTAAATTAAATCAAGACGGATTTAAATATCTAGTGTTCGATCAAATCCATTCAAGTTCGATTTTATCCAACATGTAAATGTGTGCTGAAACCAAAATGCATCTGCGGTTCTTTCTCTCGATTCCCAAACATGTTCGTTTAAATCAGGAAGTTTAACCCATAAAAATTTTAACAATCAAACTTTTCTTTACGGCTACCTGTAAATTAGTGTGCAATCAAATGCAATTTTAATTCGAATTTTCCAACATACTGCTGAAAGTTGTGTGAATCAAAATGCATCTACGTGTGATAAAGTATATAATAAAAAGCGTAACATAAAATAATTTAATTACCCTATATTTTGACAGATTAATCGTCTGAAATAAAGTTTTTAATTCGTTTTTAATTGATATAGAAATTAGAAAATAAATTTTCAATTTTCCCGTTACGATATACATTGTGTGCATTTGATGTTAAAACTTTACCAATGTTTTTTTTTCTTTTATATATATTTTATTTTAAAATCTTCATTAAAATTTTACGACTTTTTTATAAAGAGATAAATTAAGGCTTTTATGAGTTTATCGCGAGGATTGTATAAGTTCATTAAAATTGTATGGCTTATTTAGAATCAATTAAATCGGTAAATAAAGATTAGCATCATCAATGAGTATTGAGCAAATATTGCCCTATTAGTCGAGCAATAAATTTTGTGTGTGTTTTTTTTTTCATGGAGTTTATTTGAATACAAACAAATTAGTAGCCTCTGTGAAAAACAAGGCGATTATGGTCATTATTATGGTCCGTTCTTTAGCAAAAAGAGAAAACGTTTCACATCAAAGACAAAGTTTCATCTCCCTATTCACTCACGGTGTAATCAAAGCAACATTCAAAATACCTCCACTTAACAAGAAAAAGCTTTGGCGTCGAGGAAATTTTTCAAAAGTTTCACAAAGCTAATTTTCGTTATCACCGAATAAATTTCACTTTCAAATAATATAATTTCCATATTTGAATTGAAAAGTTTTCATATTTCATATACTTTTCCGTGGATGTTTTCATCGAATGCACTCGGGATTGTTAGGTTTTGAATATGAAGTCTTGAAGACGTGTGAAAACTTGGATCGTTTCTTTTTTGCCCAGAGTTTCTTGTCGGGTGGAGGCGACGTTCTAAACGTGTCATATCGTCTTGAATAGGGAAACACATGTGGGATTGGATAGGAAGATTTAACTTTCCTAAAGAAACATTTTCACTTGGATATATGAAATTGTTGTTGCTACGTTAATAGTGTCACTTGTATGAGAGCTTTAAGCGTTACATAGTTGTTACAATTTTTCTCTATAAACTCATAGATGTTTCCTTTCTTTATTTTCTGCTTTATAACTTTTGACATAATATTCTTTTTTTTTTAATCTTGCGATTTAAGAGTGGTGAAAATTGTTCGTCGTTTCATATAATCGTCTCGCTTTTAATGCATAAATGCAAATAAATAATCCGGGAATATTGACGGAAATAATGCACGGGTATCCGGTAATGCAGGTGGTTCAGTACCACGTTCAACCTGCTCCTCCTCATCCGGCTTTTCAGTCATATCAGCCGCATTCAGCGCATTCACACCATGGTATGTATTTACGTAAGAACTTAGAAGTCCTCACTTTAAAAGAAGACTACTTACTATAACTACTTCATTTTAAACACATTATGATATGATAAAAATTTAAGCTTCTACTCATGCATCTCAGCATTTTTTAAACCTTAAAACACAATAAGCTATTTCACAATTTTATGGAAATATATAGACTTTTATCGTTTAAGTAAATAATGAGAATATTCCCATAAATATTAAATCTGTTCTAATTAAAATACGCTATGTAAATATACGTTATTACAAGAAGAGAATTTCATCTCGATTTTACCTCTATATGTATGATATATAGAATGATACATTTTCTGGTTTCATAAAACTTTTACGATGTATGGTGTGTACTTGGTTAGTACCAATAAAAAATAGTTTAATAAATCATAGTATTTGCTCTGTTATTAAAGTAGTTTGTTAGTAATTTAAATCTAGTCTTTTACTAATACAGTTAACATAATTATGATCAAATATTTATTTTTCGACTAATCTGAAAAAAAAATGTTTCATGTTTTTGATGTATAGGTAGTTACAACTATTTTGCCCAGTTTTAGAGTGGCCGTTTAGACTTCACTTTTAGTTTAAACTTCTGTTCAACAAATATATTTAATTCAGTTTAAATTCGGTAAAATCCTTGAGCTGAGTTTAATTCGTCGTTTAATTTAAACGACATAATACTTCCGTTTAAACTACAATTTGACGTTTGACAACTGCATTTTTATACGTAAAATAATTTTTGAAATTTTTTTTTTTGCATACTTTAAGTACCTACAATAAATTTTGGTTTATTTGAATAAAAATAAAAAGTTTTAGTTTTCAATAAAAATGTGTTACTAGCTCTATACCAATGTTTTTTGAAGTAGGAAATTCATTGTATCGTCATTAGTAAATGAGATTTTTAGTTGTATCTTTCAGAGTATTATTTTTTTTTTTTAGAGGTAAAATTGCACATGTTGGTGACATTAATTATGTGAACTATGAATCAAAATCTAAAAGACATATTTTATTCGGGGCCGAAAAATTTTTTTAGAGACTCAAAACCATCCTCAAAAACTTACCCCCTCTTCAAAAAAATTATTTTTCAGTTTTAAAATATTTGAATTTTTTCGTAATGAGCTTTTAGGTATTTACGACATCAAAAACGATAAAAACTTATGGTGGTCTCTGTCGGTTTAAAGGGACTTTATGGTGATCTTTATGGATGTTGAGGAAAAAATAATTCTTTAATGGTGAAATTCACAACAATTTTACAAAAAAGAAAACTATAACTTAGTTCAATTTCATTAGTTCTATTTTCGTTAAAACGAAATTAAAGATTCGTTCCAGATAACAGACAACCCGTAAATTTCCTTTCTTGAAAGGCAAAAGAGCGCTCCAGATAATTTGGAACGCCATTTTCTTGACTATTTCTGGACGGATTAGTTTGCGTTCCTGGTGAAAGTATGTATCGTATGTATCGTGTAAAAACGCCCAAAACTATGCTAAAAGTGGATAAAATAGATAAAGTTCTTTTATTGTCGCGTTATTGTACAAAAAATGTTATCTGGAACGAATCTCTTTTATATCCACTCTCGCCCCCTAATTGAATTGGATAGAAAGTAACTTTTCAGATAATTAAAAAAAATATCTCCAATGATCCTAGGGTTAAATCCCAATGACAGCTCAAAATTATTTTTGGATTTTCAAATTCACCGGTCGCTAATAACCATAGTAGTTGATGCGATCTTAAAAAATATTATAACTTATTATGAATTTTGATATCATAATTCTATAGAAATTTTTCAGTCTATATATTATATGTACTCATGGGAGGTCACTTAGTGGCGTGGTTGACTAGATAGTTGCCCTATACGCCAGTGGTCCTGGGTTCGAATCCCAAAGAAAGCCCAAGATTTTTTTCTGGGTTTTCGGATTCGACGGTCGCTAATGACCAATAGTAGTTGATGCGACCTTAAATAAATAAAAATTAAAAAAAATTACTCATGTATGCATCTATAAAAATAAGCCCAAGCATGCGAGTATACGTCTATTTCAAGAGTAGTCATAGAAGATGAAAAAACGGTTAACATGCAATGAAAAACCCGGAAAATATTTAAAAATATCTTTGTTTTGACGTTTAATGAATTGCCTTAAAAGTTACATTACATCTTATGTGCGTGTTTCGAGGTATTTAAAGAATTTAAGCTCAAAGCTCTAAGTTGAGCTTTTAAATGTATCGATTTTTGTATTTTTGATGGATTTGTTTTGAAAAAATCATCAAATTAATGTAGAATCTTCTCCGATTATATTTTCATCATAATATTTAATTACTTTATATTTTTTGTTACTACTATGTAGTAGAGGAAGTATTGTACCCGGTTCTAATTTTCGATTATTCATTGGAAATATACGTTTTGAGGTCCCTTGAATCCAAAAAAAGTGGTTTTTAGAAAACCTGTATTTGTGACAGCGATATCGTATCGAAAGCTTTATCCGAATTTTACCAAACTTAGAATTTTGCCTTCATATTCCATCTAGTCGGCCGCGAAGCTTATAATTGAAATCGGCTGACACCAAATCTCACTTTAATCTATGCGTTATTGAGTTTTTTCAAAAATTTTCAGATCCAAAGGACTCCAACGATTTTCTTTAAGCTTTCTATTTTTATTAGACTCAATAATGCCTACAACTTTTATTTGAAACTTTTTCCTGGGAAAATTGAAATAAGGAAGGTTCTGGACTTAACGATAGGGGTTCGTTTATACATAGAGGCTGTTTGCATTTGTAGTTCTATTTATATAGATAATACTTTTATATTATTCTATTGATATTTTTTTTAACCAATCGTGGGTTCTAATTATGTTTCTTTAACCAACAACGAGTTTCATATAAAAGAAAGACTGTGACGCATCGCAGCATATATGTTTATACTAACTTGCCAAAAACGTATGTTTAGTGTTTTTTATTTTAATTTTTTTTACTTTTTGATCATAATAAATTTTAAATGTACCTACACGTATTTAAGTATAAAAATATATTTTATATAGGTTTTCAGTATATGGTATGCAGTGTTTGACGAGCAAAGAAACCGTACATTCTAGTTATTTAACTTGGGTGGAAAATTCAAATTAAAAAAACTAAAACGACCCTAATCTTAAGTCTGTCACATTGAATTTCAGTTATTTTATAAATTCTTAAGTTCAGAAGCAGAATTTCGGGCAACATTTTAAATGTATAACTCTTAGAAGCAGTTAAAAATTTGTTTCGTTAGCTCACATTATTAATTTGTTACAAGTTAAGCGCAAGTTAAACATAATTTTTTGAGGGGATAAACTTTTTCAGAATTCATAATATTTTCTATAGGTATTTTTAATTAACTGACCATCTAACGCTTATGATTGTCATAAAAGAAAATGAAATTTTATCAAGCTCATAATTCTAAAATTGCTTTTTACTAGACTAATATAATTCTAATATTATTATACAATATTATACAGGACTGAGAAAAATTTTAATTAACATTTTGAGTGTTATATCATGTGTATACAACAAATTAGCATTTTCAACCTTGACTACCAAGTTGAAGGAAGTTTGTAGCGAAATTTCAAAAGTATTTTTGAAATTTCGAAGTTTTTACCGACGGAAGATGGACAAACAAAATACTTATTTCCCAAGTTTCAAGTTGGCAAATTTCACTGTTTTCGAGAACTACTTAAGTTTTTGAAATATCTTCTACATGAAAGTACTCTTGGGAATAAATTAAAACCGTAGATCTTGCAATTAGTAACAAGTTACGGTTGTCTTGGAACTTTTTTGTAGAAAAGTTCTACAAATTAATTTTCATTGTAAAAAAGGTTTTTCCTTTTTTATGAAATGCCAATTACTTTTACCAAAGCGATCAAAGTTCCGGTTAAATCTAAGCTTTATGCCAAAGTAGGTAATAGTGTTAGTAACAAAAGCAAAGAAAATATATTTTTCAAAAAAAAAAATCGGAATTAACTAACTTCAAATTTTTAATAGAAGTATTGATAAGTATATAACGACTTTTGGGCATTTGGGTAGTAAAATTTTAAAATATTGATTGTTAATTGGTTAATCTTTTTGGCCCTTGAAAATAGATTCTCGCTAATGTTACGTATTAATTACCGTGGGGTCAATGTGACCCCCTAAATCACTTTAAAAGTGATTTATTTGATTTATCTTTAATAAAATTTTTTATTTAAAATTATATCTAACTACTAGGAGCTTAGAGGTTATATCTGTTAGACCTTCGCTCCAAGCAACAGTGGTATTCGTTTAGTAGTTCCCGTTAAACTCTAGATTTATAAATTACAGAACTTTTCTGTGTTTCGACAGTCGTGATATGACCTTAGATGTTAAAAATGACTTAAAGCCCTAAAAAAAAGTATACTCCACGAATTTCTACATTTAGACTACTATAAAAGTTAAACTTCCGCTTTTAATATTATTCCCACTACGTGTACCTCATGTTCAAAACTCTTCTTTGTAGATACTGCATCAATCATGTTTTCAATAATTTAAAGGAAGAAAATCCGATTTGAAAATTCCGGGTTGTTACTATGAACTTGTACTCCATTCAACCCTATTAAATAGTGTTAAGCTAATGTGTTGCGAATGCTATTAAAACAGCCAATAACTGAAATATGAAATCGATGAAAAATTTACTCGGGCTAATAATTTTGAATGGAATGTCTCTAAGAAGATTGATAAATACATACAAAGTAAAACAAGTCAATAATTTTTTTTGTAAAATTTACGTTCATACTGTACCAAAAAGCTTTTAAAATAAAGTCGAATAGAGAAGTTCAGGAGAAATCGAAAAATGGCCAATGAAAAAGTAGAGTGGAAAAGTTTTACCAATCAAAATATTATAATATGAGTTTCTCAACTTATAATAAAGTCTCTAAAAAATTTTCCTAGCAAAAATTAAAAAAAGCTAATTTAATATATAGTTTGTTTTTTTTTTTAGAAAATCAACATCACAAATACAAAGTTTTCATTTTAATTTTTATTTAAAATAAAATGAAGACCAGCTATACATTGCTTATCTCCTTAAAAATACAAAATCGATGTTTTCTATTCCTTTACAGAATGAAAGCTAGCAAAAATTGTTAGTTCATTTATGAGGATTAATCTGAAAAGTCCAGAACTTGTAAAATAAAAGTTATAAAATTCATAACATGACATGATTGAAGCAATAAAGAAATTGGGAAAAATCGGTGATGATTGGGGTTTGTCGTATAATTCTTGACGTTGAGCACTCTTTCGGATTTCCTCTTTTAGCGTTTAATATCGTTAATTGAAAGCGTTATGTACATACAATGAAGAACAGTTCAAGAAGTAATTGACACAATTTGTCGCATATTCTTTGTCTCCCAATATTAGTACAAACAAAGAGACATTTGCGACGAATACTACCATATTATGTTCTATCATTATAATACACCACTAGAAACACGACATAAAGCTATGGAAAATTGCTGAAAATTCATAGGTAGTTATTGAAAAAGTCTGAATTAAATTTTATAAAAAATAATAATGCTATGCCTAAAAGATTGCGTAGTAAGAAATACATAATTTATTAGTCTGAGTCTCCCAATTTAAACTCATGTGTTAAGAAAATATTATGTTGTCGAAAAACAGTTCAAACTATATTTTTGGCTATATTTTCCACTCTCTTTTGATATATTACCCACTCTACTCGGTGACCACTTCAGTTCTCGCGACAAATGTTCGTTTTTGATCTGAAAAAAAATCTTGAAAATATTAACAAAGTTGTGAATGGTATATATATATATATATTGGTATAAACTATACATGTTGATGATGACTATGGATAATATGAATAAGTAATGGAAGTAATGAAATCGTTCTTGATTATTTCTCAATAAATTTGCCTTGTCTCCATATTATTTTTATGTTGTAGCACCACTTTAGGATTTTAAGCATTTATTAGCTCTAGCCACAAAACCGTCGCACATTGAACTATAGTAAAAAGTAGAGATGTAACGAATTCGGTATGCTACTATTCGGTATTCGGCTGCATTTTTTAATATTCAGTAATCGGCCGAATACTGTTTACTATTCGGCCGAATACCGAATACTAAATCATAAAAAAATAGTTTTTCAAATTATAAACTAAAATTGAAAATCTATTCGGGGAAATAAATAATGATGAATCAAAACAATTTTTTTGCATTTGTGTAGCAGACAATTGCGTTTTTCTTCGTACATTAAATACTGGCTTCTGAAAACCTCTCCCTATACACGCTACTGCCACGAGACAATACATTTTGAGTAAAGCTTCTTCTAGAGTGGGAACCAGCTTTGAGTTTAGAAACCAATACTTATATGTGTATCTAATGTCCGATCTATGCGAGTAGTTTTTAAATAAAAGTCAATTTCGGTTGTCGTTACTTTTTCTTTTTAAAGTTAAACTTTTTATACATCGTCTCAAATTTTTTAGCCTGTCTTTAGCGTGTCGCTAAATGTAACACATTCTCGGCAGGGAATCGGCAAGTGTTTGGCAGAGCTCGTATATACATTATTAACTATATGCCATGTCGTTTTACCAGGACTGTTGCAGGAGTTATTACGGAATGTAATGAGCTATTTTCCTCTCCATGACAACGTTTTAGTATATTATAAGTTGTCATTAATTGTCAATCATAATTGTATTGGTATTTGTGTTTTGTTCAGTGTATTGATATAAATGTTGTAGTTCACTTGATCGTGATAGACAAAGATACAGCTAGTGAAAATAGTGCAAAAATATACGACGGTGAATTAAATTTACGCCGTAAGAGAAAGACTGCCGACTTTATTTAATTTTTATAGTGAATTTATTAGGATTATTAGAAATTTCTGCATAATATGTTTATGTATGTCGGAGCAATAGGTTGTTTAGTGTGATGTTTGTGTTAGTGTAGCCCTTTTGTCCAGAAACTATTTTCTCGCCATAACAAACTTTATTTAACAATGATTGAACATGATAGGTATTCTTGAAGTACCGTTACAATAGATAACAACAGGCAGATGATCGATTTAACAATAATCAACAAATCCAATAATGAAAATAACAGTCTAGTATTAACATCAATAATGGAAATTCAAAATTAGTTGCACCAGCGCGTCAAGTCAGACAGCGAATTCGTGCCACATCCCTTTCTTCGAATAATTTTCCCAAAATTTGCAGTTACTTAGGCGCCTAAAATCTGAAAAAAAGCTTCACTTGCATCGTAGTTTCGTAAAACCACACAATAATTTTTTTTTAAATAATGCGTCTCGTGACTCATGTTACGATTTACCCGTAAATGAAACGGCCAAATATACGGTATTCGGGCAAATCAGTATTCGTTGCATCTCTAATAAAAAGTATCTAGTAAAAATACCAGTATGGAATGGTTCTACCTACTTACAAAGTATATTTACACTCTTTCTCATAACACCCTGTACATATAGCAAATAGAAAAGCTTAAAACTCTAAGTACAATTTTGTTAAAAGCAACCTGTTCAATTTGAGAAAAATATTCACCATTTTTTATTTAGTGCAATAAGTTACGTACAAATTGTAAAGTTTCTTTGAAACAAACCGTCAATAGTTTCAAATATCGATGTTCGAGTATAAACCTCGTTACACTTTCCTAATAGCAAAGTTCATTAAAAGCAAACTAAAAACTTTTACAACGAAATTTATTTAACAAAGTTATTTATAAGATTAATATACACTCACCATAAAATATACAAGTTATTCCCCATGAAAAAAATAATTGCTTAATTAGAGCCCTTCCGGTAATATTATTATGCACTTTTGCACATTTAATAAAATATATATCTCACACATGTTAATTTTTGATGCAAATTCACTGAATAAAAACTAACATTTCTCTCTATTATTGTAATTATGAGAAGATTTATCGCTATGTATCGTTATTATTCATAGAATTTCTCAGTTATTTTTATTGTCTAACAAATAATTAATTCAAAATCGAATTTTTCACACCTCTAGGCTATCGAGTTTAATTGATGAGTATGTATAGATTTTGTAACCAAAACGAGTTTGGAAATAAGCAATTAAAAAATAGTTTAACGATTGGAAAATGAGTTGTAATTAAAGTGATGTTAACATGAAAAATGACATTTTTTCGTAAGTTTTTTTTTAATGTTTTTTTTTTTTGGTGAATAGGTGGAGGCTCACATTCAGGCCATGGTGGAGGCATTAGGAAGTATGTTTTTTGGTGTTGTGCCTGCGGAGGCCTTTCGACTATTATTGGTGCCCTTTTTCTTGCCGTCTACTTTATGCTCAGATCATATACGTCCACGTTAGGATATTTCGAGACAATTCCAACATTTGTACCTGCAACTATGGTAAAGAGACTCTATAAAACCGAGACAATGTACTTGTTTGGTTTTCTGAAACACATTTTGATTTTTTCAGTTAATGTTAACGGGGCTTTGCGTTATGAGTTTAGCGAGGCGACGAAATCGTTTTAGTTATTTAGTGAGTATATGCTTGAAGATTTCTCGCGAATTTTTCTGTAATTTCATTTGCTTGTTTTCTAGATTAAAGTGAGCGGAGTTTGTTGTTTAGTATGCGCTTTGACTTGTGTTCTGGTCACAATCACAACGACCGTAATTCACATGAATCGATTACAAACGTTACGGGAATGCGTTTACACGCAAAAAACGAGAACGTGCACATGTTATTCCGTACCACTCGAAGCCCACGCTGAAACCGACGAAGGTGAAATGTTAACAAATATAAAATAGAAAAATATTTAATCGTGATGAATTTTTTACTTATTCACTATTTACGTTTTCAGGTACGCGATTTGTGTTTGATTCAACTCCCGATTGTGAGGTAATCCATGGAGCACTCTATTCCTGTTTGCGAGCCATGTTCGGCCTCTCCGTCAGCGGTATTTTGGTTTGCATATTTTCTTGTATGCTCGTTTATCAACTTCTAAGGTAGAAATTTCAACATATATTTTTACATACGATTTCTAATTTTCATATCAAATTTTTTAGTCACGAGCGAAAGAAAATGTATTGGGAACAATTAGAACTTCGTTGTCGATCGTTGTATCAACACCAAACAAACACAGGACCAGCTTCAGGATCAATGCGGGGCCCGCCCATTGGTTTAGGAGCTAATTCTGGATTTTGTAGTTGTTGTGAAGAATGTCGATACACACCAGTTCCAGCCAACCCCCACATATATCCTTGGGATGCTCATGCTTTAGACAGGTAACAAAACTTAAAATTCAATTAAATCCTTTTTTCAAAAACAAAATCGAGTTAGCAACATTAAAAGTCACGTTTGATATGATCTTTTTATTCATGGTTGTAGCTAACCAATAGAATAGCTTACTCTCTTAAATCGAAATAGTGCCTTTCGACTATCAAATAGTGACTATTCACTATTTAGTAGTGAAAAGTATACCACTATTTGAATTTAGTGATATACTCTGCTCTGCAAAAATAGTGAATAGTCACTATTTTGATTTAAGAGAGTATGTACTCTAGGTGGACCCTGTATCAAAATTTGTCAAGAATCCTTTGGAGCTCTCACTTAGAATTAGAGTGTAATTATAAATATCTCTTACAAATGTTGCTTACACTTTGGGGCTTAGAGACTCTGCATTAGTAATACGAAGGTAGCTACATTTAGGGAGTCGCTAATGGACTTACATTTTAAGCTATTTAACTTAAATTAAGTCAAACTCAAGTCAAATGGCAGTATTTAAATATCAAGTCAAGTAAAGCATCAAATTTACAAGTTATCGTATTTCAAAGTTTAAATATTAAGCTCAATTCATTTCATAAAGTGCTCAAATACTTGACTTGATCTCTGGAACCAGGCCCGGACTGATCATAAAGCATATCAGGCAAATATGATAGGTTGGTCTGGTAAAGGGCATTTTAGCTCACAGCACTGGCTGATTGAAGGGTTTTTGTGGAAAATGTTTTGGAAGCCGATGTCTCTTAAATATCTGGGCTGTCTTAGGCTCCAGTCTGGGCTTGTCTGGGATTAATCCTTAGGTACATCTCTGCGTCGAATATAAGTTGAGTTACATAGCTTTCAAATTAAACGGCGGAATTCATTCAAATTAATCTTTTTAGTATCTATCTTAAAAAATACTAAGATAATTTTTTTAATATCATTTTTTTCAAAGGTTTTGGACTCCTGGTCGAATTGGAAACTTTTATTCACCAAACCCAGGAGAAGAAATGGGTCCCAGCATCAACGGAGTCAATAACCTAATATCTAATAATCTAGCCGGAAATACCGATGAAACCGGAAGAGTTCGTGACTCCCGTTCCAGCAGTAATGGAGGATGGAGTTGGCGACGCCTACCCTGGAATCGCGGAGCTTGTCCAGAAGTTCCACGAAGTGGGGGTGGCCTTAATTATCCTCCAGCTATTAGTAGTCCCGATAGTCAATATGGATTTAGTTCCACTCCTGGATTATCAAACGCTCAGATTGTACCACCTGTGTCCAGTCGAGTTATTGAAACTATTACAACTTCCGGATCGAGTGGTTATACCGTTTTGGCGGATAGACCTCCATCAGGAGTTTATCTTTGGGGACCTCCTCCACCCTACTCAAATCCTGATAGTCCAGCAAGACGTGGGATGGCTTCACCGTCAAGATATCATCACCCACACCATCATCTCCATCATCAACATTCACACAACAATCATTGTCAAAGTAACGAAGATAATCAAAATCCTAGTGGAACAATCTCCAACGAATGTCAACACAGACCAAGAACTCGCCCTTTATTAAATCACTTCCCAAATAAGGACAACTATGAAAATACAACCGAAACAGAAACACATCCAGTATCGAACGAGTCATCTGAAAATACTGACAATTCTAACAGTGATCGTATTTCTAACACACTTCCTGTCAGGAAAACGAAAAAACGAATTGATATCTCGTCAATTAAATCCGTGACAAACGGTCAAAATTTCCGGGCTAACATTCAAAACGTGTTTGCTGCTCAAAACTTTGATGAAAACTCAGAGCCGACCAATCCTGAAGAACATGTTTATCAAGAATCGAATTTGGCGCAAGAGAACGTGCCCACAACTTCCCCGGAGGCAAAAGTGCCAAAATGTCGATTTTTGCCTCGTTTACAAGGAGTCGAAAATCCCGCGTTCCAAAATCAAGAGAACAGCACCCAACCAAAAGCCGAGCCTACAGAGTCGGAGGTTTACTTTGCTGATGTGAGCAGTTGTTGCAATATTTCAGTTCGAAACGATGGTCCTGATTCGTCTCTTTATGACGAGGCAATGGAAACGTTGCAGAAGCCCCGTCTTTTGTCATTGCAGTGCCCTCATAAAAATGAGAAAGAGTCTGCGAATAAAATACAAAATTTTACCAAAACTGATAATCCGATTACGTCGACAACGGTGACTGAAGATGAGGATTATTTAGCACATCGAATTGGTAAACGTCAAATGTCCACTAGAAGTCGTCTTCCGTTTCCTCTTCCCGGCTCTGACGACCATAATTTGGATTTAAATGCAGATTCTTGCTTACAATTACTTCCCAAAGATGTGTCTCAAAATAGTCTGTGTAGTAACGTTCAAACTCCTCTAACAGAAAGTACAGATGATGCTTTAACGCCAATGTCCAATAATAGTTTTCCAAGTAGTGAGTGTTGCATGAATTATTACACCGAAAACAATGGGAATTCTGAAGTAAAATCTCGACATAGCACTTTTTCAAATGCAAGTGTAGACAATCAATTTTTAGCGCCTGATGCTCAATATGAAGTGATTCAACAAAACACCAACAGTCCAAAAAACTACCCTCGTAGCGCGGGTAGTAGTAATCTAGCGAATACAATATCTGGACTAAACAACTTCGGCAATCAAAGTTTTGGCAATCAAAACTTCACCAGCACACAGACAATGTTTCCATCAAACAATTCAAATTATAATCAAAATAGTCCAAAAAATATCCCTCCAAAAAGTTCGCCGCGGAAAAGTATCGGATCTAACATATCGACGCTAATACAAAATCTCGGTGGGAATCCTGTCGGCCTTCTGTATGGCGAAGTCAACAGTGTTGAAGACGAAGACGATGGTGAAATCAAAGCCCAAGGAAGTCACAGTGACGCGACCATGGATTCTGGATGGCAAAGTGGTTCCGATCGAACGGACACTAATAAGGCGTCTGATAAGACTGACGAGAACGGACCGCGATCAGTGAATGTGTAAAATTGAAACCCTCCCTTCTTAAAGACTGTATTATTCCAAAATAGACTTTTAGATAAATTCATAGATTTAAAAAAAAGTTCATTCATTTTGTTTGTCCTCCACACCAAATAAGTTAATAAAACAACAGTAATCGATAAATTCAGAATCTGATATTAAAGATTAAATAAATGTAGATGTATGTGAAATTAGAATGAAAATTTTAATTTTATGCAAAGTAGTGTCAATATTTATAAGAACTCCATTGATGTAAACATGAAAAATAGAGATTGGGAATTCGTAACTTTATCAATCCAACTTGAATCTTGAATCATTTTTGAAAGAATAAATATATTAAAAAATCGTAGAAGGCCATTTTGGTAGAACGTTAAATTTTCTATAAAAATGTATCTTGGTTATTCCAAAATATTGTTCCGGGCATGAGCTATAAAATTCCAAAGTACAAGAGAATGTTTTTTCTATGTTATTAAATTGAAAATAAATCATTTTTAAATAGTCTATTCCAGTGATTCCCAAACTATGTGTCGCGAGAAATGCCAAAGTGTGTCGCAAGATTTTCAAAAAATGTATAAATTTACTAGGGTTCTTGGGTATTACATTTATTTGAGTAAAATTTGTATCTACCGGATAGTAGGTAATCCTAGATAGTAGTAGAGCGTATGCCGTAATGTATATTCTAGTTTAAATTTAGTTGCATCGCCAGATACAACCACACCAATACTATCGGATCGTATAAACATTAATAGCTTTTAAAAAACCTAAAGCGGACGAGGCTATCTCTCGTAATTTTGAAAAATAAATTAGATTTCTGATTCAATTTTTTCTTCATTTCTTAAAAATTCATACACTGATGTAAACAGGTGTGTCGCGAAAATTTTTGATTTCTTTTACTGTGTCGTGGGGTAAAAAAGTTTGAGAATCACTGGTCTATTCTATATTATCTTTAATGAAAATCAATATTATCTGGCTACAGTGTGGTTCTAGCCGACAAATAATTCGTTTGTAAAATATTAAAATGTCCATTCCCAGCTATCCGCGTAAGCATCTTCATCTGATCTTTGCATCTCTTTAAGCATTAGGCTAGTCTCCTAATTTCTATTCTTCATGAGTATAAGTTATAAAATCTTTGAAGTTTTCACAAAATCAAAACAGTATTTATCTAGGTACTAAAAAAACTCTTCGTCTTCTTTGTAAATGAATCGCAATATTTTTATATCACAATGCAAAAACAGATTCTGAATTTCAAAATTTAGAATAAAAACGTTGAACTTCAATAATCAGTTATAAAATTTTTATCGTACAACAGTTCTATTTTAGTTCAGAACAACTGAGTATAATGCATACGTATTAATACGTATAAATGTATTTCATGCACATTAATGCATAATATGAATGTGTCAATAAGTTTGTTTGAGCATCAGTTCAAATTCATAGATTTAATTTTTGACGTGATAACGTCTTATAAATTGATGAACATGGGCAGCTTGTACGAAACAGTGTCACGTTCCGTTTGAGCCTATGCGTGCAAGCGAGAACGCGATACAAGCGATAGAGAGGCACGATAGAGTTCTGCTATAGGAACGCCGCTACGAGAGCTTCTTCGAGAACTCTTACAATAAGCTACGCCTCGTATTCAATAATTGTTGAATTCTAGACAACGTGTTTTGTTTTGTTTTTCTACAATTTAATAAGATTTAATTGATTTCCTTCATAATTTTCAGTTTAATTTTTTTGAAAAAATTGTAAATTTCAATTAACTCCTCTGTATTATACAAAATAATGATAATTCAGTAATAACAATTCAATTCAATTCATAAAAGTATACAATTTTTCATTAATGTTTCTTTATGACGTTATCACGTAAAACTATCGTAAACCGAATTTACAGACAACAAATTTTTTTATCAAATTCTAAATTTACTATGAAATTAGATAAAATTGTATTAAATTTCAACAATTTTAGATACAAATGTTTGTTTAATGCAGTTTTACGGATATTTTAATCAATTAAAAAATTCGTAAAAATCAAATATAATAAAGCATGTTTTGAAATCCATATTTATACTGGCAGACCCCTATATAAAATTCTATCTAATTTTTTACTTTGCTATCTAGTACTCGAAATATTCAATTTTCGTACTAGATTAAACCAACAAAATCTGAATAAAGTTTGCGTGATTTAGCGCCTATTAGCGTGATTGAATCTTAATTTCATTTAAAAAATTAAAATGTAATACTTGAATGAAATTACATTTTTAAAGACAATTCGAAGTCAGAAATTCAAATTGAATGCTCAAACGAACCGCATAATTTTCATCTCGCATACTTAATTCGAAACTAATCCAGAACGACGACGCCAATAGTTTGATCTAAATCTGTAAAATAGATCTCAAATATAGCAACTCATTTAAATTTCATTTAAAGCATGTCGTTTTTTTTTTGTTGTGATAACTATTAGAGACGTGAAAAAAAATGTTGAGTGACGCCTATTTTTCTTTAAGGCCTATTCCAAAGAGGGATCAATAGGTGTAATAATTTTTCTATTGAATTTAAAAATTATATTTATCGTTAGATCAATGTTAATAGAAAATATTTTTGAATGTTATATGTACATAATACGTGTAATTATTTATTTTAACTTGATTTCATTGAATTCTACTGAAATTTTTTTTGAGTCTATTACATATAGCTTATATCTCGATATATTATAGTGGATATGTAAAATATTCTTCTACAATTAGTTATAATTTCTTGTAGCATTAACTAATGTTATTTGATTTTAATTTTGTAAATATACTTTAATATAATGATTTAATTGTGTTTTATTTATATGAAATATGATACATAAGGTAAACTTTTTTATTATCACGGAATTGTATCAATATTATCAATCAATACTAGTAATTTTCCAATAATTTTCATATAGTAATTTATAGCTTTTATCAATTAATAAAAGAGTAAACAGATTGGCTGACAGACACGTTGGAGACTTAATAACTAAATGAGACTCAATGGGAGATAAAAACATTAATTTTTAAGGGGGTATTCTAGTCTAGAGGCCCGAATTTCGAGCGTTTTTTGGCAATTGATAAAAAAGAAGCATTTGATATTTTTCCTTCATCCTCCATCCATTTTTTTATCATTTGCTTATTCATATTCAGAGAGTACACAAAATTAATTTCAAAACAAAAAAAAATTTTTTCATTGAGTTATGCGTCTTTGAAGTAGAGGGAAAAAAAAAGACCGTGTCCTCGTCGCCATGATTTCTACCCTTGTGGTCATTTGAAAAATTAAACAATGATGGATTCTTGATAAGTACAAATTTCGCTATCGCATAAACCTTCAAACTGAAAAAAAAATTTTTTTCATAAAATGGCGGCTACTCAAAAATAAAGGTCGATTTTTTCACTCATTTTTAACTTTGTCGAATTTTTAAAAAATATTACAAATTTAAAATTTTCATTTTTTGTTGGTTCATGCGATAGAGAAATGTTTATAGAATATTCATGCAAAATTTCAAGTAAATCAGCTGATTAGAACTTGAGATATTATGGCGACCCACTAAGAAAGAATTTTTATAAATTTTACCCCTTAGACCCCTTAGTAGATCTTAAAGGGGATTGAAAGTTCAATCCCATGATATTTAATATTCAATCCCATCATTTTTCACAAATTCTATTAATCGAATCCAATTATCATTCAACGTGTAATAGTAATGAACCTCTACTTTTTTAGTTTTTTAAGCCGTTCATTTTAGGAGTGAAAACCATTTTAGAAAATTCAAGAAAATCGTCCAAAAAATGGCCTTGTTATATTGTTTTTTAAATTTGTTTTAATATCTTTATATTGAGTGTGTTTTCTTTGTTTAATTTGTTTGATAAAATTCCCAAAAATACGCTTTTTCTTGCAGTAAGATGAACAATGTAAAACCTCGGGGTGTCTAAAGTAGAATTTTACCTGTAATAACAAACAAAATCCACGGTAAAACCAAAATTTTCCAGCATGAACCTTGGCATTTTCAAGTCGCCGATTTTTCTCACTTTTCACTATTTAAAAATCAAAATATACCGAATTTTATTTTAAACAATTAACTGGTATCTCGTAAAATGTCAAAGTTCATTATCATTACTGAGTTACTTTCAGTTACTTTTATTTTTAAGCAAACGACCATTGTTAAACCAACCACGCAATCTCGACCAAACGGCTCAAAGTTCAAATATGTATTTTGGATTTTGAGAAAAACTTAAAATAAATTTATAAAAATCGCTAGAAAATTGATAATATTAATCCCATGATAGTTGTTATATATGTTTTAAGTCTAAACACTATTTCAGTGTTTAAATAACTTTTTGGGAAATGTTTCATCCATTTCGTTGTTTTGCTATTGTCAATAACTTATTGATTATAAAAATGTTTAAAGCAAGATCTTTAGGAACAAAATGAAAAAATATTTTGTTTGTACCTAAACACCGAAATATTTTTTAGAATTAAAGAATTGTATATTACAACCATTACAACAGTCGCAAGATTCATATGGCACCTATGGGACTAATAGAATCATTTCAGAAATTTTTAAAGTGAAACTTTTTATGCATCGTCTCAAATTTTTTTGCCTGTCTTTAGCATATCGCTAAATGCGTGTTACATTCTCGGCAGAGAATCGGCAAGTGTTCGGCAAAGCCCGTATACACATTATTAGCTTAATACCATGTCGTTTTACCAGGATTGTTGCGCGAGTTATTATTACATAAATGGCTATTTTCCTCTCCATCACAACCCAACGTTTTTGTATATTATAAGTTGTTATTAATTGTCAATCATATTTGTATTGGTATTTGTGTGTTTTGATCAGTATATTGATATAAATATTGTTGTCCACTTATCATGATAGCCAAAGATACAGCTAGTGAGAATAGTGCGAAATTATCCGACGGTGAATTAATTTTAGGCCGTAATAAAAAGATTGTTGACAGAGTTCGTGTTTATAGAGACAGGAAAAAGGCTCCTGGTGAGTTGATTTAATTTTTATACTGAATTTATTAAAATTATTAGAACTTTCTGATGGTGTATATGCTAATGTATGTCGGAGCGATAGGTTGTTTAGTATAATGTTTGTGTTAGTGTGTCGCTCTTTCGTCCAGAAACAATTTCTTCGCCACAACAAACTTTATTTAACAATGATTGAACATGACATTCTTGAAGTAACTTTACAATAGATAACACAAGAGGCAGATGATCGATTTAACAATAATCAACAAATTCAATAATGAAGATTCAAAATTAGTTGCAAGCAGAGGCGGTCCATGCGGTCCATACATGCTGTAGATGCGGCGCATGCCTTTGGATGGTAAGACGATTTTAAAAATTGAATATTTTTTATGATTTATTCATTTCATTTTTAATTGACGTAATTGCATTTGTAAAAACATTGTAAAAATGATATATTTTTATCATTTATAAATTTTTTTTATTTACGTAATAATGAAAGGTATCACTCATAAAATTGGCATAGTTTACCAAATCAAATGAACGGCAAAAGCCGAATAAATGCGTTGGCGACAGTAGCATACGATTGTTTGCTTCGAATTGGCCGCGCAAGCGCACTAGTACGGTCGAATACTATCTTTCTCGGCATTTAACATAGCTGATTAACGGTCTGCAGATGCGTTTGCCGTTTTAAATCTAAACAGTGAATTTAATTGTTACTGATACTTTTCGTGAGTTATTTTGAATTATTGACCCAAAGGCCATACAAATGTTTTGTTCTTTAGGATAAGAACTATTTTCGTAGTTTTTAAACACATTATATGATGCGGTTGTTGATGATTTTTGTAAGAAAGAGCGTCGAATAAGGCTAATTTAAAAAAAATACTTATAACAGCACGTTTGTAAAATAAAAAAATAAATTTAAAAAATGAGGTTCCTATCCCCTCCCCTCCCACTTCTAACCGCATGCGCTGTTTCAAAAGTCACCGCACGCCACTGGTTGCAAGTATGTTTATTTTCATACCCCCCTAAATCGAATAATTTTCCGAAAATTTTCAGTTACCTACTTAAATGCCTACAATCCGAAAAAAAGTTTCACTTGCATCGTGGTTTCGTAAAACCACACAATAATTTTTTTGATTTTCTTAAGTTTTGTTTTATGTCTAATTCGGATATTTTAAAAATTGTAATAGTTGCAATGGTTGCAATAATATACCGCGAATACGATTCAAACGCAATAAACGTATATTATGACGATTATGAGACGTATATGAACGATTGGAAGAAATGTAAACGTTGTAAACTGTTGTAAACCTTGTAAATGCTTGTAAACACAGATTTAGTAGTTTTTACTTTTTAGTGATTTAAGCAGTTGGTAGCATTGTGAAAACTACGTGCGCCTGAAGAAGTCATTGTCAAAGAAAGTATATTATTGTTATATTATTTTTTTTTTAATTAAATTAAATTTACTGTGATCTAATATAAAACTATGTGAAGTGAAATTTTTAGACTTGTTTATATGAACATCTTCTCGTTAAATCTTTGTTTTTAAACCATAACCAAACCACGTTCAAAATGTCGGAACAACCTTTGGTAAAAATTGGTCATTACACTCTCGGCCAAACGCTTGGAGTCGGTACATTTGGTAAAGTAAAAATTGGAGAGCATCAACTAACTAAGCATAAAGTCGCCGTGAAAATTCTGAATCGTCAAAAAATCAAGAGCCTCGATGTCGTCGGGAAAATTCGTCGCGAGATTCAAAATCTCAAGCTCTTCCGTCATCCTCACATTATCAAACTATATCAAGTCATTAGCACACCGACCGATATATTTATGATCATGGAATATGTATCGGGCGGCGAATTGTTTGACTACATCGTGAAACACGGAAAATTACAGGAGCACGAGGCACGTCGATTCTTTCAACAAATTATCTCGGGCGTCGACTATTGTCATCGTCATATGATCGTTCACCGAGATTTAAAACCAGAAAATCTACTACTTGATCATAACATGCATGTTAAAATCGCTGATTTTGGATTATCGAATATGATGCAAGATGGTGAATTTTTACGAACAAGCTGCGGCTCACCAAACTACGCAGCTCCTGAAGTTATATCCGGAAAACTTTATGCTGGTAAATCCTAGTTTTTTTCTTTATAAATAATTAGTTTATGCTATGTAGTAATAGCAACAAATGAGAACGCATATATCTTATGGAAAAAGTATTCAAAAACTGATTAATAAATGTTGAGATAAGTAAATTAGTCTTAAGATCTTATAAAGGTAGTATTTTATAAATACAAAGTACTATCAACTGAGCTAATCATATTCACCATGTATTGAAGGCAATAGACTAGTTCCAGATAAAAATAAATATATCTAGATAAACAGAATTATATGTATTGTGTACATAAGCTTCTATGTGTATAAGAACACCCACTTTCTACCACAGAACACCCCTTATTTGAATTTTCCCAGAAAAAAGATTCAATTAAAAGTTTTAGGCATTGATGAGTCTAAGATCCGAACCTACATCGACCTTCACCGAGTTGATAATAGAATAAAACATATTTTATCATGAATTTAGAATATTAGAAAATATATTAAAAATGGGTTGCCTAAAAAGATTCTAGACAGACTATTTTTAATTATTTAAAGAAAAATATTTTTAATAAAATATTGCAACATCAAGATAATAGAAAAAATTTAAATCATTATAAGCGCTGTTTTTGCGAACACGTTGATATACATAGGTTTGTCTGCAAAAAGATCGGTCCTATTAGGGATTAGCTAATTTTAAAGATTTAAATTTTAATGCGCATGGAAATGTGTGACAGAAAGATCTGAGGTAAGAATATTGTGTATTAATAAAGGACCCAACATCACAGTCACCTGTGATGATATAAAATTTTTTCTATTGTCGTAATGTTGCAATATTTTATTAAAAATAATTTTTTTGAAAAATATCTAAAAGTCTGTTCAGGATTTTTTAGGCAATCCATTTGTAATATATTTTCTAATTTACTAAATTCATGATAAAATATGTTTCATTCTATTATGAACTCGGTAAAGGACGATGTAGGTTCGGATCTTCTACTATAGAGCAAATTTAAGCAAACGGTTGGAGTCGTTTTTGAAACAAATTTAAAACACCCAAAAATCCATGGAGAAAAGTGGGGTTTTCTGTAAACCGATTTCAACCAAATTTTAGCGGCACAAATAGATAAAATACGAAGACAAAATTCAAAATTTAGTGAAATTCGGACAAAGCTTTCAATACGATATCGTTGTCATATACAGACATTTTTCTAAAAAAAAAAAACACTTATGGATTCCGGGGACCTCAAAACGTGTATTTCCGGTGAAAACTCAAAATCGAAAATTCGACCCGATTACAATACGTCCTTTACTAAATAGTAGTTAAAGAAAGTAAATAAGTTTCCATAATATTTTATTGTGCATGACTTGTATCATGCAATGTACAGTTTTATTTTCATCTGGAACAAACATGTACACTAAAAAATCCTTCAGAATAATTTTTGACACTCTTGCACTGCTTTCTCCTAGATTAAATACAATGTGTAACTAATACTAAATTTATATTTTCTTTATTTTAGGTCCAGAAGTCGATATTTGGTCTTGCGGTGTGATCCTTTACGCATTATTATGTGGAACCCTTCCATTTGACGATGAACACGTTCATACACTTTTCCGTAAAATCAAATCAGGAATTTTCCCTATCCCCGAATATTTAAACAAATCTGTAGTCAGTCTCTTATGTAATATGCTCCAAATTGATCCAATGAAACGAGCCTCAATTGAGGATATCAAAAAGCACGAATGGTTCCAGAAAGAATGTCCTGCCTATCTTTTTCCTTCACCCGTCGAACAGGATTCTTCTGTAATCGACACGGACGCTGTTGCAGAAGTTTGCGACAAATTTGGAGTCAAGGAAACAGAAGTTCATAGCGCTCTTCTGAGTGGTGATCCCCACGATCAACTAGCAATTGCTTATCATTTGATTATTGATAACAAACGGATTGCCGACGAGGCAGCCAAAGCAGAAATCAAAGATTTTTACGTGGCTGGTAGCCCACCGCCAGTCAGTTTTAGTCCGAGTGAAAGCAACCAGAGCAGTACATTTAGACCTCATCCAGAACGTATCGCTCCATTACGGGAACGAGTGATTGATCGCAATCGAGGTACACCGGTTAAAAGAGCCAAATGGCATCTTGGAATTCGGTCACAAAGTAAACCTAACGATATCATGATGGAGGTTTATCGAGCAATGAAAGCTCTTGATTTTGAATGGAAGGTTATCAATCCATATCACGTGCGTGTTCGCCACAAGAACATCAAGGCCGATAGATACACGAAAATGTCGTTACAACTATACCAAGTTGATTATAAAAGTTACCTTTTAGACTTTAAGTCGTTAAGTAATGAAGAAAACCCTGTCCAAATCGAATCAATTAACACAATGGTTCCACCAATGGCACCTCCCGGTGAAATAAATATTACTCCAAAACCATCAACGGGACACCATACAATGGAATTTTTTGAAATGTGCGCTGCATTAATTATTCAATTAGCACGCTAATTTTGCTAGCTTTGGAAAGCTAATTTTTAGAATAGATTGGCAATCAATGGCGAGAGCAATACAAACTCAAAGACATTATTGTTTTATATCTAACGCCTTTTTATGAACACAAATCAATTATAATCTTCAATGTGTATACTTTTTACGAAAATGGTCGAGGAAGATTGAAGGATTTGAATTTTATAATAATAAAAGATGCGCAGTTCTGATAGTTGTATTATAATATTGTTAAATATGTTCTATATAATATATATTTATAATAAAATGTAGTAGAAAAAGAAAATATTTATGGTTCCAATGTATATTTGAATATTGTGATGTAGTTTTATGAAAAAATAAAAACTTGAACAAGTCTTTAATTTTTTTTTTTTTTACCAACAACTAACTTTTTAGATCTTGAAAATTAGAATAAATATCAAATTGTTGTATGTATGTCACAGCCGAACGATATAATAACTCTAATTGTTCCTAAAACAAAAAATGTTTTATAAATTTATATTTTTTAATTTTTTTTTTTAATTAAATTACCTTTGATATTATAAATCGAGATCTGTTGTGTCGAATAGTTCGAATAGCTAAACTAACATCACATTCATGTTCCATTTTGATTTTTTCGATTACGAAAGCTATGGCTACAAATAAGCCTGAAGCTGTTAAACCGTCACTAAAACAGAACATTATCTTAAAGAGTTATGTTTGGTAGAGATTAGAGAATCCGTGAACATCAAGCTGTTACTAAAAATTCAAATGTTACTGATTCGCGAACGGTTTTTTAAGAATGTGTAAACGAATAGTATGTGAATTGGTTCAGAGTCGCACCCTCGTGCAATCTAATGGTTTGCAAATAACCAAGGATACTATATCGCAAATAATTAGGAATGTATAAAATATATCGATATTACTTACATATATAGGTACTAGAGCTAAGCTTTGAAAATGGAAAAAAGTCAAGTCTAGTCTAGGATTTTGAAAAAATCGAATTTTTTTTCTTTCATAATCCGATAGGTTGTATATTCAAAAATATCTCCCTATAAGGATTTTTCAAAATTCAAATTATTTTCGAAGTTATAGCCGTTTTAGTGTCGCGGCAACTAGGCCGGTTGAGCCTTAACGTAAAACTTTAAACGCGTTTTTCTCGAAACTACTTTTTTCGATGCGGTCGCCATAATATCTCAAGTTCTAATCAGCCGATTTACTTGAAATTTGGCATGAATATTCTTCAAATATCTCTCTATCGCATGAACCAACAAAAAATGAAAATTTTAAAATTGTTATATTTTTAAAAAATTCGACAAAGTTAAAAAATGAGTGAAAAAATCGACCTTTATTTTTGAGTAGCCGCCATTTTATGAAAAAAATTTTTTTTTTCTGTTTTGGAGGTTCATGCAATAGCGACATTTGTACTTATCAAGAATCCATCATTGTTTAATTTTTCAAATGACCACAAGGGTAAAAATCATGGCGACGAGGACACGGTCTTTTTTTTTTCCCTCTACTTCAAAGACGCATAACTCAATGAAAAATAAAAAAAAAATTTTGAAATTAACTTTGTGTACTCTCTGAATATAAATAAACAAATGATAAAAAAATAGATACTAAAAATATAAAATGCTTTTTCTTTATCAATTGCCAAAAAACGCTCGAAATTCGGTCTTCTAGACTAGAATACCTTCTTAAGGGTAGAAACGGTTAATCTCGATTTCCGACAAAACTGCAAGTCCTATGGAAAAAAGTTAAATAGCAAAGTTTTAGATAATAACAAGATCTACAGATTTTGTACTAACACTTTTTTCACATAACCTCAAAATTTATGTGAAAAATTCCAATAACCAAGTTTTAGTTTTTTTTTTCTTTTACAAAAAAATTTATTTTTTCATGAAATTTGTTAAAAATTTACCGTTTAATACCCAAACACACTGTACTTTTTTTGGTTAAAAATATTTATTTTTTCATCTTTTTTTGACTCAAGTAATATTGAAAAAAAAGTTTCAATCGAAAATTCTCACGTCAAAATATCCACTTATTAAAAATGTCGGTGGGCTTTTTGTTTGTTAGAATCTTTACTTTCTGATGGTGCAAAAAAAATTTACATTACAATGTTAAATGTTCCCAGAAAAATGCAATAATTAAGAAGTAAATTGCTCAAAATTGTACATTAAACAATTGTACAAATACAACTTTAAGCAATTTATTAAAATTTACTTTTTAATTATTTAAAAAAAAATGTTTGTATAAGATTAAAAAAACCAAAATCTTGGTTATTAGAATTTTTCACATAAATTTTGAGATTATGTGAAAAAAGTGTTGGCACACAACTTGTAAATCTTATTATCTACAACTCTGCTATTTATTTTTTTTTCCATAGGACTTGTAGTTTTGTCGGAAATCGAGATTAACCGTTTCTTCCTTTAATCCCACCCCTTTTCCTCTTTCCCACCTCAGATCGACCGTAATTTATTTTTTCTTTCATTTTTGTTATATTCTTTTCCTTTTCTAATGGGTTTCATCCTACTATAATTTTTTTTGGATTCAAAAATTATCGACCGTGGTGTATTACGATATGATTGAACTGAAAAATAATACTTACTAGCATGTAACTAAAATTGGTTCTAAACTGCAAGATTTCGTCGATTCCCACATTTTAATTATATTATTTACTTGCGAGATTGGCGAATATTCACTCGATGGCCAGTTATTCACTTGAATTATTTCAACTAAATGTTTCTCATTTTGATTTGCCATTGATTTAGACTTGTCCGTAACACTTACGGAAATAACATCAAATTCTGTATCTTGTGATGTGTTTATGTGCTTAATAATTAAATGCGGTAACGGACGAATTGTGCCCCCATCATCCGGGTGAAACGAACAAATCGTCTTAAAAAAATCAAAATTAATATAGAAATTAGTAATTGTCCATTGCAAATACATTCTCTACAGTAAAAAAATAATGTTAGCCGAATAAACCAAAAATTATTTTAGAGGATACTTGAGTACTTCAAGAAACGTTTGATCACTTCTAAAAGCTAAACTATTTGGAAAATTGAAATTTTTATCAAAACATTTTCAGTGTAGTTAATATTTTTCTACATTTGTAGTTTAAATCTTTTTTTCCTAACTATGTTCTTTTTCCAGTTATTTTATAAATGGGTTTTTTAACTCTTTACTTATGTATGGAAATGATACCTACTTGAAACTGATAACTAAGAAATAAAATTATACCAGGCAAAAATTAAGTGAACAAGTAACAATACGAATAGTTAAATATCAACAATACTTACTTCATCGTTTAAATCCAGCGTATTAAGAGAAACAATTTTTGTAATTTTTTGATCATTGATCAACTGCCAAAAATCACACAAAGTTTTTGGCATTGGTTGTTGAGTCACAATGAATTGATCTTTGGCACGATATCCGTCTACATAAACGGCATTTATATAATCACTATTTTCATCACTTTCGGGAAAACGTGTAATATAAACTCTATCTGATTCTATAAATTAACAAAAAATGAGAAAAATTTTTATAGGATAATTTAAATAATCCATTTATACCTGGAATAATATCCTGAAACCGATTCTTAGTCGCATACACTTCCTTATTTTTAAATAAAATTTTTTCCTTCATAGCATGATCCATCCACATACTTCGTGATATTTCCTCTAACTGATTTTTCAATGCTCCACGTGTATTGATTAATTTATCAACTTCTTCTTCCAATTTGGAACACTTTAGGCTTGTATCTTTCACTACCAAACATTCAACTAACAATAAATGAACTAATTTGTATTGGTCCTAAAACAATGTAAAATAAAGTTTTTTTCTTTGAGTGCTTTCCTTTTAACTGTAACTCGCGTTAATCTCAATTGTAGCAATGGAAACAATCTTTTTAGTTTACAGTGAAGCCTGTTTTGTACGGCAGATAAATATTACATGAAAAAAATTATACAGAAAAAAAATACTCAAAAATTTCATATAGATACCTACAAAATGTTTTTGTCTAATCATATATAATCAGATCTGAAAATTGGCCAGGTATAATCGTATATAACTATATATGGTTAGACAAAAATTTTTTTTTATCTGGCACTCACTCATATTGTAATATCTTTTTAGTTATTGTTATACTTAGTGTTTTTTATTTTATTTTATTTAGTTTTTATAATAATATTCTCGAAAAATGTGCTATTGCTTGTAGTAAGTGATTGTTCAGGAAAAAATATTTTTGTCTAATCATATATATTTATACATGATCACACCTGGCCAATTTTCAGATCTGATTAAATATACCTCATAGGTATATTATTATAAAAACTAAATAAAATAAAAAACACCAAGTATAGCAATAACTAAAAAGATATTATAATATGAGTGAGAGCCAGACAAAAAAATTTTTTGTCTAACATATGATTATACCTGACCAATTTTCAGATCTGATTATATATGATTAGAGAAAAACATTTTTCCCGGCTATAGTTAAAATAAATAATTTTAACAACATAATCCAGAAAAAAGTTACACTTAAGAAATATGTCAAAATACTTTCTAGTCAGAAAACGCTTTCAATGAACTAAATAATTAAATTATTTATATATTTGTCTGCATTTTACAAAAGGAAATATAACGCGTTAAACAAAACTTTATGAAAACGATTGAAAGTGTGTTGTCTGAGGACTGTTCAAAACAAATGAACAGAGCCCCTAGCATAGGAGAATAGCGCCTTGCAGTGTACTTAGGGATTCATCAAATTACATAGATGTACATTTTTTTGAAATTAATTGTGCTTGATATATTTTGATTTATAAACGAAATATCTTGCAAAGTCAATCCTTGATTTGATTTGACTTGTAAAATTAATATTAAACTCGAGTTTGACTTGATTTTATTACAAATTTAGACCAAGTATAGCTTTAAAATGCATTCATGAAATGAATCTCTAATGGCAGTTATTGTACTCATGTACACTGATACATGTAAAAGTTAAAATGGTGCTTTTATGCCAACATTGTTGGAAATTATAAGCTGCATAATAATCGCATACAAAAGGGTATACAAAAACAGGTTTGACTGTATACAACAATTGATTTCATAACTCAGAACTGAGAATTAAAGAAATTTTAATATAAAATAAAAGTTAAAGGTAAATATGAAATAAGTACCAAATTATCAACTAAATTGGATCGTTGATCTCTAATTTGTTGTAAATAAAATAATGGATCAACATATTGTTCGGCTTCGGCCATTCGGAGGCAAATATCACAAAGAATTATTGTTCCAGTACGACCGACACCAGCGCTGTTTAAAAATAAAAAGAAGCATTAAGTAAATATTTGTTATAAACTCTTAAAAATAATTTTAAAAGTTTGTATTGTATTATTGTATGATTTGTATTATTATTTATGCAGGGTTTTTGCAGGGAGAGCCATTGAAATAACTCCCATACGATACTTTTTAATGGTTTAGGAACCAAATTTTTAAGTGTTTTTCCTTTTGCTTTCTTTTTCAATCACAAATTGTATTTTTTATGTATTGTTATTTGTTATCCATAATGCCAAATTTTATTTAAAAAGTAGAGTCTACTCTTCGAAAACATTAATTAAAATTAGGTACGTTGAAAGCTCAATAACCTCTGCTCGTTTATAATAATCGTTAATATAGTCCAGTCAAATAACTCTTTAAATCAACATTCGTCCGGGAGGGCTGATTTTTTGACACAACATAAAGATGATCATTCCTAATAAACTGCTAAAAAATCAGTCCTCCAATTTTCCGGAAACTTTGGGAAAAATAGGTTTTCTTTCTAATTTTCTATATAACTAAAAAACGGCTCACAAATTGTGAAAAAGTTTCAAATAAAAGTTGTAGAGCAAAGCATTTTACATAAAAAATGTTCAGTAACTAATTTTCGTAAAGTGGATAGTTTCCCCGTTACACGCTTGTAAAGCTTTTCGGTGCTCAAAAGTTTGCTGGACGACGTGACGTCATAAAAATGGTGGAAAAGAGTCGACCGTTTTTAGAAAGAGACAGCCGTTGCGCCGCATGAATATAAAGTATACCTGTGTGTGTGTGTGTGTAACGTATTTTTTCATTATTACTTCAAATAATTCTCTCACAAAGTATATTATGAATTTGAAATTTCTACAATAATATTAGAGTTTTCGAGTTTTCACTTAGTTCAGAGGTGGACTAAGGAAACTACCCACTTTACGGAAATTAGTTACTGAACATTTTTTATGTAAAATGCTTCGTTCTACAACTTTTATTTGAAACTTTTTCCCGATTTGTAAGCCGTTTTCTAATTATATAGAAAATTAGAAAGAAAACCTATTTCTCCCAAAGTTTCCGGAAAATTGGAGGGCTGATTTTTTAGCAGTTTATTAGGAATGACCATCTTTATGTTGTATCAAAAAATCAGCCCTCCCGGACGAATGTTGATTTAAAGAGTTATTTGACTGGAATATTTGACTAAAAAAATTTAAGAATTTTATCAACCAAAGTCCATATTTTTTTAAATTTACCGAATTTACATCTACAAAAAACAATTTAAAAATTAGAATGATTTGCCTTAAAAATAAAAAAACAGATTTTTAAGCTCGAAGTAAAAACTTTTTAAATATTATTATTTAGTTTTTTTTTTTAAATTTATTCAAACATTTCCTAAAATATCGTATGATCGTGTCAAATATTTTTAAGCTCAAAATTTTTTCAATATCTAACTTCTATAGTTCTATCATTATCTCGTTTCTTGTGCTTTTAAAAACATTTTGAGTTATTTTCAAAATTGTAAATCAGAAAATAAGTGTAGTTCTGGCTAAAATTTCTTACAATCAAAAACTAACTTATAAACGAAGTCCACTCTACCTGCAATGAATCACGATTGGAGCTCTTAAAGGCACAGCTAATATTCTTCGTAGCAATGGTACTAAGCTTTTTGAATACATGGGAACTCCGTGATCTGGCCAAGTTGTAAAATGTAGCTGTTCAACCTAAAATTTTAACTTTTTTAAGAAAACTTGTTTTTATTAAATGAATTTGATATTTCTCAAACCGTTCGTTTATTTCGCCCATTTGATACCGTGAAAATTCGACTTACAAAATCAGCAAAAACTTGCGTATTCGTTAAATGCACTGAAATATCTCCATATGTTTTTGATTCATTAATTTTCGGCCAATATTGTTCGCATTTTTTCTAAAACGATAACTTCCCTTTGAATAACTAAACTACTTTTGATAGAAAATGAGTAATCATAAAGAAACAAAATTTTTAGGATAATTAACTTTTTTGCCACCCAAGAGTGTTATTAGAATTGTTAAACATATTTTAACCCTTCGTGAATTGCTAAATAAGTGAAGAAAATTACGAAAGTTTCCTTTATGTCTTAAAAATTCATCTTGCTACTTACTTTTCCCGATTCTTCTATATTAGTCAACATCACAATATGAGACACATTTTCTTGCCAAATCATTCGCCAAAAATCATTGATTGTTTTCGGTTTCGGACCTTGTGTTGCAATATAAGCTTTGCGATGCTGATGACCCTGAAATTAAGAACTTATTTAATAATCAAAATAGATTGTAACTTTTCAGATATTCATCTTCTGAAAATTTTTCAATATCAGAACTTTTCTGTTAATCTTCAAGTAAATAATTTCTATAACGACACATACTTTTAAAAAAGTATCCACTTAAGTACAACTCTAATAATTCTTGATTTCAATTTTAAAGACATTTTATTGCCAGTAATTCTGACCACCAGGAGCTATGAAAAATTTCTCACCATAACGATCAAGTATAAGAGTGTCTCAAAAGTAACGAAAACCTTGGAAACTGTAAGTAGATAACGCAATTAAAACGAAAAGTTATTTTCCATTTTTTTTGTTTGACACACTGTTAATTAGTTATTAATAAAATAAACTAGCCAATCAGCTAGAATTAGAATTAAAATTAGTCCCAGTTCATCACCACTCTGAATCTCTGATTGGCTAGTTTATTTTCTTAATTATTAACAAAACAAAAAAGTTAGTTGTCTGTAAAGTCGGTTTACGTTATAGTTTTACGTGATAACATCATAAATATTGATGAAAAATTGCATACTTTTATGAATTGAAATATTATCACTGAATTATCATTATTTTGTATAATACAAAGAAGGAGTTAATTGAAAATTAACATTTTTTTCAAAATGAAATCAGACTGAAAATTATGAAGGAAATCAATTTTAAATCTTATTAAGTAAATTGTAGAAAAAAACACAAAACACGTTGTCTAGGATTCAACAATAATATCGTGCCTCTCTATCGCTTGTATCGCTTGCACGCACAGCCTCAAATGGAACGTGACACTTTTTCAGACTGGCTGTCGTAGTTTATCAATTTATAAGACGTGTTCACGTCAAAAATGGCCATATAAAAGATGGTAAAGAAATGTTTGTGTTAGAATTGCGTCATCTACTTCCAGTTTCCAGCTTTTTCATTACTTTTGAGATATCCTGGACATCAAAAACCTTGTAAGTAATTACTTCTAATTGTAAGTTGTGTTCCAAATTTGGCTAGTAAAAAATAGTAACTGTGAATTAAACTGCCACACAAAAATAAGTCTCTGACCCAGAGATGTGATACGAATCTGTTGGATTGTTGGATCAGTTTTTTTGTAGTACCCTTCAATTTCCAGACAATCGCTAAAAACTTCACTGCCGTACAAAAATGGACCTGATCCACAGTTTTTTTAAAAATTGCAGGGTGCTAAAGAAAAACTGACTGCCCAAAAATGCACTGAAAACTGAAGGGTGCTGGAAAAAAAAACTGACCACTAATTCGTGCTCAAGGAAAAAATTCTCAGATCATCGTTCTAGTCAGATCATCTATAAATCTAAAACATTTCTATGTAGCAGAGTTATTAAAAAAAAAGTTATTCCATTTTAACATGGTGCTTGGGCTTTTGAATTATTCTATGTTATGTATTAAATGTTGACATAATAAAGTCCAGTCAAATCATGTTCGGAGATACCGGTTTCAGGAAAAATGTACGGAAGTTCGTTTTCTCGTTCTATTTTTAATTTTTTTTTTGTGCTGATTTCGAATATTAACTTTACTACTTCCCACGGAAATGGCTTCATTTTGAAAATCGCAAAAAAACCCGAAAATTTATGACCCGTTCGAAAACGTCATAATATTATGCTTTTTCCGAGGATTATGATTCTTTACAAAAATAAAATACATTAAAATTCCAACAAAAACACTTCTACCAAAAATTTTTCTAGTTGAAAGTTCTCGTCACTGGAGTGCGTTGAGAAAGGTTAAAATTTCCTTCCATTCGTGATATCCAATTTTTTTTTTTTTGTAACATAAATATAATTTTGAACTACCTATTGAAACTATGGTTAGAGCAATTGCGCTCTCCGCTTCATGCGTCAAGTGGTTCTAGGTTCGATCCCCGTTTAATCCTAGACTTAAAATCCTAGACCTAAGTAAAAATTGAACAACAGAAATTCTCTATACTTTTATAGTCGTGACATGACCTTAGATGTTAAAACGACTTAAAACACTCAAAAAAAAAACTGCTTTTTGCTCTAGAAACTACAGAATTTGGTAAAAATACACTTATTTTTTTACACTTACTTATAAGTGTAAAAATACCCTTATTTTTACCAAATTCTGTAGTTTCTAGAGCAAAAAGCATTTTTTTTTTTTTGAGTGTTTTAAGTCGTTTTAACATCTAAGGTCATGTCACGACTATAAAAGCACAGAGAATTTATGTTGGTCAACCTTTTATCATTATAAAAGGTGTTCATTTGAGAGAATATAAAATGTTATAAACATTTTAAAAGGTTTCTTATTGATTAAAAGCTTTATTTTTAATTTACAAACAAAAAAAATTGGATATTCCAGCAAATAAGAAACGGTACCCTTTTTACCGCGCTCTAGCGGTCAAACAATTCAACTAGGAAATTTTTTAAAGTTTTTTATTTTATTTTTGTATTGAATCATTATTATCCTGGAAAAATGGAAAATTTTATCACTTCTTGGAAAAAGATCGAACACTTTCTCGTTTTCGCGTGATTTTCTTTGTGAAGCCATATCCGTGGAATATTGCCAAGTTGAAATTCGAATTCAACATCCCAGAAAACATTAAGAGTGACAAAAACACCTTTTGATTGAACTACTAATAAAATATTACATACATCAATATAGTTTGCATTGATATAATCTGAAAACGGATCATCAGGAAGTTTCTTTAAGACAACTCGTGTTCCATCATCTAAAAAAAATTGAATTAAATTATCTGAATTGAGCAAAGTCTAATCACATACATGCCACTAAATTTGCATATCGATTTTTCGATTTATTTTCTGGCAAACTTCCATATTCGCATGGTTTAGTAGCCCCCCGAACAAATAGCTAAACAAACAAATATTATACGTTAACAGATGGTTTATATAAATAAAATAATTATTACTTTATACTGCTTTTCTAAAGTTCCATTATGTAAAGACTCTTTAACGTATTCGTAGTAATCATTTAATTGGATTGGAGATGAATATGTCGGCTCAATATTTACCAATTCAGTTTCAACGGTTTTCTGTTTTGGCGTTGGTTTATTTTGTATTAACTTAACTTCTTCCGATGGATTTTCATTTAAAACTGTTGACTGTGAAACCTCTAGGTTGAGAGGTTGGTCTTAATAATAATAATAATAATACATTGTTATTTATTATCCTTGATTAATATAATGATATTAGACTTACTATTTATTCTTAAGGACTGTAACTGGGAAATTCGTTCTTGTAAACTTGGCGGCAACATTCGGATATTGCTTCTAAAATTTAAAAATTATTTATTTCCATACAATAATTAGAATTACTTTTTTGTACTTAAATATGAAAAAGGACACAAATAAGGCACAAGGAATCAAAAGCAATAAAAGAAAGAGCAAATATCCTCTTTTAGAAGTAGTTTCATCTGCAGCGTATTCGTCGCCTTCATCAGGAAAAAAATTAACGATTTTTGTTTTTCCATTATCGATTGTTATTGGAATCTCTCCCATTTCGTAAGTGTTAAAAACTTTTAATCCTTCATATTCACTCTCCAAGACCAATATAATTGTATATGTATACGAAAAGTTCAATGCTAATGAATGATTTTCCAAATGAAATTGGTCATAAATTCCGGGAGTTAACTGTTTCAAATAAAAATAAAAACAAGCTTTAGAATGATATTGAAATCATGAAAAGGAAAAATAAAATACCTCTTTAGTAGTTAAAAGTTGTAAATTCGGATATTTAAGTAAATTAATATGATACATCTCGGCTAAACTATATTGCGTGTTACTATCGATTTCATCAATTTCTTCTTTGACTGAAACCAAAACCAAACACCTAGAATAAAAGTAATTATATTGAAAATGAATTTATAACTGTTTTTAAAATATTATTTCCATTTCTTAACACGGGGTCACAATAACCCCATGAAATTTTTGGTTCTGACTTTTTCTTTTAATCCATCGAAAACATGACGGTGCTATCTCTAGGAAGCAAGGATATCACTTTAGATTACGTATAGGGGAACTATTATGAAAATAGTAAGAATAGTTTCTATTAATTAAAGGCCACAATTTATACAGTATACTTTTTGAAAACAATGTAAAAACTTTGCTAAAAGCCCAATTACACCTACCGAGTGCCCGGCCTATGGTGCATTCGGCTCGAATAAATTCCAGTGTAATCGGCTCAGATAGTACTCGGCCTAGTGACTGGCGAGTGATTTTGACGAAGTCAGGGAAATAGAACCATTTTATAATTTTTCGATCGAGTAGATATCACCCATCCCAATCCATTCACTCAGTAGCCACTCGCGCTTATACTTGGCTAGTGTAATCAACCTTGCAATTGGAATGGGGGCAGAGTGAGCTTATCAGATAAGCGTTTTTTCCTTATCACCATCAATTTTTGTGAATTTCTAGTTCTTTGCTCTGTCAGATTTTTGTTCTATTCGCAAGATTCAAAATATCCAAATGTCCAGTGAAACAATAGTGAAGTCTATTCAAAAATATAAACTTGTCGTAAATAGAAAGCAAAACTACCAAAAGTAATATGCTCGAGTGACGAGCACTCAACGTAAAATGCATGAAACTGTGTAATACTCGATAATCGGTTAAATCTGAACTCGGCGCCTCACTACTAAAAACTAACGGAATAAATAAATATTATAAAAAAATGAAAAACCGACTTCAAAATATATAAAAATTCTTAAACAAAAAATGCACTAAAAAGTAACAAAATAATGGCGTATCCTTGCAGTATCTACAACTTACAAATTATTAGGATGATACAATGTTAAACTATTGTTATTTTTGGAGTTGGTGTCAGTCAAGAAAATCAATATTAATGGTAATTTGTAAAAATTTAAAAAGGCTTAGTTGGTAATTGGTATTTTGTAGTTTAAAGGTCGCTAGATATTGTTACAGTTCGAGTATATTGTTTAAAAGTTCATTTGAAAAATAATTTTCATGAGGTATTCTCGTTTTTTGCTAAGTACCAATATAGTCGTATTTCTTTGACTGACACCAACTCCAAAAATAACAATAGTTGTACATTGTATCATCCTAATAATTTGTAAGTTGTAGATACTGCAGGGATACGCCATTATTTTGTTACTTTTTAGTGCATTTTTTGTTTAAGAATTTTTAAATATTTTGAAGTCGGTTTTTCATTTTTTTATAATATTTATTTATTTCTCGCGTTTTAGTGATCTGAAGTTTGATAACTGATTTTATTTTCTTGAAAATGGTTAACCTTCCAAACGCGCTGCTCATATGAGGCAGCGCCGCTTAATATTAAAAGTTATTACATCATCCCTTTTTGCCCTTAAGGATTGACATTTTTTGCTTTTAAATGTAATAAGAAAACTAAGTGGATTATTCTTTCCAACAGAAAAAAAATTATAAAAATTCGGTTAAATGTTACTATTTCATCCCCTATTTTTATTCTTAAGGGGTGGATTTTTTTCTTCAAATTATAATGTGAACAATTTAAAGGTACGTTGTACGTAATAGAAACAAAATTATCAAAATCGGGTTAGCCAGAAAAATTTATAATATTATTTCGTTTCTAATTTTTAACCCCTTATGAGTGGAGTTTTTTTTTTAAATGGATAGGAGATTAATTTAAGGTTGTGTTCTACAAATAAAAAAAGAATTATCAAAATCGAGCTATCCAATAAGAAGTTAATAGTTCATCCCTTAGTTTTCAACCCTTTAGAAGTGGAAGATTTCCCTCAAATTAAAACTAGATCCCACGAGAAGCACTAGCTTTCAAATAAAAAAAGAATTATCAAAATCGAGCTATCCAATAAGAAGTTAGTATTTCATCCCTTAGTTTTCAACCCCTTAGAAGTGAACGATTTCCTTCAAATTAAAATGAAACCACACGAAAAGCACTGGCTTTCAAATAAAAAAATAATTTTCAAAATCGAGCTATCCAATAAGAAGTTAGTATTTCATCCCTTAGTTTTCAACCCCTTAGAAGTAAACGATTTCCTTAAAATTAAAATGGGACCATTCGGGGAGCATCAGCTTTCAAATAAAAAAAGAATCATCAAAATCGCTTCACGCAGTCGGAAATTCTGAGGTAACAAACATAAAAAAAAAAATACAGTCGAATTGAGAACCTCCTCTTTTTTTTGAAGTCGGTTAAAAAGACACCTGTAAATACCGTATTTTCCGGACAATAAGATGCACTTTTTAACTCTGAAAATTTGACCTAAAATCAGGGTGCGTCTTATGGTCCAATAATATAATAATAATAATAATATAAATAATAAATAATAATAAACTTACCTACAAATAAATATTTATGTATTACAATAAGAAAGTGAATTAAAATAAATAAAGGAATTAAAATATTTGATTTTTTTGTTTTTTTGTGAAAATTGTATCAGTGCGTCTTATCGTCCAAATCATATTTTTAACCGACTTCAAAAAAAGGAGGAGGTTCTCAATTCGACTGTATTTTTTTTTTTTTTTTTTTTTTTTTTTTTATGTTTGTTACCTCAGCATTTCCGACTGGGTGAAGCGATTTTGATGATTCTTTTTTTATTTGAAAGCTGATGCTTCCCGAATGGTCCCATTTTAGTTTGAAGGAAATCGTTCACTTCTAAGGGGTTGAAAACTAAGGGATGAAATACTGACTTCTTATTGGATGGCTCGATTTTGAAAATTATTTTTTTATTTGAAAGCCAGTGCTTTTCGTGTGGCTCAATTTTAATTTGAAGAAAATCGTTTACTTCTAAGGGGTTGAAAACGAAGGGATGAAATACTAACTTCTTATTGGATAGCTCGATTTCGATAATTCTTTTTTTATTTGAAAGCTAGTGCTTCTCGTGTGTTCCCATTTTAATTTGAGGAACATTTTTTACTTCTATAGGGTTGAAAACGAAGGGATGAAATACTAACTTCTTATTGGATAGCTCGATTTCGATAATTCTTTTTTTATTTGAAAGCTAGTGCTTCTCGTGTGTTCCCATTTTAATTTGAGGGAAATCTTCAACTTCTAAGGGGTTGAAAACTAAGGGATGAAATATTAACTTCTTACTGGATAGCTCGATTTTGATAATTCTTTTTATATTTGTAGAACACAACCTTAAATTAATCTCCTATCCATTTAAAAAAAACTCCACTCATAAGGGGTTAAAAATTAGAGATGAAATAATATTATAATTTTTTTCTGGCTAACCCGATTTTGATAATTTTGTTTTATTACGTACAACGTACCTTTAAACATTGTTCACATTTCAATTTGAAGAAAAAAATCTACCCCTTAAGGATGAAAATAGGGGATGAAATAGTGACATTTAACCGAATTTTGATAATTTTTTTCTGTTGGAAAGAATAATCTACTTAGTTTTGTTATTACATTTAAAAGCAAAAAATTTCAACCCTTAAGAACAAAAAGGGATGATGTAGTAACTTTTAATATCAAACGGCGCTGCCTCATATGAGCAGCGCGTTTGGAAGGTTAACCATTTAAAAAAATGAGAACCTTAAGAAAATAAAATCAGTTATCGAACTTCAGATCACTAAAACGCGAGAAATAAATAAATATTACAAAAAAATGAAAAACCGACTTCAAAATATATAAAAATTCTTAAACAAAAAATGCTCTAAAAAGTAAAAAAATAATGGCGTATCCTTGCAGTATCTACAACTTACAAATTATTAGGATGATACAATGTACAACTATTGTTATTTTTGGAGTTGGTGTCAGTCAATAAAATAAATATTAATAGTAATTTGTAAAAATTTTAAAAAGGTTTAGTTGGTATTGGTATTTTGTAGTTTAAAGGTCGCTAGATATTGTTACAGTTCGAGTATATTGTTTAAAAGTTCATTTGAAAACTAATTTTCATAAGGTATTTTCGTTTTTTGCTAAGTACCAATATAGTCGTATTTCCTTGGCTGACACCAACTCCAAAAATAACAATAGTTGTACATTGTATCATCCTAATAATTTGTAAGTTGTAGATACTGCAAGGATACGCCATTATTTTTTTACTTTTTAGAGCATTTTTTGTTTAAGAATTTTTATATATTTTGAAGTCGGTTTTTCATTTTTTTGTAATATTTATTTATTTTCTAAAAATTTATAGATACATTTTGGAGTGCGTCTTATGGTTTGATGCGTCTTATCATCGGCCAAATACGGTACATCCAAGTCGTTTGAAACGTTTTTAATAAATCAGAAAGCATCAAAAAGGTATTTTTATAAAAATATAATAAATCTTAAGATTTTTTTTGTTTTTTTTTTTTGTTAACAATAAATGAAAAATTTATTGTTGGTGATGGGAACTATTTAAAGAAAACAGTTTGAAATGCAGTCCTAATCATTTTTCGGCTGATGGGATGAACCTGGGAAATTGTATAGCTCCTTGAAATTACTTAGTTCAAATAGACCACAGTTGTTGTAAAACGTTTATTTTGGGAACTGCTATTTTGAACCAATAGGTAATAGTGAAACTATTAGTCGTGCGTACCTACTATAGATGAAAAAAAAAGAAACTTTTGATGGTACGCACAAAAGAAGATGATTTTTTTTTTTATTTACAACCACCATTGCAATTAGGTTGAAACGAAAAAATATTTTATAAGTTAGTGAATACTTTTAAAAATGCTGAATATGCATTCACCGACAAAAACGCGCAAGACATATATGCAACTACAAAATAGCTAATCGATAAATAAATTGTTTATCAATTGTGTTTTTTTTAATACGCTTACGAAATTATTTCAACTTTTTTAACTTTTTTTAAAATAAAAACCTTGTAGTATAGTTGTTATGAAGTGGTGAAATTTCAATATAAATCGCTTCTGGCTCCCGATTTTCCTTCATATATTTTGGAGTTTTAATGAAACTAGGAACATCCGGTGGTACGATAATTTTAACATCGGGTGTCTTCTTCCCTTTACGTCCATTGTATGAAGAAATTGACACAAAATAAGTGTTTGCATGTTGAAGATTACAAATCTGAAGCATAATTTGAAATTTAAAATTTGCAAATCCCATAAAATATAAAAACTTTAATTTTACTTGAATAAAGTAGAACTTTGAATAAATCAACTTTTTTTTATCCTGCTGAATTTTATATTCTTTATGAACAGTTGCTCTATCAGTGGTGTCTGTCATAATAATATCAAAAGCTTCCAGTTTTCCAAAAGGATATAATGGATGCATCCAAGAAATATTCAAACACATTTGATCAGGAATTAGAGTAACCGTTACATTTTCAGGTTCAGATGGTGCTAAAACGCGTTGAATATTATAAATAAAAAAAGAATTTATAAAGGTAACTACTTACCTAAATCTTTGCTTATCTTTATAGACGTTTCTACGGAACTACTAACTTCAGAAACGTTAGCATTTTTGACTGCGACCTACGACAGAAAATTGCATATGTATTACCTAAGCACGACAAAGCGTACTCATCACATGTAACAACTATTGAAATGTAGATGAATGGCTTTCTGTTCTTAGTTTTAACTATGAGTTAATAAATTTAAAAAAATATATATTATGAAAAATTACAAGTTTTCTCCGGGCTCCCGGGTTACGGTCTTGCCAGCACTCCCTTCCGAGGACCATTATGCGTTAAGATACAATAGTACAATGGTTTTAATGAAAAACAACCATAAGGCGTTGTGGTAAAAATAGTTACTGCATGTTTATAAGGAGTAACCAGACAGTTAGGGTAAACCATAAATCGTTTACAACTGTAAAAACCTTCACAACTGGGTTCATTGTCAACTCGACCCATTAACAACTAGTACCTATCCCTGGTTTTTAATCACGCTGTTATGTCTAAGAAAATTTGAACCCAGGCAAAAGAGGAAGTGTACTCACTAGGAATCATTCGTTTCAAAAAAATATGGAATCATTTTAAGGTTTTTCTAGTCAGAAATATAAAAACTACAAATTATTTCGAAGGATTTTACAATTGCTTGAGATTAACGTTCACTTGCAGTACCCGAGGATGTAAACTGATGTGGACATTCCTTGATGGTATCAATAAAGACATTGACAAGGAGATATTGATCGAAGCAGAAGATAACATACCAGAGCCCATGACAAAAAAAATGTAATTTGAATATTAAAGTAGGAGTTGCTGAACTGTAAGCCGCCGGTCATATTGCGGCGATATATTGCAAGTGATATATCGCAAGCGAACAAAGATACAAGAGATGCACAGACAGATACTTAAAATTTGATTGAAGGGGATAAAATCATCTACACTGGCGTGATATAGCGAAGGTATAAGCATATATTGCTCGAAGTGCCACTTGTCGGTCGTTTAGCCGATAAGTCACATGCGATATTTCCATGATATATTGAAAACTACTAAGATAGTATATTCTACATATGAATGGGGCAAAAATGGTATAAATGAGGTCACTCAATTTAAAAAGAGAGAAAATACAACTTATGGTATCTAAACTTTAAATTTAAACTGAAATTTTTTAAGTGTTGTTTTAAAAATACATAGAATATATCGCACCGATATATTGCCTACTGTTATAAACTTTCCAGGCAGTATATCGCCTCAATGTGAACGACACCTAACTGGAACTATCAAAATGAATCCGACAAATTTAAATATTTGAGAAAAATAACAAAATTGCAATAAAAATCCTAAACATTTGTTAACCTCTTGCATACAAAACTAGGTAGGGGAGACCGGGGCAAGACGAAGCTCGGGGCAGGATGGAAAAAGTGTTTTTGTGCGTGACTGGTGAACATAACAGAGCCTAACAAAGTGTCATTCGGGCGATGTTCGGTCACGTCACACGAGTCTGGTCGGCTCGTTCTTGTCACTACTTGTTTTGGCTGCGTGGCGAGAAAAAACAGCTTTTTGGAGAATTTTTACAAAGTATATGGTTTCTAAGAAGATGTGCACAGAGGTAGATATCAGTGCTATTGTAAAATTTTAAGACGTACTTTTAGTAATGATGTAAGACTAATGAATTTAGATTGGATTGGATTTGTAGGTTGGAACTGTTCTTACTTTTACAAAATATGTCTAATGGGGCAAAAAGGTCGGGGCATAATGGGACTGCAACAAATAATAAAAAAGTAAGAAAAATGAAAGGAAACCTGAAAAAAAGCATTTGAATAAAAGGCACCAAAAAGAAACTGAAACGAAAAGTAGTTATCTAAAGAAGAAAATGATGACTGTGCTTGCATCTATTGCGGGTACCTATACTCAAAGTCAATCGAAGGTTGGGTTATCTGCAACGTATGCCGTGTATGGGCACATAATTCTTGTGCTGGAGTTGATGGAGAAGATGAAGAAGGGCACACTTGTGAACAATGTCTGACGGATTGAATATAATATGTAATATAAAATTTAATATGAATATGTCCTCGTTTTGCCCCGCAGCGTTTCCCATTTTACCCCACCCGTGGGGCAAGACGGGAACTTTGACAACTTTTTTTAAAATTCTATTTGTCAAAACAATTATGTGATTTTAGACGTTAGAAGGTATAATTATAATAGATAAGTCTATACGTTTTATTATTTTTTTTTGTAAAAGAATTTCAATAAAAAGTTTCTTTTTCTTTCTGTGACGATTTTTGTCTTAGCTATCCCGTCCTACCCCGGTCTCCCCTACTAGTTGTAGATGTGCTGAATAGTATACGGCCTTCAGAGTATTGCATATGGAGCTGCCAAAGACCTCAGGTGCTTATGGCCCCAGTTATGATGGGCCCGAATTGTCGTTTGGCTCCAGGGAATTGTTTCTTAAGAGGGTCGTCAGTATAGACTCCCAGACATTGTACTACTCTTTGTTGTGTTTGCTCATTACCAAAATGATGTGTAACAATTGACAATTTTAATTCATAAATGCATCGCAATTGTCTTTGAATTGAAACAAATTAAATTTTTAATTTTAAAGCGTAGATGACTCTTTTTCATCAAAAGCTTACAATTTCCTTTACTTAATTTGAATGTTTCTAACAAGTCAATTAAATCTTTTTTTTTTAAATTTCTATATTAAAATCTAACAATGATTGAGTTTCTTATTTTAGCTATACATCCTCCAATAATATTAGGCATCTGATAATTGTTTAATACCGAAATGCTAAGCAAAAACTTACCCTTACGAAGTAATCATATCCATAATAAAGAGTTACTGTTACCGTGTAACAAATAAAATCATCCCAAAGAGAACATGGAACACCTTTCACGTTTTTGTTAAATTGTTGAACTCTGCCTTTCCATGTTTTATAATCAACAACAACCTGATATAATTCAATAATGCCATAATTAGGCAAACCATTTTTCCAACGGAATGAAATTTCATTTGAGCTAAACGAATAAACTTGCAAATCCTTAACCGATGGTGGTACTAAATAAATTTCTTCATATGTAAGTATTTACAGAAATATATTTTACAAATGTTTACCTGATGGTTTTGTCTGAAACTCTTGACATAATTGTTGATCCAAATTTACTACGTTGCTTTTAAGACGAATTACAGCTAAAGTGAAATTATAGTTCGTAAACGGTGTTAGTGAATGAAAGGTATAATATGAGGCTTCAGTATTCTGAAATTGCCCATTCAGTCCAATCCTATATGATACAGGTCCTTGAATCTCAGAACATTTTGATGTCAGTTTCCATTTAAAAGTTGCGATGGTTCGCTCAATTTGATAATCTATTATTTGAACAGTTTCTCTTGGAAAATCTAAGATTTATAAGTAATTTAAAATAGATATGACAACTTTCTTGAACTTAATAAGTAATTGTAAAAATTAATTTGTTAAAACATTCACCAGATTCCATTGTGTTAAAATATGAAACAAATTCCGTTCCGTTATGAAAATCATTCACTGCAAATATTATCAATTTGTAGTTGGAAAACGGGATAAGATTACGAATATCCAATTTTGTATTTTCAGTTGCAATTGTTTCGCTGAAACCCATTAATTCTGGTGTAGCACATCCTAAATATGCTTGGAGCTATGAAAAAAATGAAAAAATAGATAAAATACAAGGTGAGCCATTTTAGTAGCTATACGTATTATGTTACAATGAGCTTGAATTTAGTGGCGTAGCAAACATACTTAGCGCCCGGAGCATAATACTTTTTACCCCCTTCTCCAAAAAAAAAACTTTAATATAGCTATAGATAAAAATATTGATCTACTTAATTACATCTAATCATAATTATTTTTTAAAAAAGTTAGATTCCGTATGTTTATGGCTGCAAACCTCAAGAAGTAGGTAATTGTTGGATTTGAATAATTCTTTTTTTATTTTGTTCATACCAATTCAGAGGGGGTTTAAGAAAAAAGAACTTGGGAACCTTGGGCAAAACACAGAGGAACAGCTGAAAAATTTAAAAATTTGATATTGCTAACTTTTGAGATCTTCGACTTATTAAAATCGCCCCCTAAAGAAGGCTGGATTATGTGTACCAAATGTAAGAATTGTAAATGTAAAAAAAATGTAAGAAAATCTGTTTTTATATTCTATATTTTTGTTACTCTAATGTTAATTTAAAAAAGTTTTATGATCAAATTATTAAAGTAGATAAGTTAAAGTTTATGTTATAGCAAAAGTTTACTAAAATTGTTATTTTATATTATTAATTAGGATAATTTAAAGTTTATTGTTCTCAAATACCCCACTTTCCGCTAATCAATTTTTGTTTGTTTGTTTTTTATTCATAACTATAAGAATGTGGAAGGTTTACAAAAAAAAAAAAAAAAAAAAAAAAAAAAAAAAAAAAAAAAAAACACGATTATCCTTTTATCCTGAAAAAAATGGACGGTTTTTGTAGAATACATTTAAATGTGAACTTTTCTTCGTGCATTTATGGTTCTCTCACGTAAGAAAATAGCAATAAATAAACGTGCCTAATATTTATGTATGTTAACGATTATGAGACAATGAACTCAAAAGAGTACTAAATCTTGCAATGGTGAAAAATCCTTTGGGGAAAATAACTTTCTAACATAAACCACGGAACTTTGATTTGCATGATTTAAAAGGTACGGTTCCTGAAGGAAACTACTAATAAAATCTACTAAAATAACTGAACGGTTCTTAATGGCATTTGATTTGAAAGATTCTCAAGTCTTAAAGGAACATAAGAGCTTTTTTTTTAACCGACTTCAAAAAAAGGAGGAGGTTCTCAATTCGACTATGTTCGTTACCTCAGAATTTCCGACTTGGTGAAGCGGTTTTAATGATTTTTTTTTTTATTTAAAATTTGGTACTTCCCGCGAGGTCCCATTTCAATTTGAACGAAATCTTTCACTTCCAAGGGGTTGAAAACTAAGGGATGAAATATTAACTTTTTATTGGATAACTCGATTTTGATCATTCTTTTTTTTATTGGTAGAACATAATTTTAAATTGATCTCATACCCATTTTTTATGAAAAACTCCACTCAACAGGGGTTAAAAATTAAGGATGAAATAATACATTTTTCCTGGCTAACCCGATTTCGATAATTTTTTTTTATTACGTACATGAACATCGTACCTTTAAATTGTTCACATTTCAATTTGAAGAAAAAAATCCACCCCCTAAGGATGAAAATAGGGGTTGAAATAGTGACGTGTAACTGAATCATCGAATTTTGATGAATTGGTTTCTATTGAAAAGAGTATTCCACTTATTTCTTTTATTAAATTTAAAAGCAAAAAATTTCAACCCTAAGAGCAAAATGGAATGAAGTAGTAACTTTTAACATTGAACGGCGCTGCTTCATATGACGTAAGTCACCTACTGTGACGCCTCGCAGCAGATATTTTTTTTTAAATAATCAATGTTCTGACACAGCTCAGTTACATTTTATTATAATTTTAATAGGTTTCTTTTTCCACAATTAAAATGCTAAGTTATTCAGATTTAGTTTTAAGTCATTGTTTTTTTGTCCCGGGGCCTATTTAGTGTCCTTCTGGCTTCTTGCACCCTACGCTACGCCACAGCTTACATTAGTTTAGCTTTTGTGAAATACACAACTCTTATAAAAGTATCTTTATGAATCTCATGGCTACATACCGAATATGTGATGAAATAGTGCGTGATACGTCCGGCAGGAAATTCTGGAGGTTCCCATTGTAATTGTACGTAAGTAGCAAACGGCACAGTGATTAAATGTTTAATTTGACTCGATTCTAATTTGGGAAATCAAAATTAGCTCATATTAAATCAATAAATAAAAACCCATACGTCCTTCTGGAGTTGAATATAAAATATTAAGAATATCAGATTCATCTGACTCGAATTGAGCAATCAGTTGAATTACTTCCCCACGATTATTTCCAACTATTGTAAGCTTATCACGAAAGATTCGAAATTCGCCACTAGCATTTGTATTAATTTTATATGAACTGATTGGACACACTCCAAAAAAATCAACCTGTGAAAAAAATCATTTTTCGATAACACTGTTTCATTGTCTATTTTTAAATCACCTTTAAATCAATTTCTAAATTCACTTTCCATGGACTTTTACTATGATTTTCTTTGAAAGTTACCAAATCTTTTGTCCATCCTAAAAATATTTATATATGTACAAAACAAAATATTTTTTTGGTAAAAGCAGTTTACGTAAACAAGAAGTTGTCAAAGTTAAGCCCGGTGCAGCGGTATCATAAAAATTTCTGTCTGAGTCATAAAGGACAACGCGAATATTATACTCTGTTGTCGGTTTAAGGAAACTTAAACGTATGACATCATCAAAATCAAATGGTTTTTCAATTATATCCCACGTTGGTTTATTTTTTTCCTAATATGAAATAATTTATTTAAACTTGCATCAATGTATTATAGATGTAACCCTCCAAACGTGGAACTGTCCATTGCGCGGAATGGACAAGTGTATTATCCAATGCGTGGGACGGGACATGTAAAATAAACTTCGTTCCTCGATTTGGAGCAGAATGACCAAAAAATTGTCTATTCCGCGAGTTGGACAGTTCCACGTTTGGAGCATAAGTCAACATTGTTACTTTAAATTGAACTTCAAACGAAACTGGTTCATTTTCACCCGTATAATTTTTATTTGATACTTTTAAGTCAATTTCAGTTGAGCCTATTGTAACTACTTCTGGTGGATAAGACAACACAGGATAAATAACTGAAAGTATTAAGTATTAGAATCTATTCAAGCATTATAAGAAAATTCTTACAAATATCACATTTGGGTCCGCTATACAAATCTGTACATCCATGTAAGCACTCGCCCGTGATTGGGTGGCATTCTTCCTTATTTTTGCAAAATCCACATGCAGTTTCGCAATTATTTCCATAATGATTGTAATTTTTGTTTTGCGTTTTTATTGAACAATCTTTCAGCAAATTAACAGGATAGATTATATTTATAACAATAGGAAATAATAATAATTATTTGGAAATACCTGATCCACAATGAAGACCATAATAGCCGGGAGAACACATGCATTTTGTCGCTGAGCAAAAAGTGTGCTTTTCACAAAGCTCCGAATTTAAAAATTGAGAGCAGTTCAATTTACATTCCGGACCAAACATTGCCAACGGACAATATTCATCTGTAAAATTCATTTAAAGAATAAATCATTTGATACTTCCACTCAATAAGGAATATTTATAACTTTATATTGGACTCTACCTTCGCTTATGGTATTCCTTGAAGGTGACTGCCACTTAATTATGGAACCGCTATTTGCAATTGATTGGCAATTTACTTCTTCTAAATTATTTTTACCTTCAAATCGAAAAATAGCATTTACATAGTTGAAATCTGGAAAAAAATTAATCGGTCACAACGCTTCAATATATGCCTTTCGATTTTAGAAATTTGTTACGCAGGATTAACCGACAAAAACTCGAAGAGGAAATATGCACTAACAAATTTGTTAACTTAATTTCAACAAACGCACGCCGGTTAAATCGTGACCATCCTACATTTACACATTGTTTGATTTCCATTGTGAAGAAGATTAATAATAGATCTTCTTCTTCTTGAAGTGCCAAGCAAATTCCTGCGTAGGCATCCAGTCTTTTCTCATCAGATAATTCTATTGTATGCAGCAGTTTGTAGTCCTTATAAATCTTTTATTCCTGTCCATTGCCGAATGTTTCTTAATCAGAATAACTTTCTTCTACCAATTCCCTTTTTTTTTCTCCTTTCACCTTACATTGGAGGATGAGACACTGAAATCGTTCTCCACGCATTATGTGCCTAGGTAGACTATTTTTTCTTTATGGTTTGGAAAAATTCTCAATCTACTAGACCAACTCTTCTGAGGATGTCCTTAGATGTCTTCATTTGTTACCAAATCAACCCAGGACATTCTCATCATTCGTCGTAGAGTCTACATTTCGAATGCTTCTAATTTGTTTATAATTGTCGCTTTTAGGATCCATGCCTCCATTCCATACACCAAGGTGGACCATGCGTAGTATTTCACCATCCTGTACCTAACGCCAAAGCTCAAGTTTCAGCCAATCAAAAAATTGCGAAGCTTTTGGAAAGTTGTTCTAGCTTGTTTAAACCGACACTAAGCCTCTTGATCTTGATCCCATGTGTTATAAGTCATACATCCCAAATATTTAAATTGCGTAACTTTTTGGATATCCTCTCCATGCATTCTCATTCACTCATTCGAGTGATGGGAATACTATTTCTACTAATAAACATGAACTTGGTTTTTGAATGTTAATTTTTACGCCCAGCTTTTGTTGATTAAAATTGTATCAAAAGCTTTATTTATATTTTTAGACACCAGCCCAATGAACACAAAAAGACCAATATACAACATACACCAACAATATACGAAACGAAAGAATGTTAAGGGGCCATCCATAAGTTAAGTAACACGAATTTCGTGATTTTTGACCAACCCCCTCCTTGTCACAGCTGGTCACATTTGTGAGACCCCCCTCCTTAGTGTGACGTCACATATTTTACAATTTTATGCTACGCACGGTGCATTTAGCGGCATTTATCAAAGAGCAATAGTGTCGGTGCGTAACAATACACCGAGAAAAAAATTCTCTTTGGACAATTACTTAAATCTAACTATTAAATATTTGATTGGCAATGGGCTATCAAATCATTTTGTTGGCGTAAATAAAATTCAGTTTTAAGAAGAAAATTTTTTTCTTAGTGTAGTAGAGCGAGTAGCCGACAAAACAATTTGGACCTTATGTTTCTACAGATAGTGTTGCAATTAATGTTTTTGAGTTTTTCTTTAATAGTTCAAAGTTCGTGTTGTACTGAACAATTAGATTAAAATAGATTTTAAAATGTGACGTTACGAAATTAAGGACCCCTCCCACCCCCTTGTTACACAATGTCACACTTCGTCGACCCCCTCCCTCCCTCTTAACGTGTGACGTAATTTATGGATGGCCCCTAACCCTAACGTAACTGATATAGAGCTGTCATGTAACTAGACGTTTTATGTTCACTGGAATGGTATCCAGCATTCCAGGAAAGTTAAAATAACTAACTTTTCTGATCAAAGCACTAAATTCTTTGAGTTTTTGTATTTGAATTACTTTAACTACATAAATTAACTATAAGAGGTAGCACGCAGCTTTGTGAAGAGTTAGACTACTTTATGATTGAGCCGTGTTTTTTTTTTAATGGTCTAAGTCGATATTTTTTATTTGTAGAAGTAATTATGTTTTTTATTTTAATTATTTACGTATTTTTAATTAACTACGTATACTGACGATAAGAAAAAAAATGCTGAAACATGAATTCTTGGAATCTTCTTGATGAAAGTTAGAATAGAGATCTAGTTATAGTAGAAAACTATTTCAGGTATTTGAAAGAGCTTATTTCAGCTAATAGTTCAAAGTTTTATTTTTAATAATAACTGTGTTTAATAAGTACTACTTTCTCTCCTCTATAACTGCTATTTAGACTAATGTGGTTTACTCCGCCGATCAGTTAATTTTGTTTTAATGCCTCGACGAACACTTTTTAATTTTTTTTATCTTCGTTGACTTTCTTTTGCTTTAATTCAGTATTGAAAAACACATTCAAAACAACACAGTTTTAATATCTACCTGAAAGTTAATCAAAGGAACTAGCAGGGTTATTATTACCTTGTTCAGTTTCAGATACTGAAATGCCATCAATCGCCCAGTATGCAACTGTTTTCAAATTATTGTTTTGGCTGGTTTCATAAATGATGTAGTTATTGGAAGATCCACGATCGGGAATTTCAATTTGACCCCACTTCCATTTAGAGCTACCTTCCTGTTAAAGCGTTAAACATTAAAACCAATAAAACGTTTCTACATCAAAGGTAGCAAAATTTTAACTTACACTGTTTTGAAATACACCAATCAAACCTTTTTTATTGATTTCATCATATAAATAAATATTAATCAAACAAGACTGGCAAATATAATAGTAAAGCGACAAATATAACTTTGGAGATTCAATTTTAAATGGAGGGCTAAATGTAGATCCCACATGTGACGTTATCGCTACATAATCTAAAATTTACGCGAATATTCACATAATCAATGTAACGACTAAATTCAACATTAAGAAATATACATATCACGAAATTCTTGAATAGCCTAAGATCCCATCGCATGATTGCTATACTCATAAGTCATAAGATAGATTCATCATTTATAAATCAAATTAAAGCTTTTATTTTTCTATGCATGATGATGTAAGGGTGCTAATGTAAAACTGCCCGCAAGTAAGTGAAAATAGCTGTTAAAGATGAGATAAAATGAGGACGAGTTAACGCGCAACGACATTTGTCAGGCGGGATTAGCAAATGTTTGCACTACAAGTTATCTTGATGGCATGTTTCGATCTATCGAGGAACGGAAAGGATTTAAAAGCTCGCGAGGTTAATATTCTCCAATCTTGTCTGACAAATGTCTTTGCGTGCTCTCTCACTTTATCTTTAATTTACGAGTACCACATCTTTAATGGCTATTTTCGCTTATTTGCGGGTACTTTTACATTGGCACCCTTATAACACCACGCATAGAAGCATTCTACATTATGAGTGTAGCAATCATGCGGTGGGATCTTAGGCTAGATGGACAGTTTAGAAACATAAAGTGAAACTCAAACTTAAAAAACTAAAATGATGTGGTACAGCATTACATTTATTAAACTGAGCTTTAAGGTTATTTAAAACAACAATTAGCAAATTTTCAGAAATTTGGGAAAGAAACTAAAGAGCTATTAAGGTTCAAGAGAAAATTTAAAGCTAAAATTTGATCGTTAAGGGAGTAATTGCGCAAGCGTAGGATCTAATCTGCTTGCACATTACTATCCGATTGTAGGAAAAGCACATTTTTGTACTTTCGTGGATTAGTTTTTTAACAAAACTTAAAATTAATTAAAATCTTTTCTTCGTCTTACGTTTAGGCTGTTATGTATATCACCTTAACCTTTTTTTGCCTGTCTAGTGACTTTGCTAACAGTTAAAAGCAAAAAATCCATGACATAGTAAAACTTCGACATGAGAAAACTAAAATCCACAGACAAAGTAGGAACAAGATGGCCTCAATATTTGTATTGTCTCCCTTGACAATCAAATTTTGACTATTTCGATACTATTATATAATTTTTCTTCGAGGAACTGTTCATAAACTGTCCTTTCACGTTAAAACGAACCATCAAATATGAACTTTTAAAAATTTTAAATCTCCTGGGGGTCCGCGAAACAATTCTAGTGAATTGTTTATCGATATAACACAACAATTATTTGTCTTTTATATTATTTTCAAAAATCAAGCTTTTTTTTTGTTCTTTTAGTTTGTCACTTGTTCAGCGAACCTCAAAAGTCGTTATTCATAGTGCTTATATGAGTGTTTCAGTATTGAAATAACTAGAGGTAAAATCAAGCTTAACGTGTGGCATAAAATGTTTACAGTTAGAAAGGGGTTCGCGAGTAAAAAAAAGTTGGTGCGCAAACTAGATAGATAAGTAAGACCCCTGAATTAGAATTTTTTAAAGTTTATATTTTTGTTTAATAAACAAAATTAAATGTTTAAAAAAGAAACAAACAAAAAGTCTTATAGTTACATATATGAAATTTCCAACGTGTATCTTGAGATGCTCTCAGTTTGTTTGGACGAAAAAAATTATAACTATCAGTTATATTAACCAAAGGTTCTGATAAATCAGGATCATACAACCGAATAATAACGCCTTCATATTCCTTATATTCCATAGTCAGAGCTAACGTTATCCATTTTCCGTAATCAAATGTGTAAGGCACCTTTAACATTCATTTTTAATATTATTAGAAAAATATTGGAGATGTCTCATGTCTTTAACTATCTATATAAATTGACTATTTATATACGAGAGTTTTATACATAAGACTCATTTTTCACATACAGATTTATTATTTTATTAATTTTTAATAAACTTTATACGGTATTTTTGGATAAAGTTTAAAAATAAGACTTTCTTAATCATGATTAATTGGATTAAACATTTTTCCATATACCTAGATACAAATAATTTTCATTCTCTAAGGACCATTTCGGGAACAAATTCGATATCGATCAACATTTGAAGTCGTAATTCTTACTAACAATTAGTCTCCCTAGTTGTAAAGTAGGAACGCGGATTCCCTTTCCCTGCCTTCTTGTGCTTGGTAGAGCGAGAGGAGCGGTTGCTCTAGGTGCCAGGTAGCAAGTAGCGCATATGTATATATATATATATATATATATATATATAATATATTATCACATGGGGCGTGTTGCAGGGAGATCTCCCATCGGAGGACAGACTTTTGCTTAATTTTCAGTAATAAATTTATTGAAGCGTTTGAAATGGCGTCAAAGTAATTCTGTTAAAAGGTTTGAATCTGCTTAGCCCCTTTTGTGATTCTCACATCGTGTAGAAATTTTTTATAGTGCAGTTATTGCAAATCAAAAAATTAATCTGTAGAAATAAATAGTATCATCTGCTTTTCTTTTGCGTATGGAAGAAAAGGCTTTTCTGTACAATCAGGGGCGGACTAAGGCCTAGGCAACCTAGGCACGTGCCTAGGGCCCGTAATTTTTGGGTCCTGAAAATTAGGTTTTTAATTAATTTTTATTTTTATTTGATACGTGAAACGTATCAAGTTCACTATTTTTCAAGTTCTAGACATAGGTGAAATGCATTACAAACATTTTGTAAGAGTAAACACTCGAGTATAAACCTATTTGTGACAACAAGTGGTCTGCTTGTTCCGATGTTGTGAAATCCTTAACGGAAAATTATGAAGAAATTAAACATTGGTTACGTCATTTCTCCTCAAACAAAGCTGAAAACCTATTAACAAGGCTCCGAAGCTGCCGATTTACATAAAAACTTGATACATTTGAGTATGTACCTACTGTTACTTACAATATCATTACTTATTATACTATTTATTTAATTTTTATACATGTATATTATATTATATTTTTTCTTGAAATCCGATAATTAAATAGAACTACATATTTACTAGGTATATGCTTTAAAACCAAACTACCAAAACAAAGTATGTGTTATGACTAAAAAATAGGCCCGGAATTACAATGTTGCCTAGGGCCCGCTTTAGCCTTAGTCCGCCACTGTGTACAATACGCTAATTGAAGAGTATTGGATCAGGGAGGGATTGTATTATAACTTCTGTTTTTGACCACTATTTAAGTTAAAATGCTTGTAAAATATAATTGTTATTTGACATTATAATTAGTTAATTATAATATGCTTATTATTAATTTCACTAATGATGAGTAGATATATAAAACAAAACAATATCAACATATATAACATATATGTATAACGTATAACATATCAATATCATCATAATATAACAAATATCGCCTCTCCCTCCTTTAAATATTTTTCTGGATCTCTTCCGTTAGTCAGAAACTATAAAAACAACCAAGCACAAAAAATGTAAGACAAGTCGAATTCGCAATTTTTATTTTACCACGTGGGAAACTTAATAAGAATTAAAATTTCAAATTTTGATCGAGATCATGCTTTTTCCAGAAATACACATTTAGCCATTTTGGAAGTGACTGAAAACAGTTTGAAAACAGAATAACTAAGTTAAGCTGAAAGCTAGTGAAAAAAAAAATTTGGCATTGTCAACAATATATGTCTGCAGTTTATTATTTTGAAATTGAAATTCACATTGACCAAAAATATCAACTTATCAACCTTTGATTTAATTCGTATGGTCTTCTTAACCATTCAGCAGGGAAGTTCCAACACTGTATCAGTCGTTTCAATGAGGCTTTTGAACTAAAAAGACCTCACCGCGTGTACGTAGAAATTATAAAAAAATGCTATATACAAGCTGTATGGGAACTGACAAATTGAGTCACGTAGTCTGGTGGTAAAAATTCGAACTATCAATAGCTTACAACAGTAGAATAAATACCCAGTAAATACATTAAAAAATGGAAGTTGGAATGTTAACAGCTGAGTAAAAAATAGTATGGGTACAGTGGCGTGCGGTGACTTTTGAAACAGGGCATGCGGTTAGAAGGGGGGGGGGGGGGGTTATAAGACCAACATTTTTAAAATTTATTTTTTTATTTGATAAACGTGGTGTTATAAGTATTTTTTTTTAATTTAGCCTTATTCGACGCTCCTTACAAAAATCATCAACAACCGCATTGCATATAATGTATTTAAAAACCAAGAAAATAGTTCTTATCCTAAAGAACAGAACATGTGTATGCTTTTGGGTCAATAATTCAAAATAACTCACGAAAAGTATCAGTAACAATTAAATTCACTGTTTGGCTTCAAAACGGAAAACGCATCTGCTGACCGTTAAATGGCTATGTGAAATGCCGAGAAAGATAGTATTCGACCGTACTAGTGCCCATGCGCGACCAATTCGAAGCAAAAAATCGCATGCTACTGTCACCAACGCATACATTCGGCTTTTGCCGTTCATTTGATTTGGTAAACTATGCCAATTTTATGAGTGATACCATTCATTATTACGTAAATTAAAAAATTTATAAATGATAAAAATATATCATTTTTAGAATGATTTTACAAATGCAATTACGTAAATTAAAAATTAAATGAATAAATCATAAAAAATATTCAATTTTTAAAATCGTCTTACAATCCAAAGGCATGCGCCGCATCTACTACTGTAAGAGATTGTCAGAGTATTATAATAACTAAAACGTGGTTTTACATTAAACTCCGAAGGCTGCGGTGATCGTTCAGTGTTATTAGAAAACTTTTCTGGTAATTTAGAAAAAGTTGATAAACTAGAAAGGCAGGAAAAGTTATTAAAAATAAATAAAGTTGCTCCCCAGATGAAAATTTGTTCCTTAGATTTAAAAAAACCGAATAGATATATATTGCCACGTACTTTTATAAAGTTTAACCTGAAAAAGTAAAAACTAAACTATTTTTGGTTTTTCAAATAAATCAATATTAATAATAATATTTTTATTATTTATTAATTTCATGGGGGTTTTCTTTCATGTGAGAAGTTTGTTTACAAGGCGCGTTAACTACGGTCACATTTTTGTGATTTTCACTGCTTATTCTGCATTTAATTAAATACCCAACAGATAAAATTCGTTCTGTATAGTGTATATTTTTTTTTGGGTTGTTTTTTGTCCAAGAAAATATATACTAAATAATTGATATTAATATCTACTATATTCAATATTTTTTTTATTTATTTACTATCATATCTATACTATATCTATTACTATCATATTTATTATCATTTGGATCAGCCCCCTACAACTTCATGTTACAAAAATGTGACTCTACAAAATACTCCATGTGGCTATTTTTACTGGATTTGCAGTCACTAGTTGCGGTTTAGTTGCTAACGAGTTGAACGAAGACCACAAAGACTGACGAAGACCGAAGACTTTTACGGAAGTCGGAGGTTAGAAATAATTTTTTTAAACGTCAGGCAAGTTATTAAATGAAACTTTTTTTAATGTTTTCATTATTATTGTTATTATATGAGAATAATTATGATAAGTATTTTTATATAATAAGTATATTAACTCTGATAAGTTTAAGTGGTAGGGGGCTGTTTGAGACGTATGACTCTTATAACAACACAGATTTCCGTAGAAATCGGTCACGTTTTTTTAGCCTTTCTCGTATCTAAGTGACAGGGGGCTGATCTGGATTATACCTACATTTAAAAATGTAAACTACTATCCGACATGTTTTTTAAGCCCCGCCTACGTGTCAGTTCCCAATACGCGCCGAGAAAATTGACCGTAAAACGAATTAATTTTAAAACGAAGAAAAAAATTAGCACAAAATAGTTTTTTCTATAATTACATTTTTTGGTTGCATAACGAAACATGTTGGGTCGTAAATCGGAAAAGAGTTGGAATTAAAATAGGCCGTTATAGAGAAAAGCCGTAACTAGAGCGGTCATATAGCGAGATATGGGTGTATTGATATTTTTGGTAAATGTAGGTAATAATCTATTTCATAAGTGCAAATTTTGTTTTCACTAGTGTAAAATATGACTTCATACAGTGAGATACAAAACTTTTTCACTTTGTTATAGTTCTGCTTAAATAACTCAAATTATTCAAACTGTTCAAAAATAAAAATGTCCTTTAAACGTACCTCAAAGATGTTATTCCAATCTTTGAAAAAAATAATTTTTGTTGCTCGTATTTCAAATTTGTACGATCTACCATCTAGATTATCTAGAGCAAATGAGAAATCCTTCAAAGTTTTTACTGAAAACGAAATAGGAGTCCAATCTGCATCAATTGAAAGTAACGTTTGAGTTGAATATTTGACATGTCTAATTGGAAATTCTAAAAACTTAATGAAATAAACAAATTAAATTCTCTAGAAAATGGTCCATACTTTCCCATCGACGATCGGAAACAGGCGGTGCGAAAAACGTGACCGAATCAGTAATATTCCAATTATCCTTAAAATATATAGTGCATGAATCTTCACTTCTAAACTCACAATTGAGTTCATGCGGTAATAGATGAGGACGAGTTCTGTTCAAGAGAAAAATATTCGTCGCCATTGGCTCAAGAACAATGGCAGATGAACTTAATTCGTTAAATGCAATACACGTGAAGTTAAATTCCAAAAATTTTCCTGTTGGTGTTAATTTTGATACCAATAGTGCTACATTTGGAGTTTTCTGAGTTTTTACACTAACAATCCAAAGATTAACTAGTAAAATTAACAACCTAAAAACCAATAGAAATCAATCAATAAAACCAATAAAAAAATGATAAAAATATCATCTTTAATCAACATTTTCTTAATTTAATTTTACCAGGAATAACACTTCATTTTTATTACGATACATAAATTTTTTTAACACTTTAACTTTAATCTCAAATTCAATATTATATTATATGATTAGAACAAATTTGAAAAACGATGGCAGTAAATTACAAAATTCTGTACATATTATTCTAATTGCAACAAAATTATAACGCATAGATTAAGTTGTAACATTCATAATAAAATTTCCGGAAATAATGCGGTTGATAAGCCTTAAGCGGATGTCGACGGTTTTTTTTTTTCAGAAATAACTCATCGTTTAATTTTAGTTATCAAAATTGGGTTTTAAGAAATTACACACAAAGCGAACCACTTTTAGATAAACTATTTAGATATATAGTAGGAGTATATAGTAACAGTATACATTTGTTATATAAGTATTTTTAAATGATATTAATTACAAGGAAAGATAACAATTGAAAATCATCATGTATTTTAATTCTTCCATAACAATATCGGTGTTAATAAATATACATTTACAAATACATAATAATTACATTTACGGAGGTCATTGTTAAACTCAAGATTTTTTACCTTACAATTAGAGTTTCAGTATTCAAATAAGAATTGCTTCAATATTGTAAAAACCAAAATATCATATTTACTTTACATTCTAGAGTTTTTTTTTTTGTTATTTAAATTCGCATCAATTACAATAGTTATTGATGACTGGTGAATCCAAAAGCTCAAGAATATTTTAGATTTTCATTAAGATTTGATCATACAATTACTGGTATATGGGGCAACAATTTAATCACTGCGCTTCCAAGTGGCTTAAACATAATGTTGTTAGTAATATTTATTTATACTTCTTATATAATTTGTTTCCATAGAAGTCTAGGTCAGGGTCGGCCAAGGTTATTAGATACGTTAGATACATAAGGTAAGCTCACTTGGCTAGGCGGCGTTTCTTTGATCTCTGAAAATGACGTCAGTGGATGATCGGCAAACGCGGGAATTCAAAATATATAGCTAACTAAGGTATAGATTTTAGAAGAAACCTTCCTTATTCAATTAAAGTAAAATAATAAAGAAAAATCAAATTAATATTTATTATATTCATAAATAAATAAATAAATTTCAAACTATGAAGCGCAATAAGAACAGAACAACCTAAAAACAACAAGAAAGTCAGAAAGATCATGCTCGATCATACGCGATCAAAAAACCGATCATCCCAGTGACGTCGAATTCAAAGTGAGCACCCCTTGAGGGTCGGCAAGCCTATAACACGCATGCCTTAGAGAGCGTAAAACGAAATTTTGACGGTATACTTAGTACACAAAAATGATTTTTTATAAATCATAACGGCGGACACAGTTTAAAAATTTCATAAGTATTTATTGCGGAATATGAACTAATCGACAAAACCGCGCAATACATACTTACCTATACGTGACGATAAAATCGCGATGAATAAATGAGCGCCAATAAAGAAGTTAACTTCTTAACGATTTTTATGAGCGTTTGTTGCAATGTAAATCTTTTCTTTTGGAACACTTAAAAGCACAATAAAGTATGCTTTTACATGCATGTTATTGGAAAAACTTGCGGTATCAAATACTATTTTCCCATAATCTCTGGTATTGTAAGCTTTAAAAAGGTAAAAATCCCTTATGGTACAGAATAACAATCGAATTTCTCTGTCTACAGAAATGCCTTCTGAAAATCGGAGGTACTTTAGCCAAATTTTATAAAAAGTTTCTATAGAAGCATAATCTATCGCGTTCTAATTTCGATTAATAGCGGTTCGATTAATTGTTATTTATTTATGAATAATGATTTATATCGTTTGAACGAAAAGGGATAGAAATTTTTATGTTTATGAACAGTTTGTTTACTTAATTTGCCGAAAAAGCCTTTTTAAGTGTATTATATTTGTCATTATAAACAAGAGCCGTAGCGTGGGAGGTACGAGCGGTGCCCCAACACCAGTCGACGAATGATAAAGATATCGCACGAGAAAAGCGGAGAACAATAGAGATGCCATTAACTTTGAAAAAAATGTCCATTTGTACCGAGCGCCGTAATATCACACTATAGCTGTGTTATAAACTCTATCAAGTAAAATGTTTTAGAGCTAATTTTCGTGAGGTTGTAATTTGTTTATGTGCTTTTCAATTAATTTTACTAAATAAAAAACTGTAAAAATCAAACTGTTTTCCAAAGTTATGTTTACTATATTTTCCTAACGGCTTAGCCCCTTTTCCACAGCTCCTGTGGATATACGAATACCCACCCGCAACCCCAAAACCGTCCTTAATCGAATTTTCCCAGGAAAAAGTTTCAAATAAAGTTGTAGGCATTGCTGAGTTTAATTAACATAGCAAGCTTAATGAAAATCATTAGAGGTGTTTTCGAAAAAATTAGCAAAAGCTGAAAATTTGTTAAATAAAGTGGACCTTTCGGTCAACCGATTTCAACCAAAAGCTTCGCGGCACAACTAGATGTAATATGCAGGTTAAATTCAAGTTTTTAAAAATTCAGATAAAGCTTTCGGTACGATATGGCTGGCACACACAGACATGTTTCTAATAACCACTTTTTTGAACACAGGGGACCTCAAAACAAGTAATTCTGGTAAAAGTTCGAATTCGAAAATTCGACCCGATTACGATACTTCCTTTGTAGTAGTAATACCTTTTTATATAGAGTAGTAAAAGTAACTAAAAACTAGGAAAAGTACTTACCTGCAGTTTACAAAAGATAAGGGGATGGTTGGATATTTAAAACACCGAGTAACTTGAAACAGTTGAATATTAACTATATCTTCTTTCGTGAAAATGTTCATATAAGTGTTTAAATGCACATGTTTAATGACCATTAGTTCCATAAAAATATATTTAAATTGACGTCCGCATACAGTCACGGTAAGTAAATAATTATAAATAACTTTTTAGATGCATAGCAATTACAGAAGGAAATGTGATATATGATTTAAGATTTATTATAATAAATGTGATATTACCTTTAATTTCTATTTCCCCCGTGAATTGATTTCAATTACCCCACACACTATCGGATAAACGAGAATGGCCATAATTTTTATTTCCTTGATTTTTGTAATTGTTATGATAATTTTAAAAAAATTTGATCTATGTTTTTTTCTAAAGTAGATAAGTAATGTTAATGATAAAACAAAAAAAATATTATATTTGTTATTTTGTTTTAATAATTAGGAGTATGATAAGTGAAATTGTTCTCAAATATCCCACTTTCCCTTATTTTTTTATGAGCTGTGGTAAATACACCAACCTTTTCCGACCAGAATTAGCCGCCATAACCCCATTTTACAGTTGTACATATTATTTCAAACTACTGAAACAAAAGTCTAAGCTTTAAAAATTATTACTTTATGAAACTTTTTTTATGGGTTTTTTTATTTTAAAAACGCGTTAACTTAGGCAATTGTAGTCATAAGAATTTCCTTTTGCTACCAAAATTCAATGCGAAATTAAACAAAATATAAGTACGAAAATAAAGGATTGTCTAAAAAAAAAGAATACCTACTTATTAATTTTATTTTATCTGTAAAATAAACTCTTTTATTATATGTAGGAATGTGTCGAAGTAACAAAAAATATTAGGATACAATTTTACGTGGACTAATATACTTTATTTAAATTTAAAAATAAATTTTAGTAATGTAATATATTAACTAAAATTTATTTGATAAAAACATTTAAAGAAAATCAATAAAATATTCGATACAAGGAAAAAATTAAAATTTATAATCAAAATATAAGCTTTCAGTTCTGTCAATTAACAAATTCGAATTTACTTCAATTTTTTTCATATAATAATGAAAGTACATCCTTCATTTCTACTGTTTTGTGCAATTTCGCTCCTGTTTTTGATTTTTAATTTGATATGTGTTTAACTCACACCTAATAAAATCACATTTTGTAAAATATATAATATAATCACATATGGAGACATATTAGTTCATTATAATAATTTCAATATAACAATAATAAATTTTCACATTTTTCTTTAAATTTTTTATAGATTAAATACATTCTTTCTATGTTATATAATTTATTATTTTTCTTAAAATATTTTTTTTCTTTTTGGCTTATTTTCTTATAATTCCTTAAATACATAAATATTCGTTTAATTTAATAATTATAACATATAGGTAATAATTACATTTATTTGTTATACACTTAACAAATGTAAAAGAAAAATGAAGTTTATAGAGGTAGGTATACATTTTAGGTGACGATAAAAATGCGTCTTGATTCTTGTAAGAATGAAAAGAACTGTTTTAAATGTGCACATTTCTTCAGTTTTATCATTGAAAACTTTAAATAAGTAATGAAAACTTTTTGGTAGATAAATTTCATAATACCCGTATTTAGAATTCTTTAGAAGGTCATTATAAAAAATAGTATTTTATGCGTATACGGATTAAACGTTAAATCATAAAGATTACATATACCTTTTGTTAGATTTAGTTTAGAATTCTTATTAAATAAAAGTCAATGGGCTGACGTTTAAACACTTAACTTTAAGGAACAAAAAAGTGCAGATGTATTAAGTTGAAATTAATATCAAATAGCATATCTTTATCATTCAAAACAGTGGTTTAACAATAGGGTGGTATTGCGGCAAAATGCCCTTAAGAGACCCCTGCACGAGAGAACCTTGAAGATCCTTCAGTTATAGTCACATGAGTCAGTTTTATACATTAAGGTAGGAGCTTATCTGATCAATTTATGGTTTTTCACGGTTTACATTTTTCAAACGGTATACTTACGCCGCTGATTCAAAGTTAAAGATCCGCAGCACTTAACTTTATTTTCAAGCTACTTGACTTACATTTGACTTAAAATCGAATCAAACTTAAATCAAATATAGGTATTAATTAGATATATGTATTCCAATATCAAGTCAAGCATTTGCAAGCTATTTTATTTGAAAGTTAAAGTATTACACTCAACTCATTGTATAAAATGTTCAGTTACTTGACTTGATGAACCCCTATTGAAACCCCTTTTCCGTTAACAAATTTCCGGTGTTTCCAAATTATTTGTACCCTTTTTACCACACCTTCCCCTATTTCCAAATGACGCTACCGCTTACTGACCCACGGGCTGGTATTGAAAAAACTTTTAACAAAAATTTACTCACTTCACAAAAAGGTTCGCCACCCCTCGTCTAAGAGAAAACAACTAAGTACCTTTTTCTACCTCCCTTTGGTACATCCATGAGTCTTTCCCTGATATTTGTCATTAGTGACATTTGTCGAGAAATCTCATTGAGAGGGAACTACTGGAATAAAACCATAGGTATAAGGTATCTAACAAAATGTTATGAGACACGTTATTGAAACTTTAATTCAGGCCTCTCCTGGTCCCTACTTTTGCATCTGGTTGTTAGTATCAATAGCAAGTAGCAAATTTTAACATGGGGTACCCATTGTTCAGGATAACTGCCAACAAGTTTAACCATATCCGTAAACCAATAGTATACCTATGTTCGTAACATGTTGCGTAGTATAAATAACTCAAAAGCTTGAAATTTTCGGAATAAAATTACACTACAATACCGTTATATCTAATAAACAACAACAAATGCTTAATTTTATTAAAAATATATTTTTTTTTTAAATTTTAACACAAAATGGAAGAAATAATCTTAAGCCACGTCTTTTAATTTATTTTCCTTTCAATAACCGAACTACTAGAATTTGGTTGAATCAACGGCTCATTTTCGAAGGCTCAATTTCTATTCGTTATTTATAAATACATTTTTAATCAATATAAGCCTCCATTACGTACAACAATGAGAAGATCTTGGCGATGAAATGTTAAAATTCAATGTTAAAAACACATTGACAACCTTTTAAATTTAAAAAGAAAATTAAATTTTTTTGTTTCCTAAAGGAATATGTATCTGTTTCAATTTTATGGAGCGTTCATACATTTCAACTAAAATCGCTCGACGATTTTCAATTATATAGGCCGTAGCGAGGGTAGAAGCACGAGAAGTGAAGCACAAACTAACAGAGTTGAAAGCAAATTGACCGGCTGGTCGACTCGAATAAAGCTCATCATTTGAACGACAACAAGTTTGAACGAGTCAAACTTTTGGTCGTTCAGGGGATGAGTCTGATTCGAGTCGACCAGCCGGTCAATTTGCCTTCAAATCTGTTGGTTTGTGCTTCACTTATGCCGCGTTCACACGGTCAATCTTTTAGACCGTATCGGGGTAAGTGACGCGAAAAGTGAAGCACAAGCTAGTCGAATTGGAAGCAAATTAGGCAGAATTGAAAGAAAACTGACCGGGGTCGACTCGTTCAACAAAAGTTTGACTGAGTCAAACATTTTGTCGTTCAAGTCGATCGAGTCGACCCCGGTCAGTTTTCTTTCAATTCTGCTCAATTTGCTTCCAATTCGACTCGCTTGTGCTTCACTTCTCGCCTCACTTACCCCGCTACGGTCTAAAAAATTGAAAATTATCGTTCAACTCAAGTTGAACCGTGTGAACGCGGCATTTTCGCGCCTTTACCGCCGCTACGGCCTATATGATTGAAAATCGTCGAGCGATTTTAGTTAAAACGTGTGAAACGCCCCATTAAAAACTCCTTTGATTGCCAATAGTTTTATCACGTCGTTATTTATTAGTCAAACAAAAACTAAAAGTAAAATACAAGTTTTGGAAAATTTCATCGCCTCCGACATAAAATTCAAAAATATTGTATGAGTAGGTACAGAAAAATTTTAATTTGCAAAAGTTGTTAAAATTATTTTGAAACGCCTTTCTATAAAAATTAAATTTTTTTGTAGGTATTTGATTATTAGATATAAACATCAACGAATACTTATTAAAATAGAATTAAATGATTAAAAATATATTATTGATTACTTATGACTTTAAACAATAAAGGCGATCATAAATAAAATAACAAATATTTTAAAAAAATATTTTTCTTTAAATCTTGCTTAAAATACAACACATGATCCTACAAGAATCTTGACAAAAATCGATATTTTCATTCCTTTTCAAGATTTTCTTCAAACTTTTGTGAATAATATAACTAGTTTAACATTTGGGAAGAAATAATAAAAAATAAAAATCATGTTTCACATCTTTTATTGAAATTAGATTTGTTCCCGATAAAAATTAAATCATACCTACATTGTACGGCACAAGTCGCATGCACATTATGAAGTTAGGTAGGTATGATAGCTTAAAGCTTTTCATATTGTGCATGACTTTAACCGTACGGTGTACGGTTTTATTTTCACCGGATACAACCGTAATAACACACCTAGAAATGCAAAATATTGACTCTCTTTTTATTATTACTTATACATATTGTTTGAATTGTTCTTCTAAATTAAATGGGCCATTAAATTTTAATGGAATGTATTAATCATGTTATTGTACCTAATACTGATTTTTTACTAATGATGAAAACATGCAAGGCGTAGCTACTTCATAGATAACTACTCGAAGCTAAATCAGAGTTTTGATTTTTTATAAATAAATAAAAACCTTGAAATTAGTTCTCAAAATTAATTCCACAAGTTAAGACATTACAATATTGTAAGCAAGATTTAACAGAACAAGTTATCAGTCGTATACAAAAGCGAAATTAACATGCTCAAATATTCTTGCTAATAGGTATATACTTATGTACAGGGTGGAATCTAAAGAACTGTCAACATAATATTAAACATATAAATTAAATACTGTTATATATGTTTTAAGCTATTGATTTTTAACACAAGTTTGGAATACTGTTGAGTTAGAAAATTTTGTCTACATTTATTCCAGTACCGTTTTTAACATTCAGCACACAAGTCCTGTCCCAGGGACTCCTACCCCCTGAGGAAGACAAAAGTTCTATGTATTCGTTTACGCCATTGGTTGCCAACTTTACAAAAGGATCTGATTAACATTTTTTTTTTTTTAATTTGAGGACTGGATGATAGATAAATTCTAATTCTGTTTAGCGTCTAACTAGAACGTTAAATGCTTCTATTAAGGCAATACATTAGGAAAAAGTTAAAACGAAACCAAAAAGACCGAAATATTTTTTTCGTTTATACGAATCTCAATTTAAAAAAAAGTATGGTATTATAATGATAATTGGCACCCTAGTTAATGGCCTAGGGTGGATTTATGCCACCCGAAGCGAACGATGAATTTTTAGCTCAATGTTTTCGCAGTTAAACAGCATTTTTAAAAAAATAGAATTCTTTGATATTTCAAACTAACACATACTCAAAATAAACCTTTTTTCTTAAAAGAAAATTTTAATTTTCGTGTTTTTACAACGCACAGTCTTTACCTTACATTCGTCTTAATTCTGGAATGTACCACTTATTTATTGCTAAAATACCTACAAAGTTAATGAAACTTTTCTCAAATTTTATTAGTTAATGTCTTTATTTAATAAAAGAAAATTTAAACTATTTTCGTGAAATTAGTCAGCATATGTACTTCCGCAAAAATGGTCGTCCTCCTGATTAATATTGTTGTCTTGGAGATTCAAAAGATATTCTACGACTACACAAATTTTACGAATTTTTATTATGTTTGACAAATTATAAATATCATAGCCTGATTTTCAGATACCTAGGAGTAGTAAACTTAACCGCTTGTTGCCTCGTCCATATTTGTACCACCCAGGGAAAAGACCCCCTTTGCCCCCCCCCCCCCCCCGCTCATACTATACCATTGACCTTAGTATTATTAAGTAGAGTGGGTAACGAAAAAATTATTAAAAAAAATTATTGGTGTAAAAATTTCTTTAGACTCTTCTGAATCCAGATATGACTTCAAAAATGTTTTTTTAGCACCAGAAGTGCCAAAAAAAATGTTTCAAATAACGAAGTAAGCACCAAAAAAACGATAAAAATATAAAATCAAAAGAAGAAATCTAATCATAACGTCAATACAAGCGGAAGAAATGATTCTAAATGTTTTTGGTCTCTCCTGAGAAATCACGTTTTATCGGGCAAATCAGCTCTTTTCCCGGGATCTGACATACTATTTAGTTGCCTCATATTTTTTTGATCTTATAATAGTGCTGTTAGATCAAATGAAACAGACGGTAGACGGAAAAAAATTCCAATAATGAAAAAATTTGAAACTTGTCGCTATCATATCAAAACTACAAAATTTAGAAGAATTTTTTCTGCTTATAATGTCATAGTTACATCGCTGAAGAAACTACCTACTCTCACCAAAGTCTGATTCGTAGTTTCAGAGAAAAATTTACATAATATGTAAACATAGGGGGTATGTAGGGAGAGTTTCTCCATAAGGATAAGCTCGGTACTTACTCTCCTTACTGTTACCTAATCAAATTTCATTTTAATCGCTTTCAATACAAACTTTCTGCAAAAATCGGTAAAAAAGTATCCAAAATCGGAAATTTTCAGAGCTGAAATAAATCTGTTAACGGCCCAGATACGGCTTGAGGCTCTGATGTTGGGACCAATAGTATGATCTTAACAAATTAACACACTAACATTGTAAGCTGAATAAGGATTATTTGGTAAGTAACATACAATAAAAAATTGATTTTAAAATATATTTTCAAACTGAAAACAAATTAAGTCTACCCAAGGGTACACCCAAGTTTATGTTCTAAGGTTTTATCTACTTATTTATATTTGATATCGCGCTTATATCAGCGCGCATTTGTCAATCGCGGTTATTGTGAATCACGCTTAATAACATTAATAAATTTGCATATCTAGTACTTAATAAAAACATTTAGTTTACGTTATAAAAGGTAGAAGTAGCTACGTCTCTAAACGCCTAAACTTTTGCTTCTTTAGAAAAAGATAGGTAATCTTATTTTCTGTAAGAAATATTCTTAAAAACGAAATGAAAATATCGTGATTGTATCAACAATATAAGTGCAATATTTAACAATCGTTGCTGAAAATATTTTACCTCAGCAACATTCTGGTTCAGGTAACTGATCGTGACTCTTTGAAAACTTGTCGTCTATTGACCTTACTTTACTTGTTTTCCATCAAGGTTTGTAACTGAAGAACCAAGTCTCGTGCTAATTGTAGCACAGCCTGGGCGTCGTGATGTTCAGCCATTTCTACAATAAAACCAAAATTAGATACTCGATACTCTTTACAAAATCAATTAGTTGGCATACCGTTGAAAAATTTAATGATATCCGTAAAATCCATACTATTCGATAAAATAATATCACGATAGGTTTCCAATAAGGCCAACGCCAAGAACAGGACAAAATGTGGCGATGAAATTTGCCTTGCCGCCCAAATTACTTCCCACGCTGCGTAAACATCCGCATAGAGAAGTTCTCGTTTAAAATCCAACAAAAACCAACGATAACAGAAATATAAATGCGTATAATCGCCATAGGCGTGCATTAACTCATACATTTCCGCGTCCAAAATTTGTATCAGTGAACGCATATTAGCCAAATGTGTATCCATTGCTACACCATTCGGAAAATTGTCCAGCATCCGTTCCATTAAATGACAAAAACAAGCATAGGCCAAACTTTCGTCGTCTAGGATAACAAGAAGAGGCGCAACTAAGTCACACATCCCTTGCATATAGCCAACATCCAAATGTTCCCAAACAAATGTACACATTACATTCCGTAATTTTTCTAAGTTATCTCCACTAAAGTACCAATAGTTTCTGTCGCAACGTTGTACATCTTTATCTATGCGATGCAAATTTAAGCCGAAAGTTTCCAGAAGTTCTGACTGAAATAAAACAACAAAATATATATATTCTAGTGAGTGCAAAATTTTATATTGTATAGGTAATATGAACGTAAAAGTTATATAACGAGTATTCTGTTGATATTACATAACTGTTACGTGGTGTGACATTTTACGCTCACTGGGTAGTGGCTATCCGCGACTTTGTAGGTACATGTAAAATTTAACAAAATAAGTTAACACAATTCAAGTTTAAGAAAATAAACTTCCCAGTTAGCACAAAGCGTCCAATTACTTAAGGAAGTACTTATTCTGGTTAAGAAATTCGGAAAAATCGATTTTTCTTTTTCTACATATTTTCATAGTTTAATCCTTTGAAAATATGTCTTTAAGAAATTTTTCAAAATTCAAATAATTCTTAGAGTTGCAGCTTATTTTCTGACGCACCAACAAATAAGCAATAACATGACCTCAAACTTTAAGCGCGTTTTTCTCGAAACTACTTTTTTCGAGACGGTGTGCATGATATCTAAAGTTCTACGCAACTGATTCACTTTCAATTTGACATAGAGCTTTTTTATATATAAGAGCATCGCACTACGATGTGTTTTTTTCATTTTTTATATTTCAAAAAAATCTACAAGGCAAAAATAATAGAGAAAAAACGTTACACATTTTTCAAACTACAACCATTTTCTGAAAACCCCTTTCGTAGTGCTATTACTACATCTTGCTTCTATAAAGAATTAAAAAAACAAAATTGTTTCAAATCACTAAAATGACTGGAATCCTGCACACTAGAATACGCCATTTTTTCGTGAGCCTCCACTTTTGCGGCCTACAGTTTTTTTTTTCAATTTCGATTGTTATTTTAACCACCTTCTGCCATGTAGATTATTTAACATTATAATTCATACTTAAATATTTATATATAATTTAATTAATATTTGTATCCTTGGATCCAAATTTTTGTATCCTTGAAATAACTAATAAAAAATGGGCTATAAAAATATTTATTGTTTTTTATGCTCTCCAAACACACTCAAAATTCGGGCGTTTAAACCAGAATACCCTTTTAACACTTCTACAACCTAAGAAAACATAACGAAAGAATGTTGTATAACTGGTATAGAACTGTTACGTAGTTGGGCGTTTTAATTTTACTGGGTTCTGTTTGTAAAGAAAGAAATAACAATTTCATATTACCTACTGGAATTAACAAGAACAAATTAAGCATATAAAATATGTAGGGGAAACCGGGGCAAGACGAAGCTCGGGGCCGGATGGGAAAAGTGTTTTTGTGCGTGACTGGTGAACACAACAGAGCCTAACAAGGTGTCATTCGGGCGATGTTCGGTCACGTCACACGAGTCTAATCGGCTCGTCTTTGTCACTACTTGTTTTGGCTGCGTGGCGAGAAAAAACAGCTTTTTGGAGAATTTTTACCAAGTATATGGTTTCTAAGAAGATGTGCACAGAGGTAGATATCAGTGCTATTATAAAATGTTAAGACGTACTTTTAGTAATGGTGTAATACTAATGAATTTAGATTGGATTTTTGCAATAAAATTTTTGTAGGTTGGAACTGTTGTAACTTTTATAAAATATGTCTAATGGGGCAAAAAGGTCGGGGCATAATGGGACTGCAACAAATAATAAAAAAGTAAGAAAAACAAAAAGAAACCTGAAAAAAGCATTTTGATAAAAGGCACAAAAAAGAAACTGAAACAAAAAGTAGTTCATCTAAAGAAGAAAATGATGACTGTGCTTGCATCTATTGCGGGTACCTATACTCAGAGTCAATCGAAGGTTGGGTTATCTGCAACGTATGCCGTGTATGGGCACATAATTCCTGTGCTGGAGTTGATGGAGAAGATGAAGAAGGGCACACTTGTTAACAATGTCTGAATGATTGTGTGATTGATGTCTGTAAAACCTTGAATATAATATGTAATATGAAATTTAATATACATATGTCCTCGTTTTGCCCCGCAGCGTTTCCCATTTTACCCCACCCGTGGGGCAAGACGGGAAATTTGGGAACTTTTTTTAAAATTATATTTGTCAAAACAATTATGTGATTTTAGACGTTACAAGGTATAATTATAGTAGATAAGTCTATACGTTTTATTTCTTTTGTAAAAGAATTTCAATAAAGAGTTTATTTTTCTTTCTGTGACGATTTTTGTCTTAGCTATCCCGTCCTGCCCCAGTCTCCCCTACGTTAGGTAGAAAGAGTAAAACTGTTACATTTAATGTTTTTATCTTCGATGATTTAACTTCTAACGTATTTGTCAGTCAATCGTCTACTGTTTTATATAAAAAGATATAAGGTGTACATCTAGTTTAATTATCTTACGCTATAAATTCCACCATTAGAACTTGCAGGAGAGACGCAATTTGATTGGTTTGCATCTAAATTGGTCCCGTTTTCCTCTGGAACTGACGTCAAAGCTGTTGATGAACCCGTAGTATTTGTTTCCATCATTGAGCCATTAACGTCCACTGAAGGGTTTGTAACGATAACACTTGTATGTTGACTCGAAACAACATCTTCTTTTTCAGCTACTTCTGGTTCTTCTTCTTTCATGACAGCGTCTTCTTCATTGGCTTCAACACCTTCATCCTCCGAAATACTCAAATCCTCAAATACCTAAGAACACAGCGATTTTAAAGTAAATAAAATAAACAAAAGGTGTAAAACATATTTTATTCCTTAAAATCTGGAAGTGAGTTGTAAAATCATTTCCAGTAAGAATTATTTATTTAAAAACCAACACCTTTTGAAGAGGCAATACAGATTAATTTGTTCTTAAATATTATTAAAATCATTAATACTAAAACTCCCAACGTTTAAAAGTCTAGAAACCGAAAACTTCGGTGGCCAAATTCCTGCAGCCCAGAATCTTGAAAGTCTAACATCCCGAATACCCCAATTACAAAAATTCTCGTATTAATTTTACCTATTTCTTAGTTGGCTTCCACCATCTTGTGATAAAAAAATTTTAAATATATTTGTACTTATTTTAAGGTTTTGTTTTTCACAAGAAAAGGACGTCTTTTCTAACTTCTTACTATATTTTTAAAGTATAACTTCTTTAAGCGCGCTGTACTTGGGGAGTAACTGGTGAATGTGTTACAGAAGCGTTACGAAAAGTGTGATCTGGCGAGGCAAACAGAAGTTGTGAGGGGAGATATACGTTGGTAAAGACAGAAAGAGAGAGAGATACGTTCGTATATCTAACACACAGTGCAGGCCTATTCTCCGATTCCCTTTTGTGCGGATCTTCGTGAATCCCCACTCTTACATTGAGTTTAACGTCTAGAGTCGAGAGTTTACATAGATCTAGGTCAGCGGTCGGGGAACTTTTTTAACCATTACCCCAAAATATTTTTGCCTAAGTCGATACTACCCCTTCATTTTGAAAAGGAGGCAATCAATGTAGGTATAAATGTACGGTAAATGAAGCATTATTTATTGAATTAATTTACACGGATAATAAAAAAATTGCATGAAAATAATAAGTATGTACTTAATATAGACAACAACAAAAAAATTATCATATTGGGAAAAACAAAACAAAAATCAATTGAATACTTTTCCCTTCAGGTTTTGGAGAGTTGATGTAACTTTATTTTTGTTAAAGTTTGGGCTTTTTGATTTAAGTTTAAAGAATGGTTTGTAAAAATACTAACACGCTTAAAAATAGAAAAGTAGAAAAAATTCCTTATTACCCCCAAAAATGTCATTTTTACCCCATTTGGGGTAATTTACCCCGGTTCCCCGACCACTGATCTAGATGCACTGTAGGAGCAAGCGAGCCCGTACATTTCTTTTCTCTTTATCTCATTACTCGTTGTTCTTATCATAAGCCTATTGTTTCAGTCTGGCAATCTACTACAGTAATTACTGATGTAACCAATAATGAAAAGAATTAATAAAAATTAAAAAAATATATATATATATAAAAAACCTTTTTTTTAAAACTGGTCTTGTTTCCAAAATGCACTAAAAGGTAGAAAATAAATTTTATATTAGAATTTACAAAAAGAAAGATATATTCCCTATATTCCAAATTAATATAGCCATCAAAATTAAAAGTGATACAAGAATCTATAATCGTATGTTAAATTTATCATCCTAACTATAAGACCAGGGTAAGCAATTCTAAGCATTCTAAGGAAATATCTAGAATCAAAATTAAGGACATCAAAAAAGCTTAATTTTTTTACTTACATCGTTACTAAGATCTCGTTGAATTCCAGCTGGGGGTACCGTTTCACCACTGGTACTCTCAGAACTAAGTTTTGCTATTGCCGTTGCTGTTGTTTCTTTATCTCTTTGCCGAACAATCGCTTCAACAGCCAACCACTCCGACATGGTGGTCTCATAAACATGCTTAGTTTGATCAGCCAATTCGGTTCGTTCGTTTGGAGCACTTCCGAACTTATAATGTCCCAACAAATACGGCCACACTTCTTTGCGCAGTTCGTGTTCAATACCACCATAATACGTTAAACGATAAACTTCATTTGCATCACTACAAATTCCATCTTTGCACAATTCTTCCCATTTGGCCTTAGTGAGACCACCCTCTGCACCATCTCCAGGTACGATGTTTAGCTGAACAAGACCGGATAAGTGGGTTCGAACAGTACGTAAATGTCGACAGTAGGCTAACCATCCGTAAAATGCTCGGGAAATTATCTGCCGCCGCATTGTAGTACAAACCATTTGAATAGTTGGTGGTGGTGTCATAGTCACGTCACAACCACTGGAACTATCGCTACTGGTTGTAGAAGAACTGGCTAATGGAGCTCGAGGAGTAACGCATCGAGTTCGAACTGGTTCTAACTGTTCGACACATTTGCGAATTTCTGGTTGATGATCGATTCGAGATACAACTCGAAACACGTAATCGACAGATTCCTGGGTTTCAGATTCATTGGGTGACTGGTGATGCACGATTGTTGGACGACGACGTGTTCGTGATGATGGGAATGCTTGTTGAGACCATAGTGGAGGTTCAAGCCGTCCGTGGGGTAATAGGCCGGTTTCAAGACAACTTAGAAAGACTAACAAATGACCACCACGTGGAAAATGAATTGGAGGACACTGTACTCCATCTTGACCGACAAGAATCACCGTTCCTCCTTCATCTTCAGATTGATGACAATGTACATAGACAATTTCGTCTACCCGGACGTTTAAAGCATACTGCCAGTAGATGCTGTTAAAAAATAACAATAAATAAACTACTGAATGATCCGATTTTGATGTGCTTTTATTTTATTCGGTAAGATGCGTCTCAAAGTTTCAATTTTAATTGAAAAATTAACTTTCTATTAAAAATGCAATTGTACTTTTTTTTTGTTAGATATATAAATACTTGTATAATAAAGTGATCTCCATTTTAATTTGGAGAAAAAAGTTTACCACTAATAAAAGAAAATAAAGGATAAAACAAAAATTTTTAACGAGAGTTTGAATGATCTTATCTGATCAATGATTTTTACTCATTACTTTTTACTAAAGAACTTTGTTTTCTTTAAAGATGGGAACTCATTTTAACTCAAGAAATCAATTCCATCTTTTTAGGATTGGCAATTAGAGAATGAAATAGTTTATAAGTTATTTTTTTGAGAATGGGATAATTTTGATAATAGTTTTTCTGTTGAATAAAATTTACTTTTGAAATGATTTTATTACAAAGTAAGAGCGAATTAATAAAATATTTAATTTATAGTCCGCTTTTGTTAAGTTCTTTTTCTTAATAAGACACTCGTAAGTTGTTGCTAAGAACTTCAATTTTAATATAAAGATATCACCTCAAAGGTTTAGTAATCTACATATAAACGAATGATGTCTGTCCTTAATGCATTCCTTAATTGTTCGGCCGATTCCGATAAAACTTAAAATAGTTGTTGTCTGAATTTTCAGCACAACCCCCACAAGGGTTCACCAGGGAAAATTGAGTGTGAAAGTCATTTATATATACGCATTTGTTTGCCTCACATTACCCCTACTTGATAGTGGTAATCTTGATACGACGTTTAAGCTTAATAGCTTCTGCACTCATCGAGGGTGTCCCAAAAGGGATGAAAAAGTGGGTGTCTCAAAAGGTGTGAAAAATGAGAGTCCCAAACCAAAAATTAAAGGTTGCCAAAAAGAAGTAAAAAGGGGGGGGTGTACCAAAAAGGATTGAATAATATAGAATACTTAAAAATGTAAAATTATGTCATTAATTAGTGCTCCTCTCACGTACGGAAAGAGTGATGAATAAACTAAATTTTTCGTGTAATGATAGATTATAAGACAATGGATACCAAAAAAATACTACAGCGTGTACCAGCTAGACCGGCCATTAGAAGTTTCCGGAGAACCTGAAATAATAGAAATCTTGTAATAACAAATATTTTAGGAAGGTAGCTCCAATTCAGTTAGACTTTAATCCCAATTTTTGGATTTCTATTATTTCAGGTTCTCTGGAAACTTCTAACGGCCGGTCTAGCTGGTACACTCTGTATATCTTGAAATAACGGACGGTTCTGTGAGGTAAATAATTTTTTGTAGCAGAAACTACGAAACGAAGTTTATTGAAAGTTAGCATCTACTAAGCAGCTAATTAATTAGTTTAATTTAGAAACGCTCATCAAAGTGAGCAGATATCAACTATTGTAGTTATACATATTGTCACAAATCCAAGACACCCATTTGTGTCTGGCGCCCGAAGGGCGGGTTTAACCAATAACCAGCGATAAGAATTGCACAAAAGGATGGACCCCCTGAAGTAGTTTTATGACCACGGATTAACATTACAAAGGAGGAGACAAGGACGCATTGTTCTAGTATTTTCTCCATTGATTTACCAATGGATAAGAGAAAGACAGGCGCTTAGATTACAAATAGAAAATTCTAGTAACGGATGATTTATGGTTTGGAAAGTTCTCGACCGATGATCGGTTACTATAAATAACCCGAAAGATGGACCAACAAGTCAGTGTTCAATTAAATGTTCGACGAGTATTAACATAAATCATCGAGTGTTCATCGACAGTGTTAAAATAGTGGAAGTGCTCAGTGTTAAAGTGAACAGTGTTATATAAATTGTGAACATTGTTAAATAAAGTGTACATTGTGTATATAGTGAAATTTAAACAGTACTGTGACTATTGTTGACAGTGAACATTGTTGTAGTGTATAAGTGTTAGATAAATAAATAAACAATTGTTAAGAAATAAATTCGTAGTCATTATACACAAACCAACGAACCCGTAAAAACGTTACAATATTATAAAAGTAACTTTTAATCAAGCCCTCTAATTTTTGTTTTTCATTGTTTTGTTTTAGAGTTGAATATGATATCTATTATTTAAAAGTATTTTAGATAAAATTAAATAAGTATAAATGCTAACGATACTTCTTACACGTAAAATTTTGAACTATATATTAGGGGGACCGGAAAGTAATGTCGTTTTTCTGCATGTCAATATTTGGTTGTCATTTGTCAGCTCATTGTTTGGTTCAGAGGCGTGCCAAAGACATTGGAAGTTATAGTGACTTCTTTACTTATAGATAATTGAATTACAATTAGTTTTTTATAATTTTGTGTAAATGGCCAGTCAAATATCAGAAGAGGTACAAATCCGGCATTGCATGCTTTTTGAGTTTCGCAAGGGAAGTAACGCAACGGTCGCTACCAAAAACATTTACGATGTTTATCCAAATGCATTGGACATTCGTAAATGCCAAAGATGGTTTTCCAAACTCAAATCGGGTAATTTTGATCTTTCCGGCTCGAATAGATAGATAGAGGAAGACTATCAACGTTAGATAACGACGTCCTAAGAGCGGATCCGTGTCAGACGGTCGAGGAATTGTCAAACAGTCTTAACCAACCTTGGTCGACCATCCAAAAACATTTGAAGCAGTTTGGGAAAGTAAGAAGAGCAGGTGTTTAGGTCCCGCATATTTTTTCCGAACAGAACAAGGCTAACCGATCAATGACATGCAACTTATTGCTTCAACGACACAACACAGAAGCGTTTTTTGATCGCTTAATTATAGGAGATGAGAAATGGGTCCTGTATGACAACCCAAGACGCAAAAGGCAGTGGCTCTCTCCAAATGAAATCCCTCGGAAGGCTGCTAAGCAAGGTACACCCAAAAAACGCTTTTGTGTGCTTGGTGGATTATTGGCGGCATTGTTCATTTTGAATTGCTGAAACCTTGACAAACTGTTAAAGCAGACCTCTACAGTGGACAATGGTGGGGAATATCTCATTGATTATAAATAGACTCGTTAAAAATGTATGTGTTTGTATTTAGCGTAAAAAACGACATTACTTACCGGTCCATCTAATAGTTACAAAAATTAGTTCTAATTTTTACAAAAATGAGTTATTTTAAGTAAGCTTTGCTGAACAATCGCTTTTAAATGTATTGTATGTACTTAAGGAAATGGCTCTATTAGTTTTAATGATAAAGTTTTAATGATTTGCAAGTAATATCAAAAAAAAATTCCCCGATTATCACCGCATAAACGTCATCACGTTAAAGATATTGTATAGGCAACAAGTATGTCAGATTGACAACGCGTATTGTGTATATATACACTAAATCTGGCCCAACAATGGTCATGCAACGGTGTTTGAATGTGTAAAACGTTATAAAAGTTATCTGATTTAAAATCTATTTTCGCAAATACAAAGATTGTTTTGCTAACTAATCTATAGTCTAAGTATACGAAAGATGTTTAAACAGTGTAAGTTAGATAATCGCGAATACGAGCATGAATATTTGGAATATGATTTTGCGACTGCGAATATTTAAAAACAAAAGAACTTATTTTTGGTTTTAATTGTAATTTTAATTAAGTAAATAATATTAAAATATCAAATCTAACATACCTAAAGATCCGCTGATTTACTTAATTTTCCCACTATTTGACTTAAAGTCAAGTCAAACTCAAGTCAAATGATAATATTTAAATAAGAGCTCGAGTTAAATTTGCAAGTTATTTCGTTTCAAAGTTAATTTACTAAGCTTAATTCATTGCAAAAAATGTCCAATCACGTGTCTTAATGATATAATTAAACATATGATGTCTAAACATATGATTAGTGATACAATTTTAATGGTGGCAAATTATTTTTTAAAAACAACTATCTGATTACTTTCTCGTCCATGAATCAATTTGACTCACATAAAAATTCCTCTTTAACTTGTTGAAACTTTCATGGAATTTTAATTTGTAAAACTGTGTCATATAAATGTGAATATTTAAAATGATGCGAACATTCGTATCTTTGATTTATATTTTAGGGACGTATCGCATTGTTTGTTTGTAGGGTACTTACTAAAGGATTATATTTGATATATATTATAGTGATTAAAGATGAATAGGTTAAACTACTTAAGATTATAATTAAACGGTAAATACCTAGTATGATTTTTTCATTTTTCAGTTTTTCTTTTTAACATTAGATAGTTTATTTTAATGCTAATTATTAACAAATACCTAATACTAAGTCAAATCGTAGATTTAATCGAATATTTATTCGAGGCCTTGTATCTTTTATCAAACATTAATATCATATTTATACAGCTTTCTTCTATTTGAGCTCATATAATATAAACTTCGGTTATGATTTTCATTCTTCTTACGGCATAACAATTACTCCTATATACTAATAATTGATGTATTCGATTGAAATAAATACCAATTTTACATAAAAATCACAAAATAATTTTTTTTAAATGAATTTTTCAATGAAAGAAATTAGTTCAGGTTGTCTAAGATCAGCTTTATTTTGTTTTAAATTTTCAAGTTTCGCGACGTTTCGTTGCTAATAGCAACTTTTTTAGGCCTCTTAAACTTTTTTTTTAATATCAAAAGTTCAATTAATTTCAATATTATAGTCATTCAGTTAAACTCATTCAATTTCGTTTACCTTTTGTCTTGAATTTCAGGCTCAGAAAACCCATTCATGAGTTGATTTGGCGTCCATTTAATCGTCAACGATTGAGCTGTTTGATGCAAACTCAAATATCCTGCCATCGACTCCGATAACTCCTTCTACAGACCCAAAACGAAAAATACAATTAAGAAATATAATAATTCATTTGTCCAAGAAATTGCTTACAGGCGATACTAAAACATTATTTTTTCCATATAACAATGTGGCACGTGAGTTTTGATGCAACGATTCTACATAGTCTTTGGCAACCAAATTAGTACCGCTCCTACTGTTAATAGAGTCTTCAGAGCTGGTGTTGAGCGAACGTCGAAAGTTTAAAATTGGCCGATGAACCGACGGAGGCGTCGTGTGGCCTGAAGAAATTCGATGTCTTTGCACCAGCTCATCGGCTGGAGGATCTGTCCAATAATGATCAATAGTTTTCGTACGCGAATATTCCAGTGCACAAGGACCCACTAGCAATGAACTAAGTATAGAGCCATAGTCAGGGTCTGCAACTAAAGCATCCCGATCATAATATCGAGTTGCATGTGTGGCCAAATGGTCAATGATTCGAGCCAATTGTTTCTCATATAAAGCCAAACGAATCCATAAATGACGGGGTTGTGATTGCGAGTTAATTGTATTTGATTGTAAAGGAATCGTTGACGTGGTTGAATTAACAATAGACGATCTTTTAGCTAAGGCTTGTGATGAAGACATTGTAAGTGCTGATGGAGACTTGTTAATACTTGTACTTTCTCCGCTTGATGAAGAACGGCGATTTGGGTCGTTATTTTCAACATCTTGTATCTTTTTGCTTATAACTGCTGCCTCGGGACAGTGCTTTAACAAACACATAAAAAATAAATTAAGGTTTCAATGTTCCATATTGAAGTCTTACTTTGGCGATTTTGTGGAGTAAAGCTGTGGTTGATGAGGTTTTGAATAAGCCTAAAGCTCGACGTCGAAGTCCTTGACTAAGACAAGCTTCAACGGCGGCACATAATGATAAAACACTACATGATTCCTCGTAAACAAATTTTCGTGTAACAGCTTCTTCCATCACCTGCTTCACCTCCTTTTTAACGGCAGCGATTAATCGCTCCTTATATTCGTTTTGTTCTAAATAAACCATATTAAAACAAAAATTTAGCTAAAAATCGATTTATTTATGCAACAAGTAAAACATGTGGGTGTTTAAAATGCATGCATATTGATTTTCTTCCATTTAGTACAGTAACCTAAGTCAATATTGACAAAACAGCGAAGAACAGCAAGAAATTGAGGCAATCAAGCGAAGATTGAAAATGCTTTGTTTTGAAGAGAAGAAATAATTAAAATAGGAAAATTCCATGATATTGTCCCTTACCGACGCCTATTAACGCCATATTTTCTCTGTTTATATTTAAATTTAATGTACTAAAAGAGGGATGTCGGGGGGGTATAAAAATAGGGAGCGGCGTCGCAACGTCGGGTTGAGGCTTGAGCGCGCTGTTGCGCTCCAGTCAAGGTCTTCCCTTATCAATAATCCAGGAAATCAATTAAACATAACATACACAACGCAATTGAGTTAAACATGAAATAAACGTTTAAACGTGGCCACGATTGGTTTACGATTGTTAAACAATTAGTGATAAACACAAATATAAAACATATTTACTTGTGCGTCCTTTCATTCCCAAAATCAATTGTTAACGCATTGATTTTAAATTTTGAACGCCGCATATGCGTCACTTCCACTTCGACTTAAATCCCACTATCATATGCCCCTAATTTCAAATTATTAGCTAGCGACATCTAGACAAAACATAAGACATTATAACTTGCATTGCTTTTTATCTCACTTACACTTCCATGTTTCTCCCTAGCTAATTTATCTACCCTTTTCTTGTCTCTCGTCTGTCAAATTGAACTGTCAAAATTTACATTTGAAATTTTCTAAATTTTCCTTACCATTAAAAGGAAAATGTCATATTTACAAGGTGGACACGTAAATATCGCCTTGGTTCAAGAACAAGCTCAAAAACAACTACTTGAACTATTAGACAAATGTGAGGGACCCAAAGTGATAATTTGGGATACAACCCTGTCGGGTCCTTTTGGTTTAATAGCAAAATACGGATTACTAATTAAACACGATGTGGTTCAAATGCTTGCATTACGTTCTGGTAACGTAACATCTATAAATGCTCGACATTTCATATTCATAACCCGTCCACAATTACATCTGATGGACTTGATCAACGAAAATGTCCAAAGCGACAAACGACTGAATCCTTCTGCTGCAAAGCAGCGTGAATACCACTTGATTTTCGTACCAAATTTTAGTTCTATCTGTGAAAAACATTTGGAGCATCGACGAAGTCGAGGAAGCTTTGCGACAATCGAACAATTTCCATGCTATTTATTTCCGGTTGAAAACGACGTGCTATCAATGGAACTAAATGGAAGCTTTCGGTATTATTATTTTATACTTAAATTGGTAATCTTGATGTTTAGCGTTGGTTATTATTTACCCATGTTAAAGCTGCGTTCTACTAGTAACTAGGTGCTTAAAGCGCTCGAAATGTTCTTTTAGTATCTAATGGTAGGACTGCGGCTAAAAATATGGCTATTAACTAAATATACGGCTACATATACTAAAAATACAAGTAAATATTTTAGAGGGCATCCATAAATAACGTCTCACGTTAAGGGGAGGGAGGGGCTTGACGAAGTGTGACATTGTGTGACAAGGGGGTGGGAGGGGTCTTAAATTTCGTGGCGTCACATTTCAAAATCTATTTTCATATAAGTGTTAAGTTTAACACGAACTTTGAACTATTAACATAAACTGAAACACATTTACAACACTATCTGTAGAAACATAAGGTTCAAATTGTTTTATTAGCCACTCGCTCTAATACACTGAGAATAAAAATTCACTTCTGACAACTGAATTTCATTTACGCCAACAAAATGATTTGATAGCCCATTGCCAATCGAATATTTAATACATAGATTTCATTGTCCGAAGAGAATTTTTTTTCTCGGTGTAGTGTTACGCGCCGATACTATTGCCCTTTGATAAATGCCGCTAAATGCTGCACCGTGTCTAACGGTGATATTGTTTTTATTTCATTTGAAAATTGACTTTCAAGATGATTAAGTTTGATCATTAATTAATATAATTAGTCGTTTTTTTAATGTTTGATTTGATGTTAATTTTATTAAAAAATAATTTAAACAAATTTTAGAACTGCTGTTTTAATTCAATAATTATTTGTAGATGTACAATTGTAAAATATGTGACGCCACACTAAGGAGGGGCGGGTCTCACAAGTGTGAACAGGTGTGACAAGGAAGGGGAAGCGGGTCAAAAAACATGAAGTTTGTGTGACGTAATTTATGGATGGCCCCTTAGCTAGTCCATATTACATAGATTCCTATCCTTTTATACTCTTCTCTAGTATTTTTTAGCAGTTTCTCTAAAATTTCTCCCCTGCTACTGTAGCGTAACCCTAATTTAACACCTATTGACATACACTTTTGTAGACACAGAGAAGGTTCTCTTTACCTTTACCTTCCATAGACTGAAGGTATTATTAGCATCGTGAGCGTCTAGTGGAACGCACCTTAAATAATCTGAAATTATCTACGGCTTTGTCTATTTTACTGTGTACTGTTGTGATTCACAATGACCCCAACTTTTTCTAATAGTTACCTCCATGTTTTTATAACTTTTCTCAGTAGTGGCCCTCACGAGGTTTTCCCATCTTTTTCGAAAAAAAAACATGGAACTTTTACACCATTTTTTAAAAGTTGGAAAGCCAAACGATAAATTTTTACAGTTACCAACGATAAACGCCAGATCACCCTTAAATTTAACATTTAATTTACCATTTTTTTTCCAGAGATTATCATTTAGATAGAGACCCGACCAGCTTATACCTAGTTGCTCAAGCTTTATTACAACTTCAACGTTTGTACGGACCCATCGGAACTATTTGGGGCAAAGGCCACGCAGCCCAGACAGTATGGGATTTAACGAAACGCCTAATGCTGGAATCTGGAGATATTCATAATGCAGGAACTTCATTTATTGATCAAATCCTGTTAATCGATCGTTCGATTGATCTAATAACCCCATTAATGACTCAATTGACTTATGAAGGTTTAATCGATGAACTATTTGGAATCAAAGATAATGCTGCTCATTTTCCAATTGAACTATTTCCTGATGATGCTGAAAATCGTAATGATTCTAGCGATAAAAAAACAACGAAAGCTATAATTTTAAATTCGGCCGACGAGCTTTATGCAGACTTACGGGACAAAAATTTCAATGCTGTTGGGTCTACGCTATCGAAACGAGCAAAAGTTATAAGTATACAATTTGAAGAGCGGCATGGCGATAAAACTGTGCAGGAAATTAAACAGTTTGTTGAAAAACTTCCCAATATGCTTGCTAATAAGCAATCGTTAACGACTCATTTTACGATAGCGGAAGCGATTAAGAATGTTACTGATACGAGTGAGTTCTTAGATACGCTTCAAACTGAACAGGATTTCGTTAATTCGATTGATACTGATAAAGTTTGTTCATTTATTGAGGAATTGATAGCACAAAAAGCCTCGCTGGTTAAGGTTTTACGGTTGATTTGCCTGCAATGTGCAACGGCATCGGGGTTAAAACCGAAAATTTTAGATTTTTATAAGAGGGAACTGGTTCAAGTTTATGGGTTGGATGTGCTTTTGACGATAATTAATTTAGAAAAAAGTGGATTGCTATACACACAATCAACTACGAGAGGATATGCTGTTTTACGTAAATCGTTGCATTTGACCATGGAAGATACATTTGAAACGGAACCGACTGATATAAGTTATGTCCATGGTGTTTACGCTCCATTAAGTGTACGTCTAGCCGAAAACTTATGTAAGCCAAAAGGTTGGAAACATCTCCAAGATGTACTTGGCCTATTACCTGGACCAAATATTGAAGATACCCAACCAACACGATACTTTGGTAAAAGCAAAAAGACAAATTTTTATATTTTTATTACATATAAGTTTTATATTTTATTGCAGCGGAAAGTCAAAAAAATGTTCTAGGAAGTGACTCACAAATTGAATCTCCAAAAGTGATTCTTGTTTTTTTCATTGGTGGATGCACATTTGCTGAAGTATGCACTTATTTATTATATCTATAATTAAAGTAATCATTTATTTGTATTAGATCTCAGCACTTCGATTTTTGACTCAACAAGAAGATATAAACTACGAATTTGTAGTAGCGACTACAAAATTGATTAATGGTAATACCTTTATAGAATCATTAATGCAGCAACCTCCAACGACTTCAACCTAGTCATTTCATAATTTCTATTAAAATTTATACATTTTTCTATTAAAATCAAATTTTCTATTTTTAAGTTATTTATAAGTACATAAGTTTATTTAAAACCAATAAAAATTTAAAAAATATGTTGTTTTGTTTTCGCTTGTTTGAGTCAAGGAATTTTTTATAGACTACATATATTATAACACCAAATTTATTCGTCATATGGCTGTAAAATTTGACTCCTCAAAACGGGGGTAATTCCGAGCCGCCACTACTTCCTAAAACTGATGCTTTTGAAAAAACACATCGTCTAGATTCTTCATCTCTCGAAGTATATGCTGCTAATGACCCGTTGACACCAAACGGTCGGCCTACGTAACTATTCTGTAACAGTTACGTAACGCTTTGTAATATAACTTCTACCGGGCTGTTACGTGATTGAAAGTTTTGTTCTCACTGAAGAGTTTACGTTTCAAAAACGCCAACAATGAAATTTTCTTTTTAGAAATGAGTTTTATTATGCGTATTTATTTAAAATAACATTAAAGTATTTCAGATTGTTTATAAATTTTATTTAATAGTGAAAACAAGGGGAATAAATTCATCGTTTGCCCGGGTGCTACAAATCCACGCTACACCATTGTTTGAATTTAAAGCTTTGTGGAGACTTTTACGAACTCCTAATCTTAAAAAAGAACAAAACAAATAATTAAATAAACTTTATTACAACAATTTACAAACAGGCTTCTCAATTTTATTTAAGATACCTATGATCTTTTTGACGTGATAACGTCTTATAAATTGATGAACATGGGCAGCCTGTCCGAAAAAGTGTCACGTTCCGTTTGAGCCTGTACGTGAAAACGAGAACGCGATACAAGTGATAAAGAGGCACGATAGAGTTCTGCTACTGGAACGCCGCCACGCGAGCTTTTTCGAGAACATCTAAAACAAGCTATGCCTTGTATTCAATAATTGTTGATTCCTAGACAACGTGTTTCGTATTTTTTTTTTCTAAATTTAATAAGATTTAATTGATTTCCTTCATAATTTTCAGTCTGATTTCATTTTGAAAAAAATTTTCATTTTCATTTAACTCCTTCTTTGTATTATACAAAATAATGATAATTCAGTGATAATAATTCAATTCAAAAAAGTATGCAATTTTTCATCAATATTTCTTTATGACGTTATCACGTAAAACTATCGTCCGTAAACTAGGGATGTTAAAAAATAATCGTTTATATAAATTACGCGATTAAATCGATTTTCATAAACAGCGCAAACTTAAATGCAAACTAGCTGTAACGGTTTTTTTCATTCTTGTCATCATTCAAATATAATAGACATTCATTCAAATATTTGATTGTTAAATTTAAAATTCATTATTAAAAGATTGAAATCGAAAATAGTTTTTGAGGCAATAAAGTTGTAGTTTTGTTAGGATGCTGATCATTTCATTTTTATTATAATAAAACGTTTAATGGTACTGAAATTGTGTATCAATAATCATATTTGCCTTATTCCTTACCTTGAAAATTTAATGGAAAATCGATTTTTCGAATAAATCGATTTTTTTCTATTAAAATCGATTTTTGACAAATCGATTAATATTGAATACAAAAAAATCGATTTTTATTTAATCGATTCATTTTCATTAATCTCACATCCCGACCGTAAACCGACTTTACAGACAACCAATTTTTTATATAATATTATAGTCATTATAGTTATGATTCAAAAAAGCAAGAGAATCTTTTTTACAAAATTTCTTTCTAAGAAATGCAAAAGAAGAATTTTTTTAAAGAAAATTTAAATATCCTAAAATTTCTTTTATCGGTAAAGAATAAGACCACGGAGTAGAGAAGACATTGAAATCAGACGTAGAAAACCCAAACTGTGTAATATAAGAAAATTGATAAAAACGTTGTCTGTTGCGACAACTGTAACCACAATTAAATCAATTATGAGTTTTTCAAAATCTGTATTTCAATTTATTTTTAACTTTAGTAAAAAATCAAGTTCTTTAACAGTTTATTGTAGATTTTTCATTCGCAATATCGGCATTATTAAACGCCATTAAAAATTTCAAATCGACCGCGTATTTTGAGTAGTAAATAACACAGACTGGTATGGAAAGATGGCGCGGTTATTAGTGAGATTTTGTCAAATGGACTAACCTCAGCGTACGACTCACTGTGGTGTTTTTGTGCAATGCTGTTTCGCAGTGAATCGCTGTGTACAAATGGTCAATGTTTTTAATTACGTTGACGTTAAATGAACATAATGAGATAGCAGTGGGTGCACGTCATTTGAATTTACGGAAAAATGTGTGTATAAATGGACCCAGTACGGGTAAATAACAATTGATGGTGTAATTGCGCACGACCCAACACGCCATTTTGATTGTAGCCACCTAAATATTTGAGGTAAGTGTTTGAGTAAATTGTGTGCTTTCTATGAAATTTCCACGACCAGAACACGGTTAAAATGAACGAATTGAACCCGTTGTGATGCTCTCGAAACGACGTGGACATCGTGTCCAGGGGTGTGGTCCAATGTGTCACCCCATTTCCTGTATGCTCAGTTGATTGGACCTTAGTTAGATCGTATCAAATAGACAAGTTTGTGATTTATACGATCTGCCCTATTGTCAATGGTTATGTTATTTCTGTATCAGGTCCTGATTGGGTGCTCACCGTTTCTTAATTGTCGTGGAATGGCTCACGATTCAAGTTGGGGGTCGTGATTGTAAACTCGGCTTCGTCGCCGACCACTGCCATCACTCGCAATCGCAACATTCTCGCCACCCGACAAAATGCCGACCGTGCCGCGACCCGGCTCTCTCAAGGATCCCGAAATCGCCGATCTCTTCTTCAAACACGACCCCGAAAAGATATTCGAAGACCTACGCGAAATCGGCCATGGCTCTTTCGGTGCCGTTTACTACGCACGATGTCTTCTCACCCGCGAAATTGTCGCTATCAAAAAGATGTCCTACGTGGGCAAACAGAGTTTGGAAAAGTGGCAGGACATTTTAAAAGAAATCCGCTTTTTGAAGCAACTCAATCATCCGAACACGATCGAATACAAGGGGTGTTATTTGCGCGACCACACAGCGTGGCTCGTAATGGAATACTGTCTCGGTTCCGCTTCAGATATTATTGAAGTTCATAAACGACCGTTGAAAGAAGAAGAAATCGCCGCGATTTGCGAGGGAGTCTTACGTGGTTTAAGTTACCTACACTCATTGGGCCGAATCCATCGAGATATTAAAGCTGGAAACATTTTACTCACTGAAAATGGAACGGTTAAACTAGCCGATTTCGGCAGTGCCGCCATCAAATGTCCTGCAAACAGTTTTGTAGGCACGCCATACTGGATGGCTCCGGAAGTGATCCTCGCTATGGATGAGGGTCAATACGACGGCAAAGTAGATGTTTGGTCACTAGGTATAACTTGTATCGAATTGGCCGAAAGAAAACCTCCGTATTTTAATATGAATGCCATGTCGGCATTGTACCACATTGCTCAAAATGATACACCGACTCTACAAGCACCTGAATGGTCCGATATATTTAGGCATTTCGTCGACGCCTGTCTGCAAAAGCAGCCCTCGGAACGGCCAACATCGCAAAAGCTTCTATCGAATCATTTCGTGACAAAACCTCGTTCGCCAAATGTACTCGTTGATCTGATTCAGCGAACCAAATCGGCTGTTAAGGAATTAGATAATTTAAACTATCGAAAAATGAAGAAGATTCTTATGGTGGATAATTGTGAGACTGAGTCGACATTATGTGACGGAAATGAAACTCCTGACGAACAAACCGGAGGAGATAGTTCCAAGTCTAATTCGGTTACATCGGAACATAGCTTGCACTCGGTGGGAGTTTCGGCTAGTAGTCAATCGAGTTCGACGAATTCGTTGCAGGCAGGAATCGATATGCATGGATCGGGTGAGCCACGTCGAAACCGAATTAGTAATTCGAATTCAAATCACGCGGCTGCAGCTGCTGTTGCAATGGTCGCTGAGCACGGTGCCAATAACTTTGCTACAATACGTACGACAAGCATTGTCACGAAACAACAAAAAGAACACATGCAAGAGGAAATGCATGAGCAGATGTCCGGGTATAAACGAATGCGTCGGGAACACCAAGGCGCACTTCTCAAACTCGAAGAACGTTGTAAACTAGAAATGGAGCAACATAAAAATCAATTAGATAAGGAATATGAGGCGTTGTTGCAAACGTTTAGTCGCGAATTAGAACGTCTACAAGTAATTGATTATTTATATTAAATTGGTAGTTGGTATATTTGTATGTTGGTTTTAGGCTCGACATCAGCAAGATTTAGATCGTAAATTGAAGCAGAATCAAGTGTATGAGAAGAAGCTTTATAAAGATATTTCGACTCGCCAGGAAGCCGATCGTAAAGCGTATGATGTTCTACGTAAAAAAGAATATAAAGCTAATAAGGAACGATGGAAGCGTGAGTTATCTTTAGATGAAGCCACACCAAAACGACAACGAGATGCAACTTTACAGTAAGTGCTTATTGAAAATATTCCGATGCTGTCTAAAATACCGAATACCCAAAACCCTTAGTACGCATAAAGGAAAAAAAAATTTCTTACTTTTTTTTTTTAAATTTCTTGGCGAAAAATTATCATTTTTGCAGGGTGGTTACTACAGACACAGAAAATTGATATTAATTTTTCAATCAAAAAGTTCCTATTAGAGTATAATCTATCTCATTCTTGTTTCGTATAATAAAAATTTTTGTAATTTTTTAATGATTTTTTTTTCTGAAAACTTCGTGTATTATTTATAGTTTTGCCCTCATCAGCTGTTGACATATTTACTTACACAGGTCTCACTTCCACGTTGCTTATGTTAACTGTTACTAGATCAGAGTTCGCGCCTTCTCCCACTCGTTTTCTCATATCTTCTCTTTCGTTTTATGTGAATTTGAAGCATAATTTATTTACTAGTAGCTTCCCGAGAAATATCCACGACCGTAAATTTAAAATGCTGTCTGTACAGTTAAAATAAAAATAACGATTGCTCGTTTTGTCCCTTAGACTTCTCACATGTGAAAATGTGTGAGACCTTCACTTTATTCGCTAGGCCACAAAAATAACATATTTTAGTCTTTAACAAAACATTAATATAAACCGTTTCCACGGTGTCGATACATGCATTTGCATATTATTATTATGATTATACATGCACCACGATAAGCTCAGGTAAAAAAATTACCCTCTAATGATTTTGTCATTTTCCTACTTAGTTTTGATATTTTCATTTTTCCATAAGAACGCATGTTGAAATTAAACTTTTTGGGGATAATTTTTTAAGTTACATCCCATTTCATAATTTTTTTCAACCCTGAAAAATTGAGGATTATGCCGTAAATCGAAAAACCTAAGGAAGATATGCACAGCTTGTTAATTTTTATCAGTTTTTATAATATTTTTCAAAAAGGTTTATACACTGCTTTTGGATATATATCGTATACTATTTTTAAGAGTTTTAAACAAATTTCAGTTTAATTTTTTGGTAAAGAAGTAATATTATATAAAAAAAAATTGAAACTATGTTGTTTTATGTGTGTGCTTATTTAATGCCGCGTACTACTTTCTTGATGAGTTAGTGCTATATAGAATATAGTAAATGTATTCATTTGGTGTATACCTTTTGTAATAAGCGTCAAAGTCATCAAGCGAATAAAAAAAATTAATGTAGACAATTTTCTTAACATATTTTTAAAACCGCGTGAAAGTCAAAGTGTGTAAAACAAAAACCGTGTGAATTGGGGGGGCAGGTGTATTATTGATTTTTCTGTTAATGTTCATTACAATCTGTAAATAACTTTAGTTATATTGGGAACAACCTTAAGTAAAACAACATTTTTAGGAACTAGGCCTTTTTGGGCTCTCTTTTGATCTTGCCCTGTGCAAGTGCCCCTGTCTAGGTTCGATTATGAAACCTAGTAAATATCTAACGAATAAATCTAAATACAATCGCTTTTTTGACTGAAACTAGATGATGACGATTTTGATATTTGGCTAATCTGTGGTAATGGGTCTCTTGAGTCTAGGAGATGAATCTTTGAAGCACTCTGCAATACAGATAATGGTATATAGTATATACAGTCATCTCCCGATTTACGCGGTAGATGCCGTGTTACTAAATCTAAGTTCCTAGGTTGTTTTTTATTATTTTTTGTGTATTTCTTTATATTTGGCATATTTCAAAAAGCATTTTTCTCGACCGCGTTCAAGTGAGATCGCGTAAAAAAGTACTGAATAAATCGGGGAGCTGTGTGTACTTATTTTAGAATGTTCAAAAGTTGGAAGTATTTTAAACAAATCCACACTTTGAGAATGTTTACTGTGTACTCATAACTTCAATTTTTTTTTTTAATTATCGTAGAAATGTAGAGCCTATCAATTCTTCTATAATATATGCAAAAATGATTATTAAGAATTTGGGGTTTTCGGAATTTTAGAATTTCAGTTTTTAAGAAAGTTGTTAAGTTTCATTAAACTTAAATAAAAACAAAATATTTTTTATTAGGACACAAAAGGATAATTTAAAGCAAGTTGAAGCTAAAGAAGAGCAACGACTAGTTCGCAACCAAAAGGAATATTTAGAATTGGAGATTCGGAAATTTAGAAGAAAAAAATTACTGCAATATCATAATCTAGAGCAAGATTTGCTGCGCGAGGAGCTTTCAAAGCGAAACCAACAACTAGATCAGGCCCATGGAATGCTATTGCGTCATCATGAAAACACCCAAGAACTCGAGTATCGACAACAAAAAGCTGTGCACACGCTTCGCGAAGAACAAGTGCAACGTCAACATAATACCGAGCTGCAAAATCAACAAGAATATATGACCAGAGCGGAGCGTGAACTGCGTAAGAAACACGCACTCGAGCTGAAGCAACAACCAAAATCACTGAAACAGAAGGAAATGCAAATACGTAAGCAGTTTCGCGAAACGTGTAAGACACAAACGCGTCAGTACAAGGCGTTCAAGACGCAAACTTTACAAACAACACCGAAAGAAAACCATAAATCTGTGATCAAACAATTAAAAGAGGAACAACGACGTAAATTAGCTTTACTAGGCGACCAGTACGAACAAAGTATCGCTGAAATGCTACAGAAGCAAAGTATTCGATTGGACGAAAGTCAGGAAGTTGAATGTCATCAATTAAAAGTAAGTAAAACGTTTTTTTTTTCTTTTTACGAAAATTGTTCAAAATATCCACATTGACGTTATATGACAAAATACACTTTGTTGAGACTATGTTTCATTAGGGGTCCGACCAGTTTTTTGAATCACAATTCTTCGGAACACAATTTTTCGAATCTTAATTCTTCGAAACACAATTTTTCGAAATAATGCAGTCTAAATCAACTTTTACAGGTAGAGTTGGTGTTTTTGCACAAAAATTAGTGTAAATCAACCTCGACGGGTAGGGTAAATGAAATAGGTACATAAATGTGTCAGTACATATAACTTTTTTTTTCACTTTTTACAATTTCTGTATCTCTTTTCGTTCTGGAAATAGCGATAATGTAGTACTTAAAATGAAGGGGAGAGTAAGGTTAGCGTGGCACCATGAATTGACGACGGTTTCTGATAAAACAAGTCAAAATAAAGAGTGTATATAATAACGAAAATGAAGAGTGCTAATTTGCGAGTTTTCGCTTCGTTTTCGATAATAACCGGATTTCAAGACGCATTTTTCTTATGGGAAATGATTTTGATAAATCTGTCAATTAAGACGTAACTATGGGAACTGTCATTTATTTTAAGTTAATTCATATAAATTCATTCAACAATTTCCTACTACAAATGCCAAAGGGGTTCAGGGGGGCCCTCTGGCGGGGGTTTGGCGGAGCCCCCAACAAAAGAAATTGTAGTCATCCGAATTTCAATATTTGACTGAATGTGCACTTCCTGACACCACGAAGTTTTACACAACATTAAATGTTTTAACATAAAAATTATGCTGCAAATATCTATGAGTTTTCAGAATTCATTGAAAATCTTTATGAATACAGATCCTGCATTATTAGAGCGTTTTAAATTTATAGAATATTTTTAAAATCTATAGTCATCTTTAAAATACGTGGTATCTAAGGATTGTTTATTTTGCCTATTATATTTTCTATATTAATTGAGTTCAAACTCGTTAGAATTTCATTAATTTTATGGTGTTTTCTGTGTTTTATTCCTAAAATTTTGTGTTATTTGTGATGTTTATAAAATATGTGTCCTTTGAAATGCAAAAAAATGAAAATTATTATCACTCAATGGAAGTTTAATATTGAAAACGTGTTCGCAAATAAAAAATATTGAGTGTTCAAATTGGACCATCTAAGTTCCCATAGTTACTCATACCTTGAATTTTGCAAATGGCTTGCTTAAGCCTCATGCTGACGTCAAAATTTATCGATTTCTATGGTACACAAAAGATTTGTTTTCTGTAAACTGGCAAATAAAACTAAATTTATTCTAGTTATTTCGGTCCCTAAAATTATTTATTATTAATTTTTCGAAAAATTGTTCTTTCGAAAAATTGTGTTTCGAAGAATTGTGTTTCGAAAAATTGTGTTTCGAAGAACTGTGATTCGAAAAATTGTGTTTCGAAGAATTGTGATTCGAAAAACTAACACCTAACCGTTTCATTAAGCGCTTACAACACTCGAAATGTTCTTTACAGCTACTTTACATAACGACTACGGTCGTCGTGGTCATGTCTAAAAACGGTATCAATGATATCAAACGTTACCAATAACGGCATTATTAATTTAAAAACGCCATTTATAGATAATATTTAACTCAACGCTTAAAACGCTCCACGACCCATTTCACTTGAAATTGTTATTAAAATGCTCACTGGAACTATCCCAAAACCACGTAACGTGTTTTCTGTGCTTTTCGAACCCCTCCCCCTTTCTATGCAACGCCATGTATACGGCTAACTATAAGGTGACCATACGTCCCGGACTTCCACCTTGCGTCCCGGATTGTCCCGAATTTTTGAAAAAGTTCTTATTTTCAATATTTATTTTAAATATATTTCAACTAGAATTATTTTTACAAAATTTGAAACGAAAAAATTGTACTTATCAAAATACGCGAAAAAGACCTGCTGAAAAAGATCTATAGTTCAGAAAAATATAAAAAGTTTTGTACTCAATAATTCTGATTAAAAAAAAATATTCATTTAAAAAAAGTACTGATTTTTATTATATCCTTAAATAGTAGGAGTATTTGTTATGTATTATTTTTATATAATTAAAAATTAAATTTAAGTTATTTAACTTAACAAACCCCCCCCTCTGCTACAAGTTCCCGTCCCGGATTTGATATAAAAAAATATGGTCACCTTACTAATTATTATATCCTTTAACCATACGTAACATAAGGGCATACCCCTCCCCCCTGGTTTGAGTGTGTTACGTGGTTTATGGAAAGCCTCAAAGCAAGTGAAACGGACAAAACATGAGCATAATCGTTGTGAATGCTTAGTGGAATGTATCGTTAGAAGTTACGTGTCTTGGACTCTTTCAAAGTTCCCCACACGCTTATCCCAATGATGTTTTCACTTTCGAAATTTGTCCTGGAACGCCTTTTTGTGATGTTCTTTATCTCCTTAGTCAAATTTGTTTTAATCTTCGGAATCGTCTCAAAGTTTTTTCTATTCATAAATTTTTTGAGTTTGGGTTATAAAAAGTCAGAAAAAAGAGCTGGCGTGAGTAGGAAAGAGCAGTGATTCAATTATTTGGCCAAAATCGCAAGAATTCTGAAAACTAAATGATCTGAAGTGTAATCTTGATGAAAAAACCAGTTTCAAACCAATGAGTCCTCAAAGTTCATGAATTTTTTGGCATAACTCTTTATCAATATTCTTCCTTTCTCCTACTTGACTTCACTTCTTTGACTCCTTGTTCTCCAACCCTAAAGATCTACGAAAGGAAAAAGATTTGAGATGATGACGATGGGGAATGGAATACTTTCAAGGGATTAAGACATAACGTAAATAAGTACAATTTTGTTCTATGAAATTAGTCAACGTATTTTTTAAACAACCTTCGTTCATCCAATACTAACTTCTCAACTTTGTTTTCTTTAGGATCGTCTTCGTTATGAGTTGGAGATTTTAATGGCTTATCAAAGTAAGAATAAAATGCAAGCTGAGGCGCAGCGGAATCGGGAACGTAAAGAGTTAGAAGAACGTGTTTCTGTGCGGAGGGCGTTGTTGGAACAGAAAATGGACTCCGAAACTCAGCAATTTTTGCAAGAGAAAGCAGAACGAATACGCTTATTACGTGAGCGGCAAGAGCGCGATTTGGAGAGTTTCGATGAGGAATCAGCTCGTCTTGGCTTCAGGTATTTATATGAAAATTGCTTAAATTAACACACTTAATAATAAGTTTTAATTCATTTATTAATGATAATTTTATTTGAAAAGATAATGAACTGAGTTATTAATATTATGTTTTATACAAGGTATTAAAATTTTGATTGTTTTTATTGTCGATAATGTTCTTCATAAATCAAATTACTGAACCGCTTAAAAATTATTATTTCCTATGAATTAAACATGGTTTTAAAATTATTTATTATAATTTCTATAATTAATTTAATTTTTATTAACCAGTTCTGCTTTTGAGATTTGAACCTAAATACTAAAAGAAACATTTTTGTTTCTTTGTTAAGACCTCTTTGTTTTTTTTTTTTCTTAGAAGGTTCACGAGTACAATCTAAATATTCAAACATAACATTCAGATTCAATTTATATCCTAACGCATAGACTGCTTCTAGTATTTTATTATTTTAAGGTCCAATATTTAAGTTTGATAAATTTTATTCGAGGTGTTGTACCTTCACTTATACTAGTGAGCTATGTGTTATTTACTACACAATAAAATTTTCCAAAATACCCGTCTGTACTAACAATTATATACTTGATATGTCTTAAGTATTTAAAAATTTAAAACTATTACAATGGGTTGTATTCATTAAAAACTTAATGCTTATATAGGTTGAATATGAAGGAAATCTTGCAGTTTGTTTTAATAATATTTGAGCTAAGTAGTACTCCCTTTAAAAAAACCTTTCAATTTGAAAAGTGATCAATTTTTCTTTCTATTCTATTACAAACTGAAAAATTGTCTTCTTGTTTTGTGAGTATAATCATATTTTTTATGAATACGACCTTATAACTACACAGTCGATTATTTTACAAAAAATGAATACAATAGGTATTATTTTATATTGACCTAATTTTTCCGCCAAATCTATCAAACCGTGTAGTCAAAATAAAATTAAAAGTGTGCTGAAATTAATATTTTTGTGCAGTTTTCACCAAAACGAAACTATCTAAATGAAATGTTAAACGCTCTTAATGAAGTGTTTAACTAGTTAAGAAGGTATTTGTATTTTAACGACTATTTAAAAAATTAAACCAGTTCCATGAATAATATCTACATTTGAAATAACATACAGAATATTTGGGGCAATATTTTCACTTATGTACGCCTGATTGAAATCATCAAAAGTTAAAATGTATTTATAATTTAAAAAAAATAGTAGAAAACCTATAAAACAACTAGAGCAGGGATCAACTTTAAGGATACCATGCATCAATTTTTTGATAGATTAGACCAAATGTACCATGCAACAATATAATTAGCAAGAGATTATGACCAAAAGCTTTTTACTCAGGAGAGATGTACTATTCCCGTGAGATTGATATGTTTTTTGTTTATCGCAGAGTTAAAGATTGATATGATTTTTGCAATGTGGTAGTTTGAAGGAGAATGATATAGCTTACTTTTAAGGCTAGAATAATGCATGGTTTCCGTGGGATGCAAAACAATTATATCCTACAGGATTAACGCATTATATCCCTGCCTTTAAAGAGTTTCGGTAAAGTTCGTGAAATAGAATTTTAACACATTTTCTCCCAATTTTACACAATAACGAAAGAAATCTCTACAAAGTTGAAATTAAAAAAATTAGCACTTTTTACTGGAAAATAAATATGAATTTCAATTTAACACTCGATAAAATTAATAATAAAATTGTTAAAAATATTTGAATTTTTTCATTGTTCATTGTCGAAGATATTAATAAGAAATAAACGTATTAAAATAACATACTAAATTTAAAAAAAAAAATAACAATTACTTAACGGAACGAATTTTAATGAAGTTTTGCTAAAGATCATGTAGAATAGCTACTAATTTATTCTTTTAAGGGAACATCAATTAATTACGTGAGGCGTTTAGGGGCCGAGCCGAATCTCATCTAATCTTACTTTTGGGAAAGGGAAGGTCTCGCAAATATCACGTATTTTTTTTAAAAAAAAACACGTTTTGAAAAATGTCACATTTGATTGTGGGTTGGGAGAAAGGGTTATGCCAAATCTCATGACATCTTATCAGAGGGGAGGGGGTGGGATTTTAAAAATCGCAAAAAACATTTGGCATGAAAGATTTTCAAGTCCTAAAGGAAGGAATGCAGGTACTTTTTTTATAAAAATCGTATAGAAGCTGATGTGAGACAGCTAACATCTCTTTCTTGAAAAGTAGTTTTACTAATTTTGATGAACTTTCTTTGGATCTAAAGTCTGACAGTATCTATCATTTTTTTCTGTCAAAATATATTAATTTTTATATTTCGCTATGAACGCAAGGAATTTTTTTAACCAATTAGTTAAATTTAGATACACTCAGCAAAGCGAGCGGGTATCAGCTAGTAGTCTATATATTTTTATTTTAAAAAATGCATTATCTTGTAATATGTGATGTCCTTTTCTAAACAAAGGAATGGATTTCAATGATATTTGGTTTAAAGATAATTTGTAAAAAATCCAAATGATAATTTTTATCTTTAAAAAATGCAAGGTTCTTGTAGAATAGCTACAAGAAGAACTAAGTGTATAGATGAAAACGGAATAACGATACGACGTAATTTTTCGTGTAGGACTAGTTTATTGGTCGAAGATTGCATAAGACTTATCTTAGTAAAATGAATAATTTCTACAGGATAGCTATAATTAAAAATATATGTTTGTTGGTTCTCTAAAAGAAACAGAAAACAAATCAAACTAGGTTTTTGTGTAGCACTTAGAACTGTTTATACTGAGGCGATAACCGATATATCGCTAGCAATAACGATATGCACAGACCGATACTTAAAATCTGAAGGGAGACAATAAAAAAAGGGTTACACTCACGTGACGTGTTATATGGGTAATATACAATAACGCTTGATTATTTTTTTTATTTTAGAAAATATCCTAAGATGGATACTATGTCCTTATTTTGTCCTGATTTGATAATGAAATGATAATTTATCATTTTAGCTATAATTTTAGTTTCATTATATTTTAAATCAATCTTATTTTTTCTCCACAGTGCTCTGGCGATTTCTGGATCATCAAAGGAAAACTATCCGGACGACGACCAAAGCTTATCGGGTTCAATGTTAAGTCTCGCCCACAGTAATAGCTCGACCAGTTTTCCTGTGGGGTCACTCTAGCCTAAACTGCCTGTTTCCTACAATCTAAAGTAGTAACTTTGCTAGCTCACTCATTCACTCCTACTGCATATGTAAGACACAATATGGTCAGTTGTTAATTATTGATTAAAGAGAATTTTGAAAAAAATAATGAAATATTGGAATATACACGTTTTACACGCGCGCAAATTTTTTAGAGATATGCAACATAACGCTCCAAATCCGATTATGTTATTTTAATAATCCTTATGTTGGTATTGTTAGTAAGATGTGTATTTCTGGATAGACGAAAAAATAGCCTTTTTATTATTCTTATTCTTCTTATTATTATTATATTATTATATGCAATTTATTACTATTATTAATTATTACTTATTAGCATCATTATTAACCCTTGTCCCATATTTCTTTGATTCCCATCATGTACATAGATATTATTATTATTATTATTATAATAAAACAGTATAAAATCGAAATCATTTTAAATAAAGTAATGACGAACAAATATGTCGCGTGTATGGAAATGGAAAATGTTGTTAAACCCTGGTATGATGTAGCACGTAAAAGGCTTTTGTGACTAAATAAGTTTTTGCATTTTTTTTTGAATTGTGATAACGAAATACAATGAGGAAGTACTGAACGAAGATGACAAACTAATTTTTTTGTTGCATAATAATTATTGCTTGATTAGTTTGATGAAATAAAAGAATAATATTAGACACATAGTAAATGAATGTATTTTTTTTTTCAACGTACGTTTTATTATAAAAATTATTGCTGATTTTTTACTGCCTGATTTTTCCATGCTTTAACTTTCATTGAATGCGATAGATAGTCGATTTAAAATTCCCACCTTGTAATGAGTCCTTAGTATTTGAAAATTATGATTAAAGTATAGTAGTTATAATTACAGTTATCATATATAAAGTAACTTTCTATGTACTCAAATTGGAAACAGTTTCATTTAATGATTGTTACTTAAATTTTCTTGAGTTTTGGTTCAGATTTATCCTTAGGAAAATAATACATTTTAGCGTACAAGTAAAGTGTATCATTAATATATTAGCATACTTTATGTAATATATTAGAAAAGTAGAGATAAAGAAATATTTATACTCGTTAGATAAATTTTAGATACGCTTTCAAACGATACACTTAATGAAAATTTGAGCCAAAATTTATGGGGAAATTAATAATCTTATGTTGTACTGAGAAGGATTATTTAAACAATGGAATTTAGGTAAGAGTTAATATTTTTTACGGAAGATTATTACAAAAACTGATTAAATGTTAAGATCAGGAGAATAATTCTAAAATAGTCACCGTAGCGCTGTTGGTGGCCAGTACAGGGCTGTTTTAAACTGAAGGTAGTCATTAACGTTATTGGAAAACACTATCAAATGCTCTGAACGTACACCTAACGGCACTAACTAATGGCAATTTAACTTGCACTAACCTCAGTGCTTCCTATAACACAGATACAGGATGTCTCAAAAGTAATGAAACAACCGGAAGTTTAAGGTAGATGACGCAATTCTAAGATGAAAAGTCCCTTATCAGTTTTTTTATTTGATGCACCATTTAAAGGAACGCATCTATAATACGTAACCGTTCAAGGGAGAGAGAGGTTTTCAGAATAACACACTTGGTCACAGCGGCGGGGGGAAAAGTTCTCTAGGTCTTCGTCGCGTAGTAAATATCCTGTAGAGAAATTTCGTGCTTTTTGGAGCTGTGTTAAAATTATTTTACTAAATTTATGAATTACTACGTGGAAATTAGGAGGTGGGGGGGCTTAGCATATATTACGCGTGGTTACCAAGAGGTGAGGAGGGTTAAATGGGGCATTTAATAGGAGTACGTTCCCTTATTAGTTATTAACAAATTAAACTAGCCAATCAGAGAGTTCGTAGGAGTGCGGGGCGGAATTAGTTTCAGTGCTTCGTTTCGCTCCGCATCACCAAAACGTTTCGGTGCACTCCTTTTACGAGCTTCCTGATTGACTAGTTTATTTTGTTAATAACTAATAAGCGGCGTGTTAAATTAAAAAAATGGCAATAAACCTTCTTAGAATTATGTCGTCTACCTCTAGTTTCTAGCGTTTTCGTTACTTTTGAGACAGCCTGTATATTTCTTTTTTATAAGATTCATAATTGAAATTCACAAAGATATAATAAAATGAATAATTTTTTTTTCTGTTAAATTCAACTAGTAAATTAAATTTGTTTTATTTAAATATCACCGAAAAATTTTTTGTTATATATTTACGTTAAATTGATGACTGTAATTATAAAAAAAAATGTCGGCTCCTTATGACTTCCTTATGTATATATTATTAAATTAAATAAATGGAAAATACGCAAATCATAAGTAATAACTCAAACCATAATTGCGTATTATAAGAATGGTTTATATATTTTTTAATTTAAAAATTTTGTAGAAGAAAATCATTGAAAGCAAAAGAGAGGAAAAACAATTTTTAAAATGTATGTGTGAGACAGACAAAACGACGTTTATATATAAATATATCTTATATATTAAAATAAAATAAGCTATCATACCATTGACAATTTCATAATAATAAATTAATTACTCTCATATTAAAAATAGTTAAATTATGACACGTTATGTTAACATAAAACACCCCCACGATTACCGATAATATCATCCTTCTCATATTCTCCAAAATTTCCCCCCTTTTAATGCCATCCTTTTATATTTATACAAACTATATATAAAAATGCATCCTGTAATGTAATTCGTATAAAATTGAAAAAAAAAACATATTGTATCTTGTCATGTTATCACCACGCTCTGTAGTGATTTCCTATTGTGTAAAAAATATTCAAATTTTGTTTCTTTCCTGTAATCTATCTCTGTATTATTATTTATTACTCTATTGTTTTACGTTTAAAATGAATAACGTAAATTTGCTTTTTTGAGACAACAAAAGGAAAATAGTTTGAAAATTGAAAGTTTTATTATCTAAAACTACTGGTAACTAGATGCAATTATTAATGTTCAGGTTTTTCTAAAAAAATAAATAAAAAATATATTTGATTAATGATTAAATAAAAAAATACGAATTGAGTATAAATTTTGTTTATTAATCGATTTTCCATTTACATTATTTGATAAGTTCATAAATTATGAGGCCTAAGAATATAGCAAAGGTTCGTTTTTAAATATTATTGGTACAACGACAGAATAACCAAAAATACATAGCAAGCAAAGTAACTAGAAATTTCACCAGCGTCGACGTATGACTTTATGAAGGTAAGGAAGGAAGAAAAATCCAAACGATGAACTGAAGTGGATCACGGATAGAACGGTTATGAATGGTCTAGTGAGAATAACGGGAGGAGGGTATGCCAAAAATGGACATCTTGGTGCTACTTGGAGGGTTGACTACAATACATTTTTATATTTTCTTTTACAACTGCATAGTAGGTTCGTTCCAAGCGACATACAAGCCGACCATTTCCGAACTTCTAAATGACGTTCCACAATCCGTGGTGATGCTGATGCACGAGCCTTGAGCGGATGAGGTTGTAACTTAAGCGAACTTGTCACTTTATGACGGTCAGATCTAAAAACGTGGTAACCGATTATAGATTTTGATGCGGCATTGTTTAGGTCGACCCAACGGCTAACCAGATGGTAAACTTGCACACAGAGTAATTGCAGACAATTCTTTTACACGCTTAACCAATGCTTGGAACAAACCTAGCAGAGGTCCTCTGAGTTCGAAAAAGTGGTTTTTAGAAATTGGTCTGTCTTTGACAGCGACATCATATCAAAAAATGGATCCGAAATTTATCAAACTGTTTTTTTTTCAATTTTCTTCGAAAACGGCTCCAACTTGCTATGGTTATTAGATCCATCAAGGCTTGCAACTTGCAGAGTTTTCATTGAATATTGGGTGAAATGTTTTATTTTGTATTTAAAATCCTAAATACACAGTTTTAAATATAAATTAACACAATGAAAATGAATATTTTAAAAAAGTGTTATTTGAAATGAAAAAGGCTGCTTTTCAAATGAAATGGTTGTATTTGAATTAAAAATAATAAACTGTATTTAATGGAGAAAACTGCCATAGCATTGATCTTAGTCATATGTGCTAAAAAAAATTAGATATAGCCATATAGGCCATCTCGATAGTTCATAGGAGGACCGTGCATCAAAAAGGCCTTATGGTGACAATTTGGTAGGCATAGTACATTGCTGCAGTTAAATCTCATAATAAAACAAGGCGTTAAAGCAAAAATTTAATTTTATATTTCCGTATCTTATATTAGTGTGTTTTACACAAAAGCAACATCAAATAATATGATTGGGATACATTAAAATGTTAAATGTTCCCAGAAAATGCAATAATATAGTGTAAATTTTAACAATTTGCTCAAAATTGTACATAAAATACAACTTTGAGCTAATCATTAAAATTTACACTATAATTATTGCATTTTCTGGGAACATTTAACATTGTAATGTATATTTTTTGCACCATCAGAAAGTAGAGATTTCAACGAACAAAAAGCCCACCGAATTTTTTAAAAAGTAGATATTTTGACGTGAGATTTTGAACTGAAAATTAGGGTGCTTTCTCAATATTAAGTCAAAATAAGATGAAAAAATAAATATTTTAAATCAAAAAAATTACAGTATGTTTTGAGCATAAAAAGGTAAATTTTGACCAAATTTCGTGAATTTTTTTTTTTTTGTAAAAGAAAAAAATTAAAAACCAAAAACTTGGTAATTTGAATTTTTCACATAAATGTTGAGTTTATATAAAAAAAGTGTTAGCACAAAAGTTGTAGATCTTTTTATTACCTACAACTTTGCGATTTAACTTTTTTCCATAGGACTTGTAATTTGCCGGAAATCGAGATAAACCGTTTCTACCATTAAACCTACCCCCCTTTTCCACTTCCCGACCTCAGATCGACCGTAATTTATTTTTCTTTTTATTTTTGTTATATTCTCTTCCTTTTTTAATGGGTTTCATCCTACTATATTTTTTTTTTTGGTTCGAAAATTATCAACCCTGGTATATATTGGGAATAGCTTGAAGAGCTGTAAAAGTAACGAGATTTCTAAAGTCATGTAATCCTTCAAATCATAGCTATAGCGGCTATAGCCGCTGTAGCAATGCACAACCTTCTTTAATTAATATATTAAAAAAACTTAAATCGGCGTGGAACTTACAGCAAATTTAGTTTTAAATCCACGAGTGCTTAATACTTTTATCGATACTCAGTTTCTTTTAATTAACAACCTTTCAAGGAGTTTTGACACAATAAATACACAATTTAATTTATAATAATAATAGTAATATATATTGAAAAATAAAATAAAACATATATGATATATTTTGCAATAAATTGGTAAATATTTCATTATAATTATGCATTTCTAAATGAATGACACACGATTGTTATATTTTCTTAAACTCTTTTATTTTGCTCGGAAATAATTTCCCTGTTATACCTGAAAAAAAAAAAATTAAATTGAAAATTACTTCTTAATATAAATAAGTGATTTATTTAATTACTAATCTACTTACTTAAAGTTTCCCTTTTGTTTGCTTATATTTATTGTGTTGGCGAAAAAGAAGTTGGCTCTAAAATACGGCAGTGCATTTCTCTAATCAGTGGTACTGTGTAAGCAACACACTCATCCCAGCCAGGATTTCGCCAGGCGCTTTCACGTGTTTCCCGACGAGCCTGTAAGTCCTTATAACACCAAATGTGATGTACATTATACAATCGTCCAATCTGCGAAAAGAATCCGGCGAACGGTTCATCGTTGTTTTGCCGGAAGTTAATAGCTCGCGCCCAGTTATTTCCCCATTCAATCATCGTTCCTGGTTTGAGACTGTACGAGCGGATTTCATAAATGTTTTGGGGACTGCGGTTTTTGATTAGCGGCCAATAACTAAATGCCAACAGGTACTGTAAGTGGCGGTTACGTAAATAGTTGCCACGTTCACGTTCCAATTTTACGTAATCCTAGAAAATCATAATTAAGTAAGATTCAAATGAATGTATTTTTAAAACTGGTCTCACACTAAGGGATATAATATAGTATATTTTATACTTGAGATATCAATTTCTATTGCTCACTTTACATTTGAATGGAACAGTTTATACTGAGATTTGATACAGAATGATCTAGGTAAAAAGACCATATTTGTAATGAACGTAGCTTTAGGACAGATTGTATAACATCACCAAACTGCGCATTCTAAAATTTGTATCAAGAAGAATAGTTAACATCGTTCAACTTTAAAAATTTAGTATACCCATGTTGAAAATTTTACAGAACTAATATGCACTGAAATGGCATCGGGCTACCAATTACTACCAATACCGGACTTACCAATACCTATTTGGCAAATGATCAACCCAAAAAATTACATCAAAAGCCTCTTCACCGTTAAAACTAACAGTTTGATGTAACTGTCAAACATCGAAATAATTAAGCTTTTTTTTGTCATGAAAGATAACATCAGAAATGGCGGTGAGTTATAAGTGTGATGTAGCTATGCTGCAAGATTTTTTTCCCTATTACTAGAGGAAAACGAAAGACTGAGAATATATGGTTCCAACAAGATGTTGCCATTGCACGAACGAGGCGAGGACAATTTCAATGAAACTCATCCGTTCAACTTTCTCTAAACGTCTGGTCTTTCAAATGTTTCCATTGCAGACCTACGACTTCTTCCTGTGAAGATATATACATAATTGTAGTTGAAGATTTACGTTAAGAAGCTACGACCGAGTCAAACTTGGTTGGGTGCCGGGGCATAAGGGAGTTGAGGGAAATGAAGAAGCCGATGTTTGCGCAAGGGCTGGTTCGATGACCCTCGTGGGCCCGGAGCCTGGGGTAGGGATCACCAAATCTGCTGTCAAAAGGGCGATGTAAAAAGTCGGCTGAGACGGCAGCAAAACAAATACTGGCAAGAAATTCCAGGTCAGAAGCTCAGCGAGAGAATGATGGGGAGAATCTACCCCTCGCACGGCTGAGGTTTTACGGTTGGGAAGGAACCAACTCAGGACAGTAACGGGACTGATAACCAAACACTGTGGACTGAGAAATCATCTGCAGACTATTGGGGTGTCTCAACGAGACCTCAATTGCAAACTGTGTGGGGATGGGGAGGAAAACGCGATCCATGTCATTTTTGTCTGCAAAGCCCTCACAAAGTGGCGGCACCTGTATGGGATAAATAACGCCCAAATAGGCTCAAATCGCACAAGCATAGTACAGGGGCTGCTTTTATTAGGCAGAATGCTGAACCTGGAATAAGCAAGGATCCTTGCACAGCAAGACTACATGAGCAGAAAAGGAGTACAATAAGCCTAAGGCTGCAGTGCGGGGAGAACGAACCCTAACCTGGTTTTCTGCTAAGGAAAAAAAACAAGCTACGAACACTTTCGAGTTACAGAATGTAATTAGACGTTAACTTACATTATTTCCAGTGGAAATATTGGAGAGCATCTCAACAAACTTTGAGAAGTGTCTACAAAAATGCATCTCTTTCAACGGATACTTATAGACACTCTATTTAATATATACTTTCAAATATGGTCTTTTTATCTTCATCACCCTGTATACAAGGAGTACACAGTACTCAAAATCGTACTAGTCAGTATTGAGTTAAAATATTTTTAACTACTGGGTATATAGTAAACAAAATAAAATACTTTCGTGTTGGATAACACCATCAGGACTCTTTTAGAGCTAAGTATTTTAGTGACTAATTTTGACAAAAGTCTTTTTCCGTTTTCACGGTGTGTTACGCTATAAATTCAGTGCAAATACATATTACACCAAGTATACACTGAAATTACTCGAATAACACGATGGATTTGTGAAAATTTTACCTGTACTTCACACTTGTTTTATTCTGATATAACACTCAACTCACTCTATCCTAATACCGAATTTCCATTGAATGAGTGATACAAACGTTAAATATTTTAAATACAGTGTAATACCCACTTTTTGAAAACTAATAGTGTGATTTCAGTGTAGACACGGCGTAACACCTCCTTTTTAAACTGAAAGTGAAATTTTAGTGTATATACGGTGTAATACACAGATATTCAAATTTCACCGTCCCTACACTGAAATCACACTGTACCACACCGTGGTGATTCAGTGTAAACATTGTGTTAATTTTTCACATTTACACGGTGAGATTTCAGTATGAACAGTGTAATCAAATGGGCTGATTAATATATTTTTAAAAATTAAAATAAAAACGTGGTTATAAATAATAACATTGGTTAACAATTAGTAAATGGTTATAGAGAATATTTTTTTTTCAAATTAATATTGTGTGTTGGCCAGTTACTCCATCTCATTGTTACTCCAAGCATTTCCCATGGTCTTATTTTTCCGTTAAAAAAAACGTCTCATTTTTTCTAATGTACCCGTAATCTTGAAAAGGTCGTGATTTCGCAAAATGAAAGAGTATAGCCGTTTAACCATAAGCCAGCGAGCCCACGGGTTTTTTTGATCGGACGTTTATTTTGTTCTTATCCAAATATACCTCTAGGTGGGGGTAGTACGTATACTTGATGTTAGACCGCTACCCTTTCTATTATCGGAGTTAGAGGGGTTACAACCCTTAACTTAATTATTTTTTTTCTCCGAAACTAATCAAGATAACTCCAAATTTTTTACAGAAAAAGATACAATAACAATTTTTGTATTGCATATTTTTTCGTGCTTCAATAAAAATATTTTAGTGGCAAAAAAAATTATTGAAATATTTAAGGGGCTGTTTTTATACCTCCCTCTTAGTTGACACCCACCAAAAAAATATATTTTATGTATCTATTAAGTAACTACTTACCACAAAAATTTCCGGAAAATTGGTTTGGTGGAACATACTTTTAAAAAATATAATCCGCACTAATGTTTGGGTAGCGATCACTAATTTTATTAAGACAGACAACAAATTCAAAAAAAATTATAGTTTTTTTTTTAATTCTTTTAAAAGTTTTGCAAAATAAGAATCAAACTACACAAAATGTTTAAAAAAATATACATCCTTTTAATTAATTAATCGTTATCACTGTCACTTTCAATCGATGTAACAATAGCAGTTTGATCGAATATTTTAGTTAATATTTCTGCAGGCCTAATAATTTTAGATTTGTATCTTGCATTTTGTAGAAGTAATAAGTATGGATTATAATAATTTGGTAATAATATTTTAACAGATAGAAAAAATTAAGAAATCTAAGAAAGTGTGTAATTTTCAAATATTTAGATATTTTAAAAATAACAAATAATTTACTTTTATTAGATTTTTTGAATTATTATTTGTTTTTTGAACTCCCTTTATAGGAAGTTCCACTAGTTTAGTTTCTGATGCTGGTTCGAGATGGGTAGTTGCAAATTTGCTGAATGAGATTGGCTGGTTGATTGTTCAGGTACTGCATGCCTATATACCAGCAATCGGCACTTATGGGAAAAAATTTGTTGTCTGTCTTAATAAAATTAGTGATCGCTACCCAAACATTAGTGCGGATTATATTTTTTAAAAGTATGTTCCACCAAACCGATTTTCCGGAAATTTTTGTGGTAAGTAGTTACTTAATAGATACATAAAATATATTTTTTTGGTGGGTGTCAACTAAGAGAGAGGTATAAAAACAGCCCCTTAAATATTTCAATAACTTTTTTTATCACTAAAATATTTATATTGAAGCACGAAAAAAATATGTAATATAGAAATTGTTATTGTACACCTTTTTCTGAAAAAAATTTTGAGTTATCTTTATTAGTTTCGGAGAAAAAAAATAATTAAGTTAAGGGTTGTAACCCCTCTAACTCCGATAATAGAAAGGGTAGCGGTCTAACATCAAGTATACGTACTACCCCCACCTAGAGGTATATTTGGATAAGAACAAAATAAACGTCCGATCAAAAAAAACCCGTGGGCCCGCTGGCTTATGGTTAAACGGCTATACTCTTTTCTAGCCCTGCAAGATCAATAACTTTCACTCTCAAATCGAGATTCAATTTCCTAATTTTATTGTATCCCATAGTGTGAAGCCGATTTAATTTGTTTCACTTTACAGCATCTTTTCCGAGTTGAACTTTAGCGTTGTCAACGCGTTCGAAGCCACCGCTATACTTCCATAAATGCAACGCCTGGTCCATATCACCAACGCTCACCGTCCATGATCCAACTAACTGACATGCGAGCTCTTCTTTGGAATGAATTAATTTCACGGAGTTCTCACTGCAAATTCAAACATGCTTTCAGTTATAACCTTATTATGTATACATGAAGTGTAACCGTTTATTTTAAACCCAATGTTTAATCATTTAAAAGAAAATCTCATATTTCTATTTAATTATTGGAATATATCTTACATTCCTTTTATGCGAGACGTTAAGTAGTTTAACTTTTTAAAATAGACGGTTTTATAAGTTAGTGAAACCCATACTAATTTTCCATGTATTTTTGGGTTGAATCAGGGCGAATATTGTGTGTGTGCAGGGCATAGACGACTTCTTTATCGCTCAGCATACGACTGTGCGATTCCTTCGACGGCTCAATTCTTCGGACTAGAAGTTTGCTCAACCACGAGTCGTTGCTTGGAGCTGTAGAACTGGCTCGGGCCAGGGTTGATCGAGGCGAAACCCTGGCAAGCCCACGTACGAGCGGCTGAATATTGCGTAATAAAACCATTTTTCTTGGAAAAATTTCTATGCGAATGCAATTTTAAAAGATGATTAGGTTGAGGTTGCGATAGGAACAGGTTTTCTACAACTAATAATTGATAAGGTTGTTATTAGATTTCCTTTATATTCACAACAAGTAAAACATTATCACTTGAGCATTTGACCCGTTCGATTGATAGGATCAAAGTGTCGATTTATTCACAATCGCGTAGACACGCACTCGACTTTATAAATCTTGACAGATAATGTGAAGACTGGTTATTAATTACTTTTTTTCTTTTAGTTATAAATTTGAAGCGATTGCTAAATCGCTAATACGATTATAAGACTTATTTTTTTAGGAACGAATGCGATATTTTTGCAATTTTTTGAAGGGCAACTAAAAATAGATCTTATACTTATGAAATTTTTAAAATGCGATTGGATATTTTTTAAAAATCATTCAAAAACAAGATATAAGTGACATTATAGAATTCTTAAAATTCCCTAAAACCTCCAAATATTTATGGCATTTATAGTACTTCTACATATTTCTAATTCAACTATCTCAGGAAACATACTTAAATAGTTGAAAAATAAAGTTTCAATAAAATCGAGTTCAAATTATTTAAGTGAGCTTTTGAAAGTTTTTATTTTGGCAAAAAATTTGATTCATTAAAATTTTGTATTTTCTGCTGCCTACTTCAGACCCATTACTTGAATATGACATTTTTGACATTTCTTTAAGTAGCTTAATCCAACTATCTTGGAAATAGTACTTAAGTAGTTTAAAAATAAAGATTCTTAACAATAAAATTTTAATCAAAATTATCTTAATAAGCTTTTGGAGAGATTTTTAAATGAAAATTTTGATTAATTAAAAATTGCATTATATGTTGCTAACTTCAGTCCATTAATTGAATATGACATTTCTTTAAGTAGTTTTAAGATCAAATTAGTAAAACGGAAATAAATTATAAATAATATGAATTAACTATGTTAGATTATATATTTTAAAATATATAAAAAATATTGATTTAATCAATCCATCGAGTAAAAAATAATTTTATTAAAAATGGGTAAAGTATTAATATTTTTTCCTAATTTGATAATGGGGCGGGCGGCAACTGATAATGATAATTTCGGTAGTAATTTTTTCCTGTATTATTTTTAGGCCAGAGCAATGGTGAAGTCATTAAATTGCAGCAACACTTGTCGTTGTTGAAGGAGGAATATACAAAATTGCAATCTCATTGTGTCGAATTAGAGCGGAAATATAATTTGGCCGCGGCTTCTGCTGGAGAATTGAATGAAAATAGCTTTGTCGCTCGGTTACTAGCATCGGTGGCTAGTTTATACCATCGTGATGTCTATAGCGACATCAAAATTCGGTTAGATAATGACCGTATTGTCCCCGGTCACCGGCTGATTTTGGCCGCACGATCTGACAAATGGAACGAAGAAGCCTTAAAAAATGTTACGAATTACTTAGGTTTGTTATTTGACCAATCATTCAAAACATTTTTCTATTACTTAGTAAGATAACAATACTAAAATCATTTGCATTGAATCCGAATTCGTGTGAAATAGTTCTTACGAATTCGTATAAACAACATAATAGTTTCATTAGGTTTGTTTAAGATGAAAAAACAGTGCACTTGGGCAGAGAGAAACTTGGGTATCCAAAAAAATTGTTTTTCTTATTTTGTCTAAAAATTGATATTGTATATTAAAACAACAATTTTAATACTAAAACGAGCTCATAATATCAATATTAAGGTTTGGCTCAATCCATTTTACATTTCCCACTTAAATAAAATAGGAAATTTTTTAATTTTTTATTTATACATTTTCATAACTTTGGAATAGTCCACTGTAACAACAATCAGAAGGAAATGATTTAAAAGGAAATTTCACGCTCTACTAAAAAGGTCTTTAAAACAAATTTCCTCAGATCAACCGTTTCAAAGATATCAAAGTTCAAAAATAATATTAATTAAAAGTTTTATATATTTTCTAACTTTAGGTATAAGAACCCTTTTAGTAATGTGAAATTTCTTTTAAACCTCTTTTGTCAAATTGTTAGAAAGATAAACTGTTCCAAATTTATTAAAATTTTATTTCATTAACGTTTGTCAGTTTGTTTCAATTTTTGGGCAAAATAAGAGTTTGCGCAATACAGGTAACTTTTTTTTAAACGCACATGACTTGTATCGTACAATGTACGTTTTTATTTTGATCTGGAACATTTCTGTTAATAGCGTATGTTTGACAATGACAAACGTGCTATTGGTTCAGTTTTCATTTTTTTCTCATTCGAAGAAATCAATTCTCTCACTGCATGTTTTTTTTTTTGTTATACGAGTCTCAGAATTTTCCTTCCTTTTATCACCGCGACCAGTGAGGTCTATTGTGATGTGTATGCTTTTAATTAAATTAACCACATTCAAATAAATAACAATTTACGCACGAATTTTGATGAAGAAATTAAATTGTTTCCCCTCAACGAATTACATAGGTTCATTATTTTACAAATACTTAATAGTTTGTCACTGTATAATGTTCATAAATTAAAATTCTTTTTTCTTTATAGATTGGTCAAGTTGGGATCCAGTAATAGCTGATATTATATTAAAATGGATCTACACGGATTTGGTCGATTTATCTCGAGATGATGAAACGCTACTATCTTTAATGCGAACAGCCCATGATAATGGTCTCAATGGGCTTGTTTCGCGGTGTGAACAGAACTTAATAACTCGTGCTGGAGTTCGTTCATGCGTTAGGTTTGTATAAACTTTTTTTTTATTTTAGTTTTAGTTTTAATAGTTAAGATGCATACATTTTGTAAAATCATGGTGTGTCAACTAACTCTCGTTAATGGATACCTAGTATGTACCTTAAACAATATTGTAAATTTTTTTCGTGCAGATTGCAAGGAGGCGAGTCAAGCACATTTTTCCCGGGTTTTAATTGACACACAGGCACCTTTAACAATTGATTTCGAGTGTCAGGAATTCATTTTCATTAATGATTCTAGAATCTGTGTGTAAAATTCAAATCGCGATAAGCACATATTAAGTCGTATAAAAGTCTCCTTTAATTTTTTTAAAACTAGCAATCGCAATTGATTTCAATAGGCAAGCACCCGATTTTACATTGTACACCAACAAATCTATTTTCTTGTATTTTTGCCAGCCACATTGAAATCGGCTTTACAAAAGTGTCGCCAGCTCTTCAAGTAAAATGGTGTAGTTTTGATTTAGTAACAAGTTAACAATTTATAACAAATTTTGATTTTTCCCATATTTTTAGTACATAATCCACTTTAACTTATTTTTTTATCTAACATATTTTATATGCTAAATTTTTCTAAGGAAATTGTCTTTCTTCTTACAGTAATGTGGTTTTGTAGTTTCTGTTTTTATAGACCAAGTTCTATTTAGTAAAAAATATTTTTGCGATATAATCAACTAGCGCTACGGGCTAGAAAACCTTTTGAGCAAAGCTTGACAATTACCCAATCTATGGCCAGTTTGGACTTGATATTCGTCTTATACTTTGTCGGCAGAGCGTAGTTGTTACCATTTGCATAGACTGTACCAGCGGGTTGCCACTCAACGCTAAAGGATAGGGGGCTTATTTGACCTATCCCCTCTGAAACAATATCAACTCAATTCACTTTAGCCGTAAAATCTTCAAATTTATTGTGATATTTTTAGTTTTCTTCCACATTTGGTGGGAACCTGTTATATAGCGCACTTTATTGGCAAGTAAACTATTTAGTTTTAAATTTAACCTGATTTAACCAATAATAAACCAATTTGCTTTAAAATTTTGTTGTTGTTGTGGTATTGACACTGAAGTGATGATTTAATAAGAAAGTGAAGAGGGAAAAAAGTGGCAACCCGCTGGACTGTACATTTCTAACATGAGTTAAGATAATTGTGAAGTCAAACTTCCCCTTTATACATAAAGTATAAAATTTGGGATCATTTGGAATAAAAAATAACTAACATTTCGCAATGAACATTTTGAGGTCGTTTTCACAATGTTCTTTGCAAATAAACGAATGGAAATTTTCTAAGTGAGTTATTTATAGCTCAAAAAAGTTAAATTTCAATAGAATTCGGAAGTTCGAAAAACGATTAATTTAATTTTTCTTTTACTGTACCTATTAAATAATACAAGAGTAAAATAAAATAATAAAACAGGCGGTCACCTTTGGAGACTATAATGCATAATTTAGTCATCCATGGTGTGAAATGTTAACGAAAAGTAAATATTGTCTCTGATTTTCTTTTTCGACTAAAGTTTCCTTAGGACCTCTAGAATCATCTTCCAAAATTTTATATAAAAACCTTCATATTTACCGGTATCTAAGAACCCCAAGTTGTACTTCGTTTCTTTAAATGCGTTTTTCTCAAAACAGTATTTTCAAAAACAATTTACAAGATATCTCAAGAATGCAAACGCCGATTTAATATTTCTAGGTTTATATTTTCGTAATTAAATCTTTCAGAGACTAGCGGAGAAAATTTTACCTCCTTGTCCTATTTTTGTGTTCAAAATTTGAAATTTTTGGTCAAAATTTTTTTGATGCTGAAAATACTCAATCATGTTTTTTTTTTCCGACAACCAAGGACCGTAATTCCTTAAAAAAATATCTCACCTTTATTTTTATTTTTGTTTTTCTTATTTTGATGGATAGAACTTGCTCAATCCTATACACCATCAAAAAATCCGATTTTACAAGGACAGTATCTGATGGACGAGGATCAATCGGTAAAAAATTGTTATGTACTTAAAGAATTTTACTTTTGAATACCAAATAAATAAATATTATAAAAAAATGAAAAACCGACTTCAAAATATATAAAAATTCTTAAACAAGAAATGCACTAAAAAGTAACAAAATAATGGCTTATTCTTGCAGTATCTACAACTTACAAATTATTAGGATGATACAATGTACAACTATTGTTATTTTTGGAGTTGGTGTCAGTCAAGGAAATACGACTATATTGGTACTTAGCAAAAAACGAGAATACCTTATGAAAATTATTTTTCAAATGAACTTTTAAACAATATACTCAAACTGTAACAATATCTAGCGACCTTTAAACTACAAAATACCAATTACCAACTAAACCTTTTTACAATTTTTACAAATTACTATTAATATTAATTTTCTTGACTGACACCAACTCCAAAAATAACAATAGTTGTACATTGTATCATCCTAATAATTTGTAAGTTGTAGATACTGCAAGAATAAGCCATTATTTTGTTACTTTTTAGTGCATTTCTTGTTTAAGAATTTTTATATATTTTGAAGTCGGTTTTTCATTTTTTTATAATATTTATTTATTTCTCGCGTTTTAGTGATCTGAAGTTTGATAACTGATTTTGTTTTCTTGAAAATGGTTAACCTTCCAAACGCGCTGCTCATATGAGGCAGCGCCGTTTAATATTAAAAGTTACTACATCATCCCTTTTTGCCCTTAAGGGTTGAAATTTTTTGCTTTTAAATGTAATAACAAAACTAAGTGGATTACTCTTTCCAACAGAAAAAAAATTATCAAAATTTGGTTAAATGTCACTGTTTCATCCCCTATTTTCATCCTTAAGGGGTGGATTTTTTTCTTCAAATTGAAATGTGAACAATTTAAAGGTACGTTGTACGTAATAGAAACAGAATTTTCAAAATCGGGTTAGCCAGGAAAAATTTATAATATTATTTCATCTCTAATTTAAAACCCCTTATGAGTGGAGTTTTTTTTTTTTAAATTGATAGGAGATTAATTTAAAGTTGTGTTCTACAAATAAAAAAAGAATTATCAAAATCAAGCTATCCAATAAGAAGTTAATATTTCATCTCTTAGTTTTCAACCCCTTAGAAGTGGAAGATTTCCCTCAAATTAAAACTGGACCCAACGAAAAGCACCAGCTTTCAAATAAAAAAGAATTATCAAAATCGAGCTATCCAATAAGAAGTTAATATTTTATCCCTTAGTTTTGAACCCTTTAGAAGTGGAAGATTTCCCTCAAATTAAAACTGGACCCAACGAAAAGCACCAGCTTTCAAATAAAAAATAATTTTCAAAATCGAGCTATCCAATAAGAAGTTAGTACTTCATCTCTTAGTTTTCAACCCCTTAGAAGTAAACGATTTCCTTCAAATTAAAATGGGACCATTCGGGAAGCACCAGCTTTCAAATAAAAAAAGAATCATCAAAATCGCTTCACCCAGTCGGAAATGCTGAGGTAACAAACATTAAAAAAAAAAATATATAGTCGAATTGAGAACCTCCTCCTTTTTTTGAAGTCGGTTAAAAAAAAATAAACTCAATTAGAGTTTATGGCCAGTTATAGGTCTAATAGTCTAGTTATTATGGACTATAATAGTCAATTATTATAGTAGGTAATAATTTTCTGTAGTAATAATCCAAAAAACGTTTTTTTAAACGTTGCTGATGAAAGAAACTTTTTAAGAGAACCATAAATAAAGCAATTACCTCAATTAATAAAACATATGTTTAATTATTTTTTTTTCTTTTACAGATTTTACACTGCAGCTGAAAATATTGGCGCCAACACATTAAGAGAACATTGCTCAGCGTTGATTTCCTCTCATTGGGACGATTTGACTGGATCCGATTTCGAACACATGTCAGGAGCATTACTGTACAAAATGTTGAAGGCAAAAACCAAACACGTTCTCCATGCTGCCGTTCGCCTAATGCGTGAAGACGTCGTTTTCCTCTTTGTCGTCGAACACAACAATAACGTAAGTGTTCTTATAACAATAAATATTTTTATTCTTTATCTTTTTATACAAATGATATCACAATTGGTGTAGCATTTAAAACAATACTCTGTACAATATGCACAATATTTTAAAAGCTACGCATATATTTCATTATGTTAAATACAACAATTACGGCTATTGTGTCGGTGTGATAGGATAGAGTCGATGATTGTTTTATGGACGTGGATCCATTGCATAATTGGTCGCGGCAGTAACAATATTCTGTTTTTGAAACACGTAATCCTTTGTCGTTTGACTGTTGACATCCCTCTGTATAAGCTTCCTCGACGCGGGCTTTCATTTTCCATTGACGATCGCTATATTCTTGGTATTCATACTTTTGAGGCGCACAGTCACGCATCTCTCCTGTGACGAGCTCTGAAAAAATCAAAATTAATTTTGTTTGTCAGTGTGTTTTATTCATAAAAAAGGGCATGGTTTATACTCCAGAACATGACAGAAATCCTTTTTTTAGTTTTAATGATATTTGAAGAAAAATCTATTAATTTCGAATAAGGCATTTTCTTAAAAGTGTTATTCCAAGATCAAAATGCATTATTTATATTGTTTAAATATCAGTCTTTCAGTGTCAATTCAGTCAGAAAGTGTGCTAAATAATTTTTATAAGTTTCAAGAAATTTCAAGCATTTTAGCAGAAATTAAAAAAGTTGCGAGCTAACGAAATACGAGGAAATAAAACGGGAAAAAGTTTACTATTTGCACTGAAAAGGCTGTGATATCATTTGGTGAATTTAAAAAAAGTTTAAACTGTTTACAAGATCTAATTGTAAGTATCGATAGTTACTTGGATTGATACAACAAAGAGCCCTTTGAAATGGATGAAAAGGAACTTTTTCAGAAAATCGTATCTCTTGAAAAGTTGTGTTTTACTTCCCGGAATTATTTATCATATTTGTTAAATTTTTTCTACATAATAAGTATGATATATTCAAATTAAGAATGGGTTAAGGCATTTTTTTGAAAAACGATTCAAATTTGAAAACATTTGACAATCAAGAAAGGGGTCAGAATTTTTTGTCAACATTTCAAAAGGACGTCAAAAAATGCTTATGTGAAATATCATAAAAAGGTTCTACAGAAATATTGTAATAACTTAACATACTCAAAAAAAAAAAAAAAAAAAAAAAATACAGTCCAATTAGTGGTGCAGTGGTTAGAGCAGTTTGCTCTCTCCGCTACATGTGTCAGTGGTACTGGGTTCGATCCCCGTCGAATCCCTAGATTTAAGATTTACATGATATTTTTTAGATTGTCGTGATATGACCTGAGATGTTAAAGCGACTTAAAAACCCAAAAAAAAACAAAAACAAAAGAAATACAAATGTTAGAAATCAAACATAGAGTTCTTTAGAAAAGGTATAAAATAGATCTTTTTTCAGTAAATTTTTTTCGGGTAAAAGGCAGTGATGGTTTCCCAAAATTTTACCAGGGGGTTTGCATTTGCAGTGAATATTTTCTAATATTTTTTTTAATGTTAATAAATCATTGAAATATTATTTGACAGGGTAGCACACTAGCTGATGAATATTAAATTATCAGGAAAAAAAACAGTTAAAAATCGAAAGTGTAGTAAAAAATTACCTATTATCATAAAAAACGAAAGTAATTTTTTCTGATTAACTAGGGATTCGCACGAGACATAGCATTCACATCAAAGGGTTGGCGCGAATCCCTGCGAACCCCCCGGAATTTTCTCACTTTGAGGATTATTTTGGTATCGATTAAAATGAATTTAGCCAAATATTTGACTATACCTTAACCAGTTTTCGAGTTATTTGGAAAAACCTATTTCGTGTTAATTTTTTTTCGATAGTAAAATTCAAAATTAATTATTTTTTTTTCCAAATACTTGTAAGTAAAAGACACGAAAAAACACTTTCATTATGATCCCCAGAGGGAAAGTCGATTAAAAAATAATAATACTAGAAACATTTTTTTGATCGCGTTTTCGAAGTGTTCGCTGCTAAATTTAGTCAGAAAATGCCTTTTATCCTACTCCATAGTTCGTAATTTGTTCTATTTGTTTTTAATGGGATAGAACAGAACTAAAAAAATAAAAAACGATTTTTTTTTAAAAATGTTCTCTTTACTGCTGGAAAATTATATTAAAAATACATATTGTAAGTAGTTACATACAATTATAGTAAAAAATAAAGGAATACACCATTTCCAAAAATAAAAATTATTAGTGCTACCTTTTTTTAATAACTCGAAAACTATTTGAGGATAGAGTTAAAAATGTTGGCTAAATCATTTGTAATCGAAACCAAAACGATTCCCTAAAAATCGTTGTGGGGCAGATTTACCATAGAAAGCCAGCTATACCCGTTGTCATAAATCTTATCTAATTTTAATAGATCCTCTCAAACTATCAAATCATATAAAGAATTATCAATAAAGCCCTTCTGAACAAAATATATCAACAAATGTTGAATAGTCACGGAGAAATCATTGAAACTAAAAAGACCAGACAAGGGTTTCGTAACAGATCGAAATTCTTTAATACAAACTGAAGGATTAACTTCATATTCTCAAGTATAAGCATAATCCTATTTTTATGAATATAATCCATTATCTTCATAATTGTCAACTTACCTCCATTTTGTAGTTTATATTCAAAGGCCTTTTTCATGCACATTGTAGAATATGGGCATGTGACTATAAATGCTTGTGAGTAATCGAACTTGGAACATAGACGAGTCGTTTTGTTCGTATAGGCAGCAGGTGGTACAGTGGTGCATTGATAGCATCGTAACGGATAAGGATCCGCGGATACTGAAGGAAAATTTATCACATCTGAAAATAAAAATATTACAATAAAAAAAAAGTAATAAAGATAACACTAATAAAATTTACAACTCATCACTAATTTTTTACGTTAAACTCAATAATCTTTATAACCAAATCGTCTTTTACATTCAATTAATAGATAATTAGCAAACAGTCTACATTTTATAATTACATTTTCTTAACTCGAAAATTTATAATAATCTTGAGGATTTTGTGTCTGAAATCTCATAATCTCCACAGTACGCTCGTAGCATATTTATGAATTGGCAGAAATATGAAATATGCGTTAAATTAAACTCGTAATTGAGTCAGTGAGGAATTTTATCGCTTGAAATATTCAAGGATTTTTATGATGAACTTTTTGCTTTGTGGATTATTTTTTCATGTCGTGCGCCTTGATCGGCTTTTCATTCACTAATTTATGATTCATAAGTTTCTAATTAAATCTCTTCGTTGATAAAAGGGATATTTATAGAAATGGCAAACGACATTTTAATTATGTTCAGTTTTTCATTATTCTGAACGTTCATAAAACTAATATTTCGTAAAATGATAATTAGTGTTTATTCTGAAAATGTTGCAATAATTGGCTTGGTAATTTCTTAAGTTAATTGAATTACGAAAGTATCAATAAGTTAATTAACTTACTAACCATTGTGGTTATTCACAAAAGTTTTTTGTCATTCTAGACAATTGCTTACTTTGCCTAGTAGTAAATCTGACCTTGTTTATATTAATTCCTTCGTCTCCCAGTTGCTTGTATCTACATTGCTTGCCTGCTATAGGCGCCAGTTCCGTTCAATCAGGGACTTACTAGAAAATAGCATTACGTAATCCTTTTTTATGGATTCCGTGCGTTTTCATCCCCCGGCAAAAGATGGACAAAATATACCCCCGACATAATGTCAACCGACAAAATATCCCAAGGACAAAATTTGATGACGGATTCTTATAGATCTCGTTAAAATAAATCGAAAATGGACAATACAATTTTTCGAGTTTTCGCTTAGTTTTTCGAGATATCGAATTTTAAAGCATGCATCGATAATGTAAAATCTGATTAAATTATGACATAAATAAGAGACGTTGGCGAATCGTATACGAAAGTACGTTAGCTCAAAATTATTTTTCGATTAAAAAACAACACGATGATCAAACCTAATTTTATATTTTCTCCTGAAAAATAAGTTAAGATGCATTTCTTCTTGATTTGGGGGCTCCGTCTCCAAGCTCTCCCTGGAGGTTGTACCCTCGAGCCCCGCTTGTTTTGTATCATAGATTCTATGTCGGTGATATTTTATCATTGGAATATTTTGTCTTTGAGCTATTTTATCGAGGGATGAAAACGCGCATTACCTTTCTTATGAACCGATTCTTGGACTAACAATTGAATTCAATCATCTTCGAATTTAGTAAAAAAAAAATTTAGTCTTGTTTCGAAGAAACTTGAGATAAATTGTTCTTCTGAAACTTCTGAAGTCTTTCAAGCTAAAGCTAAAATCAAATAGCAGACTGAACCAATTTGAAAGCTATTATTTAATTACTTTTTTAACATAATCGGTGATTTTAGGCTCATTTCAAAATAATGCTTTTTGACTTTATAGCTTATGATTCAATTTAAACAAAATTATCAGCATCTATATTTTGCGACTTTAAATAATGCATTTGTCGCTTACTTAAATCAAATCAATACTAAGCAAAAACCACGGTCCGTTATTCCACTTAAAACAGTAAATGTAACTGAGCTAAAATTTACTTGTTCAATCGTAGCAGAACGTAAACATTAAAGTAAATTAACGAGGAAATATAAAATTGAAAAAAAATACTGGTATGAGCGCAAAAGAGCATTAATTAAAAATAGCCCAGACTCGATTTCAAGAATAATTTTATTATGTGAAATCGAAAATATAATTTTAAAACATTTAACAAGTAAAATTACTAATAGCAAGCAGCATTAAGATATTGATTGTTATAATTAATAAATGGTTATGATTTTATTTTGGGAACCACTAAAATATTTTTTACTTTAGGGGGGCGATTATCAAAGTTTATTGTATTTACAATTTTATTTATGGGATCAACATAATTTTATATATTAGCCGGTCTCAATGCACACATCGATTAACTCCACTTTTTCAAATTAATATAAAGTAGTAATAGCTCTAAATGACAATTTTTTATCTTTTGCCTAACCATGTATTTCAAAAATCAATTTTATCGGTTTACTCAATTTTTTGCTTTACGGAGTTCATCAATGTGTAAACTTAACGGCTCATATAAAAGTATAATAAATACATTTTTCGTTTAGGGTTGTAGTGTGGGTGGTGCAAGCGTTGCCTCGGCCCAAGGAATGATAATGATGCCGCACGATAAAAGCGGCGAACAATAAAGATGCTATTTTAATCTTAAAAAATCTATTCCTTTCCCGCCGAACGCCTAAATATCTAAAAATCTAGTAATCAACATTATCATATGGTGTATTAAAACACTGCACCTTTTTAATGAAGTTTCATTATTTTATAATTCTATAATGATGTTACAGGTTATAAAGGTTATAAAAGTGTAATGTATTAGGTTTAGAAACATGCTATAGAAAAGTACCAAAAATACATAGTACTATAAGTACCTTTCGGATTATCTGATCAATCTGAAAATTGGGGGAGGAGCCACATTACCAACTAAATAAGAGCCACTATATCAAATCAAGGAAAATTTAGAACAATATTAACCAAGCAAACCCTGGACATCAAACAAGGGTACCTACACCTCTTGAAATCTTAAATACAATTTTTCAGGGGAGGGTAGTTAAACTTTTTTTTCCTCTCTTATAAAATAAATACATTATTATGAGAAAATAAGCCTAAATGGAAATATACTTATGTATATAAGTAGAAGTGAAATGAAAGAGTTTATGATATAATTAATTATATTAGAGCAACTTTTCTGAAAGAAATCAATATAATATGTCAAGAATAGCGACATTTTCATTTAACATTTTCCTATAACAGCGTGCAAATTATATTGTCGTTAAAAAGTAACTTTTTACATATGACGAAGGTCGATGATTGTAATAGGTCAATGATGGTTTTTATCATATTATTTTCCTCTAAAAATTTTCTTCTTGCTCATGTATACGTCAACTGGTTTAGTTATTTCATCAAAGTAATAAATTTTTGGTGGAGGTTATCGACTATCGAGCGAGATTATTTATCTAATATGAAAACATAATACCAGGACCGGCGTAAGGGTCAGCGTGTTTGATTCTGGTTTGAAGTCACCCTACAGTCTATGAAAATTACCTAATTAAAAAAAGGCCCATTTTAAATATTTTTAGAGGTAGACATCTCAACTTTCGGAAGTTTGTCAAGTCGCAGTTCTTATGAAATTGCATAGAAACTGGGCTTAAAATGCCTGGCATTTGAAAGACTAAGTAGGTGCAGTAGATCCGTATTGAAACATAACTTTTGAAATAGTTGGATTTAAAGTTTAAATTTTTTTTTTTTTTTTTTTTTGGTGAAGGTTTCTAATGGATTTAATGTTTTAAAAATATACCTAAGAATTACCAAAAAAAAACGTATGCACAATGCACGTGATAGAAGTGAAACTTTTTAAAAATAAAGAATATAATGATTCAATATGTGTGTGAGAGAGGGGGAAAGAGAGCTTGCCAAAAAGAAATACAATATAAAATTTACATAAAAATTTTATGTTTATTCGATATTTTTCATTTATTTTATTACTATTATTATTTGGGCGTCGAAAAATGCATCTCTCTTTCTCTATATACTACATCTTTCTTTTCTCTCGTGTAACGAAACACACCTAAATTTGTTTTTGAAATTTTACTTTTGATTATTTTCGTTCACTTATTTATTGTCGAACTACCGCCTAAGAAGTTGGACTTTAAAATATTATAAAAGTTAGGCTTCAAGACCAACTCTCCCTGAAGTTAAGTTTTGTTTTATCACTTCTTCATCCGCTTGGACTTCATTTCTGAAAGAATAGTTCCTAATTTCAAAAATGCAAAATTTCCATGTAAAAGGTCACGCCGACCCTGCATATCCAGAGCGTATTTACTCTACTTGAGTGTTATGCGAGATGGATGATTTTATGAAAAATATTTCCGGCGATGATGACGAATCAATGCTATTTGAGGGCACATATGTTTAGGTTTCAATGATTTTAATATTATACACTAGCCGAGAAAAAAAAAGCTGCTGCTCGCAACTTGATTATCGCAACGTTTTCTCATTTCCTTTTTTTTCCAATTAGATACAGTTTATTCGCCTAATACGCCTTTTTCTATTCACTTATCACAATCGGATTGTGAGCATTAACCTTCACTGATAAAAATGTGATTTGTTTCCGGTACGAAAAAATTGTCGTTAAACTCAACGTAGACTTAAAAATATATTTAATACACTCAAATCTGGACTTGTTCTAACAAAAAAATTTATCATATTATTCAGGAATTTTTTTTCCATTATTTGCATTTTGCGGTTTGGAAACAGAGTCAATATTATTCCGCTCTAAGTGCAGTGATAAGAATGAATCATGAACATAAATATTTTATATATGAGTTTTGATAACAAATCGTAAAATGCTAAAATAATAAACAGCTGCTGTGTTAAGTGAGCTTCTTCTCAGACTGTGTGGTTTCTTATAAAAAATTTCAACTTTAAACTCAAAAAAATCTAAATTTAAAATGTGCGCTAATTTTTCAAAGCGCAGAACATTTCTGATTTACTGTTGGATATACAAAAAAAACTCTGAGACTTATTTTTAAGAAAAGAAATTTTTTAAACTTACAAATTATGAACCTTAAAGACAATTTAATATTTAGAAAAATATAATTTCCGTTTTTCAGAATGGGAAAAATACTATCATATTTTCATTGACTTACAGATAAAATCAATCCTTAACTAATATTTTTAAAGCTTTTTCTTTTTTGTTGTTCTTTATTAAGACTTATAAAAATATTTTTTTGTTTCGGAATATATGTTATAATTAACTAGGTATTGCCCGCCCGCTCCGCTAAGTGTTCCTTTAATTAAATGATAATTATATCCCATAGCAAAATTTATTTTATAGAATAATCCGTAGCTGATTCCTTCTGTAATCAATTTTTTTCTTACAAATAAACCCGGCACTTTGGTGAGTGTAGGTTAAATTATAATAGCATGTAATATAATTTATAACACACTTTAATAAGTTATACGCAATGTTAAATAAACAATGATAATTCGGTTTTTCTAAAAAGTATTTGTAAAAAGAAATATTTTGTACATTGATAAGCTTAAAAGAAAAAAAATATTGTAAAAAATTTTCTATTGATTCCAATGTTGCTAATTAAAATAGTTCATATTATAAATTTCATAACCGCGTTTTGAACTTTAACAAAGGATTGAATTTTGTTTGGTTTATTGCTCAAATGATAATTGACTATTGTAACATTGAAACCCGTTTTCGTTGATTGAGATGGAGATAGGGTCTTTTGTCATTTTGAGTTTTTGTAAAATAAACGTGTGACTCTTACATACAAAACGATTTTTTAGATTCGCTAATTAATATGTGAAAAAATGGTTTATGTGTCTGACTTAGGCTATCTTTTACATTAATGATATTAATATTTTCATTTCTATTTTTAACATTAAAACTTTAAATCAATTAGCAATGTTGAAATTATTTTTACTATCCAAAAATCAAGCGTCCAAAAAACAAAACAAAGAAAACTTTATCACAATCCGTTCAGTAGTTTTTGAGATAAATCTTAACATCGCTAGAATCGGCTATCATTTAATTATATTTTTACAACTTGTACATTTTTTAGCAATTTTAAATTCTTATTAATAATTACATGTGTAAGCCCATGCATTATTTTTAAGCAAATGAGAAACACTATTCTTATCAAAAATCTAAATATTTTTTCTTTATTTTTCATAGCGTGATATTAATATTACTTAGTATTAAAGCACTTTAAAATCTAAGATTCTTTTTAATTACAAAAATCTTTTGTAGGCCATAAATTATAGAATAAACCATAGGATTCAACGAGAATCGAACCCAATGCCACTGACGCATGGGGCGGAAATATAGCAGATCTAACTACTGCGCCACTAAGAATTTTTTTTTATTATTTTTATATTAAAATTATAAAGTAAGAGTTAAAGAATATTTAAATTAATTCATATTTAATATGTAAATTTGCCATACAAACAAAAATAAAATTTCAACGTATGTAAGAGTGAGAAAAAACAAGATGATTTCATCAAACAAAGACGCAATGTATCGAAGAGGTACTTTTAAATGTTTTAATATCGACGTTCCAAACTATGTACTGTTGATGTGCTAAACTGTCGAATTAAAGTAGAGAAACAGCTCTGAACTTAAAATGATCAACTTTTTTAGTAGAACAAGAACCAATATCAAACCACAAATACATTCCGAGGTAAAAAGGTTTTTTTATAGACCCAGTCATAGATGTCTTAACGATAAAAGCAAATCAAACTTTTTTAAACGCTTAAATGGACGAAAAGAAATTTGTTCATGCAGTAATTCGGATTAGTTCAGAACTAAATATGAGTGAAATTTCGCATATGCTCATTAAATTCAGAAGTAGGTAATGAAGGAATATTGCACAAATATTTCAATAAATTTAACAAAATTTTTCATGTATACCTACATGTCAATATAATTTAAAACGTAAAAATGATTAGAACATTTATCAAATTGCAAATACTAAAAGGATTTTTTAAATTGTAAAAACCACACCTAACGAGTCTTCAAATCAATTAATTTAGTATAATTATTATTATATACACTGACTGACAAACTACAATCGAGCCATGCGACTAATAGAATTAAATTAAATTTTCTATTATTACAAATGTTCATCTTACACGCAACAAAATAAATTATTAATTCATTAACCGTATAAACTATCTGTACATTTACATTTACATGATTCGGTTACCTATTTATTATTGTTATTAAATAATTTAACCCAATTTGTGATGTGAATGCTAACGGTATAAAGGAATGTGAGAAAGCATGTTTGCAGTCCCCCCTCTCTGCTTGTACTCTGACTATCATCCCAATTTCTATCCCTTAGTAAGTACTATTGTACGTATTATGAAATTAAAGATGAAGTACATAAAACTTAAGCACTCTTACTTCAAAATTGTCATTAATAATGGCCCGTACCATAGTTAGTTATTGGCGACTGAGACGAAATCCTCATTGTAATTATAGTGCATGCAAACTGTGATTTACAGTAATATTTTCTACAAAATTCAAATTGTTACTTTATTTAATCGTCGAAAACCGAGGGCACACAAAGCAACTATTTATTCACCAAAATAGAACTCATTGAGTCTCATGAAACCTCGGGCAATAAGTAGCAACTTTTTAGTTGCAGCAACTGAAAAGTTCCAAAATGTTCTATTTTTTATGTACTACTTTAAATAGAGCCATACGCGAACTGGTATGATCTCGTCATTGATTGACTTATCTTATCTCCATCAAGTTTTCAAATCAAAGCAACCTCAGTCGTTATGAATTCACTACTTGACTTGATTTTAAGAAATGAAATAAAACGAAAAAGCCTGCTTACTTTTGACAGTGAATATACCTGAATTTGCACGACTTATTAACCAGTAAAATAGGGTTTCAATTTATTTTTCTTAACAGACTGCTAACAAAATGTTGTAAAATTGTTTAATATCGTTCAAACGATATCACTTTTAAATTTGGAAACATTTGCCATCTTTTTTACATTAGTTGAAAAGAATTTAATCTATTGAGTGGATCAATAGCAAATCTTCTAAGAACAAATGTTAAAATGCATTTTTTTAAACTAACTTTTGAGCGGTAAAGTCAATTATTTTAAAATTTTATTATTGGAGTTAGGATTATAACTAAGGAATTTTTGTTTATTTTTCATCATTTTTTATACACCCTAAAAATCCTTCAAATTTCAAAAAAATACTTACAAAGCTTATTTTTATTTATAAAACTTATATTTATCTACCAACATTTTATTTTTTGCGATCAAAAATTAAAAATTTTCATCAAGTTTATTTCAATTATTGGCAAATTGATAGCATTTAAAATAGTGCCTTCTTATGTAATCAACTAGGAATAAATTATTTACACAATCGTGGAATTTTATAGCCTTGAAAAGTATAAATAGCAACATTTACTTGCAGAAAAGTTTTTCTCTTTTCCTTTATTATTATTATTATTTAAGTTTTATCGTTTTTTCATAACTATTTTATTATAGGATCGTTCTTTGTGATTAGTTTTACTTTTCTTTTATGTTCTTAATGTGTTAATTAAAAACTAGGTTTCCTTCTACGAACAATATCAGATGATTTTCTTTTGTGCGAGTAAACTTATTAAGTCGTAAGAAAATCATTAAAATATCTCGAATCGATTAGTGTTTGATGGTTGACGTTAAACACTTTGCATAATTCAATTCTTTTCTCATTTGAAACGCGTGGAAATAGAAAATATATAAGCGAACACTTTGATATTAGAGTGCTTTGCCCTGCGAAACAGGAAATAGCTTATTGAGATTTTCAAGCGATTACGTTATTGTTGTAATCAGATTTATATAATTCGTTGAATTGGTATTTGAATCAGGTCTCTTTCTTTCTATAATTTTTTTGGCTTAGATTTATTGTCTTATTATAATATTTAGACTTTTAAATATGTATGACACGTTTTTTGTGTAAAACTTTCGTGTTAGTTCATAATTAAAATGGAGATACATGCTAGGAAAAAAATCAATACAAGGCAACGGTTTGAAGAGGTTTTTCATGTTACATCTCCCGCTTTTTAAAGTGAGATTTTTTATCATCAGCTTCATAGCTAAAAATATGAAAGTAAATAGATCCCATTTTTAAAAAACGTTTAAATTTTGAATATTATTTTTTTAAAGCAACAACTTTGTGTTCCTCCATTAAAAAATATAAAAAAAATCTTTGTTGTACCTTATCATTTTATAATGGTCTTAGTAGTACGTAAATTTTCTTTTAGTTTTATTCATCTTTATTTTAAATTGGGTGATTTAAATAGTTAATACGTTGTTAAAAAGGATTTTCAGTCTTTATTAGTTTTACCTACAGCATCGTTTTGTAATTTCACTTCAAGCCATTTAACAGTTAAAATAGGGGAGTACTAAGTCTTTTGACTTTAACTTAATTTTTGGTGTTCACATTAGTAAAGCTATGACAGAGCTAGCTAGTATTTAGATAGCAAAAATTAAGATCAAGAGAAGCTCTGACTTTGTTCAACAGATGACTTTGTTCAACATGACTATGTTGCTTTTGCTGAGACAAGAGATTAACATAATATTGACAACAGGTTAATTAGTGGCGTGGTGGACTAAATAGTTGCCTTATACGCCAGTGATCTTGGGTTCGAATCCCAATGAAAGCCTAAGATTTCTATTCTGGGTTTTTGGATTCGACGGTCTCTAATGACCATAGTAGTTGATGCGACCTTAAATAAATAAATAAATAAATATTGACAACATGATCAGGGAATCGGCAAAGCCAAGTCAAACAAAACTAAGCAAAAGTCTGTTTGAGGAAAAGTTGAGTAAAATATATTTTAGTGAACTCTTAATTATTATAGATCGCAGCAAGAATGCTTCAAATTTAAATAATTTTTTTAAGTTACTTGACTTAACTTTCAAGCTGTTTGGCTCAAACTGGCCTTAAACTTGGGCCATTGAATTTTCAAGTTATTTCATTTCTACGTTAGTGTTAAAATCAATTTATTGCACATATCGCCCAGTTATTTGACTTGATAAATCTCTAGTTTCAAAAGTTAAGCACAGTTAAGTTTAGCACATCAACAGTACATAGTTTGGAACGTCGATATTAAAACATTTAAAAGTACCTTTCGATACATTGCGGCTTTGTTTGATGAAAGAAACATCTTGTTTTCTTCTCACACTTACATACGTTGAAATTTTATTTTTAAAGTAATTAAATTTATAAAACTATAAGTGCTCTAATATTGAACCCTCTCTCAATTTGGTAAGGATATGTTAAGAAATTACAACAAAAATATAATATTTAAACAAATACCATCTGTAACAGGACCATTATGGTTTATTGACTATTGGGTCAAGAACTACAACTTTTACCAAAAAAGGCCTCCAATTTAATCATCTCAGGTTTCAATTTACTATCAAAATTAATTATTTAACATATTCATTGTGTAGAATTTTTAGAATTAGATGTCATCCCGAAAAAAATACTTAATTTAGCCTGAAATAAATCGCCAATTTTTAATGATGTAGTTTTAAAACCCCTATAGGAATAGGAGTCGATATACATACAGGGTGTACCAGCTAGACCGGCCATTAGAAGTTTCCGGAGAACCTGAAATAATAGAAATCTAAAAATTGGGATTAAAACCTAACTGCATTGGAGCTACCTTCCTAAAATATTTTTAGTTTTCTGACACTTCCGGTTATACCGGAAGTGCCAGAAAACTAAAAATATTTTAGGAAGGTAGCTCCAATGCAGTTAGGTTTTAATCCCAATTTTTAGATTTCTATTATTTCAGGTTCTCCGGAAACTTATAATGGCCGGTCTAGCTGGTACACCCTGTATATTATAATTGAATTCCATTTGTCTCCCTTTTGAGAGGAAAAAAGGACGAAACTGAAGAAATTAGAAGGTATACAATATCACACGTTCAATTGAACTGAAGTTTAAATTATACTATGAATAATTTAAACTTCAAATTTGAACTCCAGCTCAAGTTCAGCTGAACTTAAGTTTAAACGGCCACCGTGAAACTAGAAATTTGGGAACCAATTAGAATATTTATTTTATTGCTTATTTTATAAAAGAAATATTTTCTCTAAGCTCTCGTAAAACTTTTTTTATGGTTCCATAAGCTCTGGTTATCTCAAATACTCAACTATGTCTACTTTGGGTCTTGCTAAAACTTAATCAAATTCCGATTGATAAATTAAAATGTAGCTGGTGTGAAATCATAATTAAATAATAACATTTTATAAAATCAATTTCTTCTATACAATTTATTTATATGCAAAAATCTGGAATTTTCGGAAGGTTGAATAGAAATCTTTGATGGCCACTGCACTGTAGTCAATAACATCTATTAAATAAAATATAATTAATATGATCTAAATTAAACTCGACATCATCTCATGTATAGTATAAAGTATAGGTAGGTGGTAACTTAATGACGATTTTTATAAAAAAAATCTAATTACCTATAAGCGTTTTTTCTGGGGAAAAAAATTCATGAAAATTAATTAGCAAAACTTATTAAATGGTAATTATCTCTATGGCATACATTTCTCAAAAAGAAATGTTTAAATTCTTTAAACTGTCTCGTTTATGCAATAAACCATATTCTTGTTATTCAATAAAACTTGGCAAAGAAGGTAACAATAAAAAATGCTTTTAAATATAGCATTATAGAAATTCACTTATGCATGTCATTAGGTTTTAGCCAACTGTAAAGTTTCTCAGTGTAATGCAATTAGCAATTATCGTTTCTTAATTATATAAGTCGTCGATGTTTTTTTGTGTTGGCTTTCTTGGATATAAATTTTCTGCTTTTACTTTAATTGCATTCAAAATGGGTTGAAATTATTATAAGGAAGTTGTTGAATCAGAGAAAGGTCTATTAGTTTTTGTTTTAAACGGTGAAATTTGCCATTAAGAAAGGTATAGATGCAATTTTGCATATTTAAATATTGTATTTGTCATGTTAATGATTCGAAGACGTTTAAATTGTTTGTAGAACATAGTATTTATCTTTTATTATGTGAAAAGAAATTTATGGATTAGGTCGTAGGAAAGGTTTATGAGAAAAAAAAAACGGTACGGTTTTGAAATTCCTTAGATCGAATCGTATAGGTACGGTTGTGGGTCTGAAGAGAAAAAAAAGATTTCGGAGGCAATTCGAACGAGTTGATAAAAAAAATCGAAACTTGTTGATCAAGTGTTTCGATTTATATTCTTTTTTTACGTCTAGAACAAGGAAAAATGTGCTGACCAAAGTATTCGACAAGGCCACGTCCATATTTGAGAAACATTTCGAAAAAAACTTTCGATTGGGAATAACGCTTTATAATATATACAAAGCACTTTTTCGACCAAATAATTATCATAATATTTGCGTTTTTTTTTTTTTGAGACAGAAATAAAAAATCAAGTCTAGGAATTTAGGAAATATTATCAGAACAAAAAAGATAAAATGAGAGATGACTGAGGCTAATGAACTTTGTTATAATTAATTTTTTTTGTACTCCCATTGTAAACATAGCCGACAAAATTGATTTTTCCTAGTAAAAATTTTCTATTTGCCTTTACATGTTGCCAATAGAATTTAATTATTGGCATCACATTTTTATTCATTTTAATTTAATAAGTGGAGGTGAGAAAACGATGCATTGTTATTGAACTCTGAATCATCGTTAAAAAACGCTGGCAGTTACCAAAATTTAATCGTTTCTATTAATTAGTAACATATTTAATTTGCGTAAATTTTTCTTAAATTATTTCTAGCATTGTTCAAGGTGAAATTTATTAAAAATGTCAATGTAATACGATGAACATTTTTTTTTTCGGGGACATTGTGACAAAGTTTATTTTAATGAATGCATAATTTTTTTTAAAAAAATTCAAATTTGACGAGTTTAGTTCCAATAATTTTCCATTGGCATTGATTTGAGAATTTGGTCGGATGTAATTTGAGTCGAAGGGAAGACTTTGAAAGTTTCAGGCAACATAATAAAAATCTAATGAATATTATGTTATCTATCTAAAGTTTGGTTTAATCAGCAATATAAGTTCAATATCAAATTATTATTAAAGGAGGGTTAATCTATTCTTGTAAGGTTAAGAATTGTTATGTAATATTCAAAACGTATTTCTACGATGGTGGTATGTTTGTAACTCGTATTTTATTTATTACTATTAGACGGTATAAGATTTAATTTTTGAAGAAAAGATTTTAGAGTAAGTATGTATATTGGAACCAGTAGCAACTCGTTTATGACGACAAGAAAGCCAATACCTTCCTCAAACAAAAATATAGGTCGCCATTTTTAGTTTTTTTTTTTTTTTTTTTATTTAAGGTCGCATCAACTACTATGGTCATTAGCGACCGTCGAATCCGAAAACCCAGAAAACATTTTTGGGCTTTCATTGGGATTCGAACCCAGGACCACTGACGTATAGGGCAACTATCTAGTCAACCACGCCACTAAGGGACCTCATTTTTAGTTATAACAATTTTAAATACAAAAAAAAAAAAAATCTTTTACTAGAAATGTTTCAAATATGGTCTAGATATGACTGTAAAACTCCCATTAAAAATTTGCATATGTAAAAGTTTTTGTCCCAAGTTACCCATGATTGCAACCAGAATTGGTCCATATAAACAAAAAAAATTCCATTTTTTATAAATATATTCAAAAGTTTTCTTTTAGTATAAACGTAAGCTACTTAAACTGGACATTTGGTGTACCTAATGAATTGAACTCAAAATTTTAATTTGGAAATAAAATAACTTGCAAATTAAAAGCTTGACTTGATCTGATATTTATTTATGAACATTAGACATGAGTTTGATTTGATTTTAAGTCAAGTAGTTTGAACCTCGAGCCAAGTAGCTTACAAATCAAGTCACATAGTGAATTCCTATTATCAACTTGTAACATTTATAAAATTTACCTCACGGTTATCTAATTTCCATAAGAATAACACACCCACTTTTTAAGTATAACTTATTTACTGGTGAATGTGTTATAGAAGCATTACGAAAAGTGTGATCGTGAAAGTGAGAGGGGAGATAAACGTTCGTAAAGACAGAAAGATAAAGAATTACGTTCGTATATTTAATACTAAGTGCAGGCCTATTTTCCGATTCCGTTTTTTACGGATCTTCGTGTGTCCCCACTCTTACATTGAATTTAACGTCTAGAGTCGAGAGTTTACAATTTACATAGATCTAGATTCTAGATGCACTGAAAGAACAAGCGAGCTCGTAAATTTACTTTCTCTCTTTCTCGCATTGCCCGTTGCATTAAAAATATAACTCATATGACGTAAAATGAATAATAATAATGTAAATGAGTCTACCACAAACAAGGAACAACAATCGATGCATTTTTCTCCATATATCTTTGCAATATGCATTCAAGAAAATGTGTTTCTTATTTTTCTTATCATAAGCCTATTGTTTCAGTCTTACAATCTACTACTGTAATTACTGATGTAACTGATAATGAAAACAATGTACAAAAAAACAAATCTAAAATATTGATTATATGTGAAAACCGCTACATAATACACAAAAGTATACATAGATAGCGAAAGAAGTTATACTTCTAGTATGTGGTCCACAACCATACTCAATTTTTTTGCTTCTAGTTTATTAATTAATTTCTCTACCAAAATCTCTTCTTAAAATTTCAGAAAACCACAATTTTAGCGGTTAGTTCTTCATTTCATGCCGTATTGGTGCTCTGTTCGGTTCCCGTAAAATTCTAGATTTTCTTAGAATTAGCAAATCACGAAAAATGTTTCTGTGCTTAAATAGTCGTAATATGGCTTAAAAACATCGGAATCAATTGCCACTAACTTTTGAAAACTAAATATTTCATTAGAAATTTTAATAAATTAAACTCTTATATATAGCTTCTAACTAAGGTAAATTCTACCTGTGTGAGAGAAAAATGTAGTGAACCAAAGCTTATTAAAAAGGACCCACCTTTAAATTTATGAAATTAAATCTACGAGATTTTGACCAACATTGGAAAAATGTTCGCTTTCGCTTTAGGATGACAAATTTGCTTGATTTGATAATGTTTCGATATTTTTTCTAACTAATTACCGAAAAAAAATTTAATCAAACTATGTATTCTTATAAGTATAAGAAATACTAAAACTAGTTGTACAAAATTTAAATTTTCATTCTTCATTTCCTTAAAAGATAATTCAAGTGAATTACCTAAAATTTATTGTTTCACGCTTTAAGTAGGAACCAAATAATAAATTGGTTTTAAATTTACGACAATATTGCCGATTGACCGGTTTTTTATGTACACATAAAAAAGTCAAGGTATATATTTCTTTTTTAAATTAAATCTACTTATAAACGGAACTTTCCATGCCAAAATTTTGTGTTAAACAGAAAAGTCAAGCTACAGATACGTTTTTAAACGGACAACAAAGTTCAATTTGTCGATTTGTTTAGAATTTTGAAAGTGGTGCAATTTGAGAAACAATAATTACATTTTGTAATATTATTTTACAGCCAAAAGTCTCCATCCGATTGTATAATATTTAAGTTGTGAAATGCATGAATAATTGGTGATTCTTGTCTGAAAATAATCTCAAATTACACATATGGAAAAAAAGAATAAATAATTTATTCCAAAAATTTGAAAAAAAATCATCTTGCTTGATTTTAATGAACTCAATAGGAACTTTTAGGAACTCACGTCAGTGTTGTCCAATTTAACGCAACGCAAATCGGTTAAATTTTAACTAACCGAAATAAAATGTTTAAAAAATATATCTTAAGTTAAGAAAGGTAATTTTTGGGACAATATCTTGTAGTTATTCTCAACATTTTGAAGTAGACTTACGTCTCTCCATTACACATTGATAGAAATGTCGATACAATAAAAGATTATCTGGTTTATGGAAAGTCGACATTTTTTTACCATTTACTGTCTAAAAAATGATTTTATTTGTTGTTATTTTCTTTGATTCACTTGCACTTAAGTGCAGGTCAAAGGGTGAAATGTATCTGAATAACTGTGGTCAATTTTAACTTTTTTTTCTTTAAAAGACAATAATCAATTTTTTAGAATCACTTTTCATTGAAAATTGTTTTTCATGTACTTAATCTATTTGAATTAATTGTTCCATCGTGTTGAAATAAAGCTTTAACCATGTGGCTATATAAAATTTTTGTTTCATATCATTAGGGGAGAGTTTCCAAATGCGTATCACTTAATTTCGAAGGCAGTTTACATATGCTTAAGTAGGAATTACTGTTTTGCCTCTATGTATTAACTACTGAAGTTGTAATTTAATATGATTTTTTAAATATTTATTGATAGATCATTGCGATATATGAACACTTTTGTAAGATCATGCAAACAGTACGATGTAGGCAACCGGTATCCTAAATGGTACCAGCCGGTTATCAAAATTGTGCATCATGTTTTTAATTAAAAAGATACAAAAAAATCAAAAGAGAAACTGTATTTTGAGTTTAATTTAAGAGTAATATACAAAACAACATAAAAATAAAATGTAGGTAATACTAAACTACCTAACTGAAATACAGTTGGGAGTTGGGACAATAATAAATATTTTCTTCTTTCAAAAATTCTACACTAGCTTCATGTACCTCCACTTTTGGCACTTTAAGCATTGTATCGTGGTATGGTACGATTTAGGAAGAAGACATCCCGCCAAATAATTTAAGCTAATTTTAAACACTATCAACATGTTTTAAAAACTAAATAGAAATAAATAATATAGCATAGCTAGTTTTTAGAAATATATAAGACTACCTCAAAAACTGTAGATTCATATTAAATTCAGTCGATTAAAATCGTTTAAAAAATAACATCAGACTTGCTTGATTCTTTGTGCTTTTGTTATTTACAAAACAACACTTCATGCGACTTTTTGGTCCTTCCTTATCGACATAAATAAATGTTTATATCTTTACCACCAAGAGGCATCAATATGCATTAATTTTTCAATAAAAGGCCTGATACGATTTAGGTGACCAGTACGCATTTGGCAACCCTCCTCTATTAATTATTATTAGAGATTCATTAAGTCAAGTAATTAGGCATTTTTTGAAGTGAATTGTGTTTGATATTGTGACTTGTAACTGTCAAATCAATGCTTGTGAAAGTCACTTGTATGTCACAACTTGTGAAGTCAATGCTGAACTTGAATTGACATTGAAAAATTTTAATCTTTGATTCGAATTTGACTTGATTTACTGCCAAATCTAGATCAAGTAACCTGAAAATCAAGTCAAGTAGTGAAGTTTTTATTATTTTCTTCCATTTTTTAATACAGTACTAAAACTAAAACACTTAATTATGTGAATTTTAAAACCCTATAGCTTTGTAACCAAAATCATAAAATTTCAATTTCCAATTTGTTGATACATCGTGATTGACTTACAAACAGGCTTGAGTTAAAAAACACGAAATTTGATAAAGTAATTTTTAAGAAGACCATGACCTACCCACCTGAAAGTTTTTTTTAAATTCCATCCTTAAGTGGTTAAGAGAAGGAGTTCTGAGTTTTACTCCTAAATTATCAACTTTCTCAAATTCTAATTTTGTGTAATGAATTAAGTTAAGTATTTTAACTTTGAACTTACAAATTCAACGCTTAATGGCTTGATTTCAAACTAACTTTAAATCAAATAGCTGCAAAATCAGGCCAAGTAGCTTAGAAATCAAATCAAGTAGCTTAGAAATCAAATCAAGTAGTGAACCCTTTGACATCCAATATATATAGAAAGACTTTTTTGATGTTTCCACATTTAACGAGCGTCAATATACATAATCATTTTTCAAAATCATCCAATGTCATGTTCTTTAAAACTTAAAATTTAAAGGTGGAAAAATTCAGTGTTATGTTTTTTTTCATTAGTTTTTTATCGAAACTGAACGGAATTCTATGTAAAATATGCCTCAAATTGTAATTTCTAATAGACTAATCTCATCATAATCCACCATTACACCAAATATCGTTAAATTCTGGTTGGTAATTTTAAAACAAATAGTGCTATATTCCTCTAAATATCCGGTCATTATTGATCATAGAGGCAAAACGGTATAACGAAACTGAAAGAATCAAAATATTTTTGTATAAACCAAATTTTATTGTAAGCATTTTCGTTATAAAAGAGTCATGTTTTACAATATTAGTTTTAAAAATATAAATTTGGCAACGAAATATATCTGTAAAGATAAAATGCTTATCATATAATTTAATAAAAGTATATAGTATAAACCAAGAAAAATTTTAAAATTTTATTTAAAAAAATATATGTACTATAAATGAGCTGCAATCCCGGTTAGATAATAAATAATTCAATAAGATATATGTCTATATTACTCTTTAACATGTATTTTCTTTCCTGTGACCATTTTAGATATTTTCTCTTAAAATTCAATTTTTATTTGGGCGGATGACTCAAGAAGAGGCGTCTCATATATATCAGACTATTGTTGCAAATTAGTAGTAGGTGCACGTTTGATGATTTATTTATTAGTGGAATCATAAGTAATAAAAAAAAATCTTTACCAAATAAATACTAAATGAATATAGTATATATATTGAAAACTTACTTAAAACAATAAATAAAAGCACTAAAACACTGCTAGAAGGAAGAAACTGTTTTAACCGATGAAAGCAACAATTAAATGAACAATTTGTATTGGTTAAGAAAAAGCACATTGTTGAAATATTTTCGTATGGTTTCTATGAAATGCTTTATGTAGAGATGTTTTATTGGTTTGTTGTTGTTGGTGTTGTTATCGATACCGTATTTGACGTGTCCCACATTTGTTTGGTATCTCACGTTCACCGCCAACAAGAAAACAGTTAACAAATACGGATTAGTGAACACTGAACGCACGGAGCGGTCGACGCGAAATGTGACCGCGGGCCGCAGCTGAGGCTAGTTTTTATGAATCATTCCACGACGGCGACGATAACGACGGCGACGATGGAGAGGAAGCGACGCAAGAAATGCGAGACAAGGCACAATGCAAACTAAGTCACTTGGACTTTTTTCCTCCCAATACAAATGTCTCTCGTCTACATGAAAAATTTCTAGAGGCCAAGCAAATAGCAACTTGTTGAGCTCCGTTGAATGCCTCGCCAACTTTTGTCGTCTTTGTCAGCATGGCGACGTCGCTCTCCGTTACTTGTCCCACTTTTCGAAGTCCCACTGGGATTTTGTTTGGGGGGATACGGAACAATGTTGCGGATATATTCATAGGTTTAATGTGTGGATGTCCTCAAGTACAAATACCTCTTTTTATGCAATAAAATTTTTTTTCACAGCTACATAATAATTAGTTTTTACTTAATTATTTTGTTATTGTTTTTAACAAACTTTAAATACAATACAAATTATTTTTAAAAATCGCTTAGAAAATCGTTATTTTATTTAAAAAACGTTCAATGGAAAAAAAAATTTCATTCCATTCACATTGCAAATAAATTAAAAATATATAGAAAATGTCAATAATTCAACTTGTATTTGATATATTTTATTAAATATAGAAACGAAACCCTAATAATATCACTCGCTTGTCTGGCTGATTGTCCGTCAGTTATTGTTTGGCATATTTCTCGAGTTTGGTGAAGACTATAGACAAAACTATCGAAAAAACGTAAACACTGATTTTGAGGGGTACTTTTGAGCGCTTAGGTGGAAAATAAAAAATAAAAATTTCAAATGTATCATGTGATATCAAGTGGAAAGATTTTAGGTATTCAAAATTTCCAATATATTTTTTATACTTTTAAAATGTATAGTTCTAAAGATGTAGAAGACATTTTACGTCCCCCTCTCTATCTCTGAAATTAATAGTCCTAAATTTTTGAAAAAAAAAAGTCAATATAGGTCATTCATCAAAATTTATCGGAAAAATTAGTACGAACATTTGAAGTTTTTAACATTACAAAATATTGTAAAAAAATAATTTCAACTCTCTTTGTCTCATGCATGCTTTCCATACTATTTTGGCAGCTCGTATTGGCCCATAGGTGGCTACGACTATTTTTTACTGACAATAAGATATTGTCTTGGTAACAATTCAATAGTTTAAAAATGCATTGTTTCTTTTATAAATTTTATCACTAACCCCTTAGGCAATCTCGACGTCAACGCCCACGACGCTCACGACAATTTTGCGTTCATATGTCAAAAACGCTCAGAACGCTTTGAGAATTTGCAGGGTAGGCAATCTCAAAACGTCGCTGGCTTCTGACATTTCGAAAGTTTTATAAATTAATAAAAATAATATGGTTTAATTTAAAAATTAAACAGTTTTATTTAAAATTTCTGCAATATTCTTTCACTTTTCTGCTATTAATTTTATATTTGTCTTATATTTTTATACCCTCTTAAAGTTTTATCTTATAATATTTTATTATATTTCAGCAATTCAATTAATTTTTCTTCAATATACATTTTAAATTATCAATTTTTTTCAGTTATAAGTTTGTGTAATACAAATTTTTAAAATGACAGATACACATTTGACACTTGGTAGCGTCAAACGCGTTAAATATTGAAATACAATTTACTTGGACGCGTCGCGAGCGCACCGTCCATCGCGTTGCCGTCGAGTTTAACCATTCCTATGGAATTCTATATGTTTAACTCAGCCCCCTGTCACTTAGATACGAGAAATGCTAAAAAAACGTGACCGATTTCTACAGAAATCTGTGTTGTTATAAGAGTCATACGTCTCAAACAGCCCCCTACCACTTAAACTTATCAGAGTTATTATAATTATTATATAAAAATACTTATCATATTAATAACTTGCCTGACGTTTAAAAAAAATTATTTCTAATCTCCGACTTTCATAAATTCTACGGTCTTTGTCAGTCTTTGTGGTCTTCTTCGTTCAACTCGTTGGCAACTAAATGGCAACTAGTGACTGCAAATCGAGTAAAAATGGTCACATTTTTGTAACATGGAGTTGTAGGGGGCTGGTTTAACTTTTTTTTTGACATTTTGAAGCGTCAGCGTCGCGAGCGCAAGCGTCGGGGACATCGAGTTTGACTCAGGCATAAACTAGTTCATCGTATTTGTCAGATTCTTACTTTTTACTTTCTTTTACTACTATATAGTAAAGGAAATATTGTAATCGCGTCGAATTTTTGAATTTGAGCTTTCACCGGAAATACATGTTTTGAGGTCCCCTGAGTCCAAAAAAGTGGTTTTTAAAAACATGTCTGTGTGTGACAGCCATATCGTATCAAAAGCTTTATCCGAATTTTACCAAACTTGGAAACTAGCCTCCATATTATACCTAGTTGTGCCGCGAAGCTTTTGGTTGAAATCGGTTAACCGAAAGCTCTACTTTACTCTTGGCGTTTTTGAGCTTTTTCAATTTTTTTCGAAAACGGCTCCAACGATTTTTTTTTAAACTCTCTATAGTTCTTAGACTCATCAGTGGCTACAACTTTTATTTGAAACTTTTTTCTGGGAAAATTCGAATAAGGACGATTTTGGGGTGAAGGTTTGGAATTCGTATATGTTATATGTTATAGGTTGTCTGCATATAGTTCTGTTTATATGTATAATTATAAAGAGCTTATATTTCTTTTAACCAACAGCGAGTTTCATAAATTAATGTAAAAGAAAGTACTGTGACGCCTCGCAGCAGATATTTTTCTACATTTTCTTATTCTATTACAATCATTAGTTGAGCTTTTTTTTCTGTAGCCTGTATCAAGGCTATACATATAATATAGTTTTCTTATTATATAATAGATATTTTTACATTATTTTATTTATAATTTTTCTAACCAATTGTGGGCTTTATTTATTTTCTTTCAACTAACAGCGAGTTTCATGTAAAAGAAAGTTCTGTGACGCGTCGCAGCAGATACTTTTAACGTATAGTACGTACCAATAAATTCTTTGACCCATAAACAATAACTTTACAAGAAATCGTTGAAACTCCGTTCCTGTATAAGAAACTCTTAACACACTTTTCTTTGTGTCGCTATTTTACAGAAGCCAGGTAATTTCTAGGACAATACAAATTACAATAGTAGGTACAATATACAAACTAATTTTTTACCAAAAATCAAATTATTCGTTTTCCCATTCTTGTGTGTGAATCAATAAACATTTTTGCAGTCCTTGTTATTCTACAGAAACATTTATCTATATATATCAACATCTACAGATACATTAATTTAGCAGTTACTTTCACACTAAAATCATGACATTTAGCCAAACATTATAATTATTGATAACACTGCTGTACAAGTAAAAACATAGTTTTAATTGTTATTATATTACAACATATCTCACGGAATCCTTAAACTACGGATCCTACTTGCACTTGTCTGTATCGTTTTGTTGTTGTTATGAAAAACTGATCTTGACCGCTTTACTTCCTTAATTAATATTTTGAAAAAACACTTGGCACTTGATTGTTTTATTTTTACTCCAACTAAGATTATTGAACCACATTTTGTTGAATTGGGGTCATCGATTTTCATTGACAAAATTAAATAAGTTTAAAACATTTACTCAATATGATAAATTTTTTTCGTTAATTTACTTCAAATATTAAATTCAGAAAAATGAATCTTAAAATTGAATTTTAAATTTCACTAATAATGATTTGCTTTATTAAAATTAATTTATCCGATTAACAGTTACAGAATGAGATGATTTACAAAAAACAAATAGATTTTGTTTCATCTACTACCAAAGTTTAGAAACTTCCTAAATCTATACAATTTTAGCCTGTATCCCTGTAACCTTCATTGATTACTGGTTCAATGGTTCACTAGTTGATAACTGGAAAATTTTGGAAAACTGCTTCACATTGGAAAAGTTATCCTGTTTACATGCAATTGTTATATCAAACACTTTATCAATGATTCAAATAAAAGTTCAATTTTTATGAACAGTTTTTCTACACATTTTCTACATTTCCAATTTGTTTTCCTCTAGCGCCCATTATCTTTTTTTTAAAATTGATTTTTTTTCTATTTTTCTTAAAAAACGTTATCGTCAATCGATTTAGCTTTTTAAGCACTGCTAGTTGACACCAAAATTGAAAAATTTATTTACTGTTTTATAGTTTTTCCTTTTAGCTCTTATAAGCCACAAATTAAGTACTAGAGTTATATATTTCCCTATAGATCCTTATAGATTTCTCTTTTAACAAGTAATCTTTTAAATATATTTAAGTAACAGATTCATTAATCCTTTAAAATATTTAATTCTCAATTTAAAATACGTTCCCACAAAAAAATATGTAAAATATATTATATATAATTGTAAATAAATTAGAGTCAAATGCTTAAATGCGCTTAAACAACTTTCATGCTCAAGCAAAAAGTTGAATTCAACGTGACTTATTGAAGGGACCTTACAAGAAGGGACCCATCAAAGTTGAGAAATAGATGTAAGTTTAAAAGATAACACTGATCGGGCTTGGTAATCGTTAATGGTTAAAACTAGGCGATACTCAACAATGATATCAAAACTAATTGTAAGTTTAACATTCAAACCCAACTAAAATCTAAATACAATTTAACTCTCATTCATAATTAATTAAACGTTATTCATTCAAATTAAAATAATAAATAAATAAAGTTAAACTCAAGAAATCGTTCAATAATAATTGTCAATACATCGATTCACCTCCCACAAACTTAAACAACGTTCAAGGATCGAACTAATTGATCCTTTTAAAACCGTTAACTCTAGTAGTTATTACTCGAAATATTAAGGTAAACAATTTTCAACTTATTGTAAAAATATCTAAACTATGTAATTTCTTAGTTTATAATTACAACTTTTATTCGTTATTAAAATCCATTGTAGGTATGTACTACATGATATTAAAAAAATAATTAACATTTAATTTAAAATGAATATGAAGAAAATTTCTACTATTAATATTTCCTAAGCCAATTTCTAAGAGAAAAATCTGTAAGAGATCTTTTGATCAATGCATTTTTTTTTTTTTTGTTTCCACTATGGAGAAAGTTTCCAGGTTTTCTTTTTATTAAAAAAAGTTATTATAAACCGTGAACAAAACCATTCTTTTTATAAATAAATATTTAAAAAAAAAAAAGACAGAAAAATAGAGGAGGCAATGCCATTCTAGCATATCAATAACGGTTTTATTTTCTTCTATTTTCATCAAAAAATCTATGTTTTACGAAATCTAATAATATAATGATGATGATAATAACAGTGTGAAAATATAACTGTTGATATTCAAGAAGCATTTAACATTGTATTATATATTTATTTATATTTATTTGAAATATGTATTGAATCACACGCTTTATACAAAAGTAAATATTTGTAATGTAAGAATTAGATTATTAGATCCTATATTATCTAAGTAAATGTTATCCTAATTATAATATAGGACCAGCGCTGGATTTATACTTGAGGCACTCGGGGCTTTATAGCAAATTCTCAGGGGCGGGAAAATTCGAACGGTGAAAAACAAAATTTTCTCCGCGTTATTGAAAATGCTTTGAAACGTGTAATCGTGTTGGAAACTTTCTCAAATTATTATACTTAAATATTTTTTTTATTATTAAGAGTATTTTCAAATTATAAACATTACAGTTTCACCAGCAAAATTGTGAAAAAAGTTTCAGTGATAAATGGTTAATTACGAACTATTTTAAATAATAATTCGCTATAAAAATTATGTTGAAAAGCTAATGATTTCCGTCTAACTTTTGAAAATCGGGTTTTCATCAGAACTCGAAGTTTTGAGGTTCGAATTTTTTTTAATGTAATTAACTTATTGGTAATAAATTTTCTGTTAGAAATGAGGCATTTTATGTAGTTAAAAATTGTGTATTGTAATTTTATTCATTTTATATGAAATTTCTCTAATGGGACGACTTTAATTAATACTATTTTAAAATTAGTATATTTAAGTTGAAAAGTTATAAAATCCAACTGTGTAAAAAAAATTCTTTAGTCCAGCGTTCGGGGAACCGGGGTAAATTACCCCAAATGAGGTAAAAATAAATTTTTTGGGGTTATAAGGAAATTTTTTCTCATGGCCATTTTATAAGTATGTTATTATGGACAAAGACTTTATTCAAATTGTTTTCACATAAAAAAGCCCCAATGTTGAAGTTATTGTATTAAACGATAAAGCAAGATCATTTCTCCAAAATCTAAAGGGGGAGAGTTTTCAATTAGGTACTTAATTTTTGTTTGGTGCAATATGAGAATTTTATTTTGAGTATTGCCTACTTACTACTTTCATGCAACTTTTTTTTCGTGTTAAGGGGGTGTTCTAGTCTAGAAATTTGAAAAAATCGAAAAAATTTTCTCCGATAGTTCATATATTCAAAAATATCTCCCTAAAAAAAGTTTTCAAAATTCAAATTTGTTTCCGAAGTTATAGTCGTTTTAGTGTCGTGGCAACTAGCCAGGTTGAGACTTAACGTAAAACTTGAAAAGCGTTTTTCTCGAAACTACTTTTTTCGATGTGGTAGCCATAATATCTCAAGTTCTAATCAGTCGATTTACTTGAAATTTGACATGAATATTCTTTAAATATCTTTCTATCGCTTGAACCAACAAAAAATGAACATTTTAAATTTGTAATATTTTTAAAAAATTCGACAAAGTTAAGAAATGAGTGAAAAAATCGACCTTTATTTTTGAGTAGCCGCCATTTTAAGAAAATAAATTTTTTTTCCAGTTTTGCAGGTTCATGCGATAGCGACATTCGTACTTATCAAGAATCCATCATTGTTTTATTTTTCAAATGACCACAAGGGTAGAAATCATGGCGACGAGGACACGGCCTTTTTTTCCCCTCTACTTCAAAGACGCATGACTCAATGAAAAAACAAATTTTTTTTTTTGAAATTAATTTTGTGTTTCTCTAAATATAAATAAACAAATGATAAAAAAGGAATAGTAAAAATATCAAATGCCTTTTTTTATCAATTGCCAAAAAACGCTCGAAATTCGGGCCTCTAGACTAGAACACCCCCTTAAGTTAATTCAATAAATAATGTTTAATTTAAATTTACATTGATTGTCTCCTTTTCAAAATGAGGGGTTAATATTGACTTATGCAAAACTATTTTGGGGTAATGGTAAAAAAAGTTCCCCTACCGCTGCTTTAGTCAATTCGTACCAATGTATTAAATTCACCTTCTAACAGAAAATATTCCATAATTGGATTTCTGAGTTACTCTTTTGATCAATGCGAGAGGATATTTTTTAAGGAATCCCCAAAAAATAGGTTCAATCGGTAAATATGTCCAAAAAATATTTTATCATACAAAAAATCCTTCTATAGTGGAAGTAATAGTCCTCTCAAGAACCACTCTTTCAAATGTCTTTTTTTTCAATGGTTTAGCCGTCAGTGTATCTATTAGTCAATCACGCTATTGATGTATCTTAAGGAGATTAACGTTTTATTTTCTTTTCAGTTACAATTTTTGATCAACGAATGGAGTCCTAGTAACGAATTACCATTGGATCTAGCACTACGTTCAAATCAATTAAGCATTGCTCAAACTTTAGTCCAACATTCCGCTGATGTGAACATACGCGACGCCAATGGTGATCCCTTGCTATTACGAATAGTTCGTCGCAATGACCTCAGCTCGGCTCTATTCCTCTTAGAGCACAACGCCAATGTGAAACTGGTCAATGCAAATGATGCCGATACTGTTCTACATTTATTATCATCGATAACCGAAACAATAACGGATGCTGATGACGATCAAAATGTGAACGCCGCATCGGAGACATCGCTGCGTCAAGTAACGGAACGTGTACTCGCAAATGGTGTTAATGTTAATGCACAAAACATTAAAGGCTTCACAGCATTGCATATTTGTATGATGTGCGGTAACGAGTTGGTGGCACAGATTTTGTTGCAACGTTCCGATTTAGATCTGAATTTGCGTACAAATGACGATGATAACACACCGTTATATTATGCACTCTTAGCGAAAAACTCCGACGATTTCAAGCTGGCTGAAGAACTTGTTTCGAAAGGAGCCCTCGTTAATCCGATTTACATGAAGACGGGAGATAGTTTATTACACGAAATGGCTCGACAGGGACTCGCTAAAGCTGGTAATTTTATCGCATCACGAGCGGATAATGTCAATCACGTAAATCGGAAGGGAGAGACCGCGTTGCATATTGCGTGTCGGCATGGACCTGTTGAACTTGTTCAAGCTTTGCTAGAATCAGGAGCGAATCCCAATGCCTTAGATAATGCAGGCCAAGGGCCTCTACATGTTGCCGTTAAGCATAATCAAGATCAATGTATTAGAGCTTTCGTAGAATTCATGAAAAATACATCACTGGATAAAAAGTATATAGTAGATTTAAATTTAAGAAATATGGATGGAGACACTCCTTTAGGAGTTGCCTTAAAAGAAACGTTTGAAGAGTTAGTCCCGATTTTAGTAGATGGTGGCGCTGATGTAAATGTTCGCAACAATAATGATCTAACTTTACTCCATCAAGCAATTTTAAAAGAAGATGCCACAACGGCATTATTCTTATTAGAACACGGCGCTAATATTGATGCATGGTAATAAAAATTTCTCATCTAATTTTCTTAAATAATAAGCTTTTTTTTTAGTACTGATGAAAATGAAACGCCGTTACAATTAGCAATTCACTGTCGTTTGCCGACTGTTGTAGAAGCTTTGTGTGTTAGAGGAGTAGATATGGGGCGTTATGACGCTCAAGGAGCTACTGCTTTATGGGCAGCTCTGATTACTGACCAAGAAGATGTCGCTAGTGCTCTCGTTCGGCATGGGGCTGATCCTGATTGTTGGGGTCCTGGTCCTGATGGGTGCTTACAAACTTTGTTACATCATGCGATTGATGAAAATAAGGAGCCGGTGGCGGTCTTTTTAATACAAGCTGGATGCGATCTTGATTCTCCGCGTCGTCCGGGTCCAAATGGTGAAGGTGGAGATGAAGCTAAGGATGGCTGTAGCCCCTTACATTTATGCTGTCAGTGGGGACTTGAAAAAGTAGTACAAGTAAGTATAGTTTTTCAAACTCAATAAAGTAAAGTATTCACGTATATTATAATATTGCACTAACTATATTAAATGTTTATACTCTACCTTAAATCAATGTGAATATATTGCAACGCAAGGTTATTACATACATAAGGTATGCTCACTTGACTAGGCGGCGTTTCTTTGATCTCTGAAAATGACGTCACCGGTATTTTGTTTCTGGCAGAAGCCAGTAGAGGCATTAAAGGCCATTGGCTATATCGTTAGTTTGTGGGGGATTCCACTTGGTGACTGCATTTGGTTGGCACTACTATATTTAATAAAATATTTTTTTTTATATAGGTTATTAAATCCCTTTAACAACAAATTTAAATTTTCAACATGTCAATAATTAATTTTTATGAACATAATAAATGTTAATTTGATTTTTCTTTGTTATTTTATTTTAATTGAATAATGATGATATATTTCTTCTAGAATCTATACCTTACTTAGCTATAAATTTTGAATTCCGGCGTCAGTCAACAAACCAGTGTTTTGATACGATATATCATCATTATTCAATTCAAATAATAAAGAAAAATCAAATTGATATTTATTATGTTCATAAAAATTAACTATTAACATTTAACATAATGAAACTTATTTTATTTTGTGAAAAGAAGCCCACCTTCTTTAACTAGATAAACCTTGGAAGATTGCAAATAAAAAGGAATATAAACAATATTGCTAAAATAAAATAAAGTATATAAAAAAAGCTATTTAAAAAAAAATTTATTTTTAACTTTAACTGAGCAAAATAAAACGAAATGAAATTTCAAACTATAGAGCGTAATAAGAACTATGCGCAATAAGAACAATAGTAGCGATAAAAACCAATTATAGCAGATATCTAATGGCTTCTGTCAGAAACCGTATACCAATGACGTCAGAGCAAAGTAATAACCTTGAAAGTGAGCACCCCTTGATTGCAACGTGCGACTGAAACAGTTTTGAAGGATTTGGGGAATGTATAGGTTTATTCGAGATGAAAGTAAAACCGTACAGTTACGATACAAGTTATGCGCCGTATACAATTATGACAATTTTTTGTTTATTGCGCATCAGTCGGCGGTGTACATGCACGGTTTTACTTGCATCTGGAGCAGACCTTATATAAAATAAATTAATATGCAATACAGCTAAGGTTAATAATTCGCTAATAGTTCAACTAAATGTAACATTTGTTGACCATTTACTAAAATCAGCTAACCAACTATGAATAATTAATAGCTAGGTTTCTTATTGATTTGTTTTTGGAAAAATACTAATTACCGGTTGGGTTCATATTTGAATCTAAACAATATGTTTAATTTTACTGTCTACATTTTTATTTATTTTTTCTTTTCGATGATTGGTTAACACATATTATATGAAAGTTCTCTTAGAAGAGTAGAGATTAGATTTCTTAGATCTTCACTGCATGTGTTCCTAAGTGATATCTCGTCCGATTATCGTTGAATCTTAGATATTGGTCAAGTTAGTAGCTTATAAAAATTATTTGTGTTAAGACAAATGTAAAATGAGCTGAGATGTTAAAGCAGCTTTAAATACCAAAAAAATATATATAATATAAGAATAAAATAACATCAATAATTAGATTCGTAAAGTTAGCGAAACAGCGTCTTTAAATTTTGTTATACGTTATGTAACTTTCAATGCGATAGAAGTTTTCCTAATGCTAGTAGTGCTAGGTACACATACTGTGTTAGTATATGCAATACGCATGCCATATGTGCAACATTTATTGTATATACTATATGTCAATGGTTCCAAAACTTTTTCGATTTTCGGCGCATTTTATTTAAAAGAATTTTCCACAACATCCCAAATTAAAACTAGTAATTTTAGAGGATCTCTATGTCAATACTTTTTTTAATTTTCCAATTATCTTCAAACTTGACTCTACTTTATGCAATCTCATTTAATAAATATCACAAACCCCTTTAATAAAAAAATAAAATAAAAAAAAAAATTAGGAATTAAAAATGCCATTGAAAAGTGGGGTTTCCCATTTTTTTAGCAATCAATAACGGCTATTTCTGTCGTAACAAGTTCTTACAAGCCAAAAAACTTTTTCGCTAACTGCATATAATTTGGATAATTAATTTATGATTGTACAATGTTTGTCCTTATGTTCCATTACAAATGATTTTTTTTTTGCAGACTTTAGTAGAGCATGGAGCTAACGTAAATTCGCGCGATGCCGAAATGAAAACACCGTTACATCATGCAATCGAAAACCAACATCCCACAATAATTACCCTATTGTTATGCCATCCAAATATCGATTTAAGTTTGCGAGATAAAAGTGGTTTATCGCCATTTGCAACAGCCCTAACCGTTCGAAACAACACTGCAGCTCAAGCAATTCTAGATCGAATGCCATCGGCTGCTGAACAAGTTGACGTCAAAGGTCGTAATTTCTTACATACGGCAATACAAAAGGACGACATGGAAAGTGTTTTGTTTTTATTAGCTGTTCAAGTTGATGTCAATTCACGAGTTCAAGACTCGAATTTAACTCCAGCGATTCATTTAGCGGCGAACGTTGGCAATGAAATGTTGGTCCGTAGTTTAATTTTAGCAGGAGCTCGTCCGGATGATCGAGACTCACACAAGCAAACCGCTTTACATGTAGCAGCCGCAGCTGGACATGCGGCTATTGTTTCAGCTTTATTACAAAATGGTGCTGATTACGATGCAATAAATTCAGACGGCGACAACGCCTTACATATTGCTGTACGAGAAGGACATTTGGCCGTTGTTCGTTCATTACTGACTGAATCACAATTAGACGCCGAAATTGTGAACTTGAAAGGTCGAAATGCTTTACATGAACTGTGCCGTTGTGCAAAAGAAAATGCCGCGGCCATTTGCGAGTTATTCTTAGAATGTATGCCTAAGTATCCTTTAGATCGTCCTGATTTACTTGGTAATACGCCTCTGCTTCTCGCATATATGCGAGGAAATGGACCGCTATGTCGTGTTTTAGTCGCAGCTCATGCTTGTCTAGGAGCTGAAAATCGTGATGGTGTGACAATATTTAACTACCAGGTTGCCAGTAAGAACCTTTTGCACAGTCTATTAGATCGATTAAATCAAGAGGCACCGTGGGCAGAAGCCGATGTTTGCCAGGAATGTGGCAATAAATTTGGATTTGCAACCCGAAAGCATCATTGTCGCCATTGTGGCCGCTGTTTGTGTAGTAAATGTTCTGACCAGGAAGTCCCAATTTTGAAATTTAATTTTAATAAACCAGTTCGTGTTTGTCAGGTTTGTTTTCAAGTGTTGCAAACTGGCGTTAATAAAAATACACCATAACTTTTTTTTGGTAATTTGATTCCATATGTGTTTCAAACACATTTTATTATGTTTTTTTCCTCTTATTTTTTATATAATTACGTGTTGCAATCTTTCACAATTTATACGTTTAATATTTGACACAGTTATAATAATTGACTCACTCATATTTATTTTTTCAAGATCAAACCAAAAAGTGTAAGTAAATTATTTTTAATGCATTCCTAAATATATTTACACTGTATCATCCATTTCCTTTGTTATTTTTAATCTACACATTTGTTTTTTTTTACTTCAATTACAATCTTTTGCATTTCAAAATCAACTATTTTATTTCAGATAACATTTTTTTATACTACAATATATTTTTAATATTACAATATTGCGAAAACTATTTTAACAGTTTTCCCACATTTTGCTGTTTTTTTACTTCAAATGCAATTGTTTTCATTTCAAAAGCAGCTTTTTTCATTTTAAATAATATTTTTTTTTAATTTTCATTGAATAATAAGTGAAATGTTTTAGCTTGTATTTAAAATCGTGTGTGCAATATATTCAAAAATAATTGTATTCTATTTATTTTGATAAACGATATTTAAAAACATGTTGTTTAAAATGAAAAAGGTTGATTTTGAAATGAAAAAGAATGTATTTGAAGTAAAAAAATGTCGCCATCGTTGCTTTAACTATAGTCAATACTAGTGTCATATCTGGATTCCTGATATAAAGTAAACAAATGCTAGAGGAGATTTATTATATTTATAATTAAAATTACTAATATTTTATTTTTGTATCAATTTACATACTAAATTTTTTTTTATTAAATATTGAGTCTCATCTGAAAAAAAAAATTGTGTCAAATGGCTTAGGCTACAAGAAGATTGCAACACTTACCCATTATAAAGCTATATATTCATATACACTTTAATATTCGTTGTCTTTAAACAAATTTTATAACTAAATAATAAAAACTAATATTTATATTTACAATTATTTATTTTTCATAACAACATACATTTCATTGCGTTTTAATATTTCACTATCAATGGCTAGGTTTAATCGGAAAAGCGTCTACTTCAAGCGGGAAAATAGAGATTTGGTTACACAGTGATCAACGTGATGAAGGAAATCGAAAAGCTCCTCAGCGCATACTTCGGTTGTTCGTGATCGGCTGGCCACCCGTTCATTGCATTCCTCATATTTCTTGTATAGAGACTGTGCGTGATGATCTTCCTTACATTGATCCTGAGAATAATTTTTAAGTTAAATAAAAACCATACTCTCATTCTTGTTCGTGTTTCTCAACAAAAAAATGTCAAAATTCGTCTATTATAAAAATGGTCTAGAGACAAAAATGTGTATTTGAAACGAGGGGAAAATTTGAAAATTAGATAAAAAATTGTGTGAAAACGGTAAACATCGCACAGTAAAAAATTGTCTGTTTTTCAACATTGCGTGAATCTGGACACTAAATGTTGGTATAATGAACGGTACTGATGATACTGTCAATGGTGTAGCGCAGTGGTCGGCAACCTATGACCCGCAGGTCACCAAGTGATCCGTTTGATAATTATAAGTGACCCACTTTAGTTCCACTAAAGTATAATAATATAGGTATAATATAAATAAATATATATAAAAAAAAAATTAAGCGTATTGTAATAATTATTTTCTTGATATAATTTATAATGTATCTTTTATTGGTTCCATGAGTTTTGATCCCCGGACAAAATATCGCCACGACAAAAAGTCCTCATAGAATAACTGCAAATCATATTTGCAGCATAATTTTGATGTTACAACATTTAGTTTTGTGTAAAACTTCGCGGTGTCAAGAAGTGCACATTCAGTCAATAAATGATTATAATTGACAAATGACTATAATTTCTTTTGATGGGGGCTCCGCCCCAGCTAGGGGGACTCTTTGGCATTAATTAACAGTTTTTGTGGATTTAACACGAACACATGGGGGTCAATTTAACACATTTTTATCAAAACTTATTAAATATAAAATCTTAGTTATTGAGCTCAAAAAATTGCATGAAATATTTTTGTCTGGGGATCAAAACGCCTGATACCCTCTTATTCACTGAAAAACTTTCTTAAATTGAAAATACCACTGACCCAAAAATGTACTTAATACTCAAATATTAGTTGATTTTGACCCGCAGTCAAAAAAGGTTGTCGACCCCTGGTGTAGCGTATGTGTGGGAAAGAAGGCAAAGGGACCTTATAGCACAATTGTAAGGGGCGACAAGAATCAGTTAACTTTACTAATATTTTTTCATATTGTCAATGAGCGTAGTCGTTGTTAATGTCTTGTAGAACGTAGCAACGTAGTTTCAAAATACGCGCAAAACTTGAGTAAAGAACTTCGTATAGAAGTTATTATAGTTATATAGTATTTAAGCCTCCAAAAAGGCAAACTTTACACAGTAGTCAAATACCGATTAACATCAATAAAAAATTTTAAGTTTTTTTTTTATTAGATATAGTTAATAACTACTAAAACTGGGAAGATAGCTTCAATAGTTACAACGTTATTTTAGTATTGAAACAAGTAGAGACACTTAATGTAATTTGATTCTCAAAAGTTTATTTTACAAAGTTTTATTTTAGGTATTTATTTAAATAGCGACCGAGTGTTCTAGGTTTTTAAAAAATTTTGTTTGTTTAGTTGTATGAATAAAGGATGTGAAATTTATTTGGCCCTGGTCTCATAAATCTATGATACGCTACTGCCACGGTCCCCAACCCGGCAAGATTGCTGTTTCCCGGGCGCCAAGATTTGACGACGGATTCTTATAGATCTCGCAAAAATAAATCGAAAATGAAGAATACTAATTTGCGAGTTTTCGAGATATCGAATTTTAAAAATCGTATCGAAAACGTCAAATTTGGTGAAAATATGACGTAAGCACGAGGCTTGAGCAAATCGCATGCGAAATTACGTTAGATCATGCCCGCGGGCACCATGGAGCCCGGAGACCCTTTTATGTGTGCCCTACGCTGTGAGACCACGATAAAAAAAATTTACTTCAAAATCCAAAAAAAAACCTAAAGAGCAACGTCCATCTATAAATTTATCTTGGAAAAAGTAAATGGTGCCCGGCGCCCGGCCGGCATTCTAGATATATGCTCTTAGGCGCAAAAAGGTTGGGGACCCCGGCGCTACTGGGTACTGTATGCTTTTATGTTAGAAAAATAATAAGCAATGAAAAAGAACATCTGTAAGTCGTTAAAACCAGAAAATTGGTTTTATGCTAATACAGTTAACTACAAATCATACTTAATGAAAAAATCGAACGAAAAAGTTGGGCGAGAGAAATTACCAAGACGGAATATAATCAAGAGGGCTCTCGCGTGCAACACAAGATTGTGACAGATATAAAGCAAACTATAAGAGAAGCTGTCAACGCCTAAATTAGGCACGGGACTTGTTAGTTGTTAGAAGAAGTTAAGATTGTCATTGAATAATTTAGCAAATCAGATAGATCGTTTCTATAAAGAGTTCCCTTTAATAGGACAGTGACAATTTTATCATATTGTATCCTATAGAGTGAAGCTAGTTTAGGTGTTCAAGTATTTTTTTTTTTGTTCTTTGGCTTACTCTAAGTTCTTGTTGTGGGTCGACCAGCTCCTCTTCCTCGTCCTGGGCCTTAACCTCGACTAAATTTTTTAGCTTTTCCAACGCCATTCTAAAACAACCCAATGAACCCAATCATGTTATGTCATCGCAACAACTTAATACTAATTCAATAAATCCAGCTTGAAACGTTTAAAACATTTCTTATGAACAAAACACTTACATAAATTATTATATTAAACCAAGAGTATGTCAATTTTCGCAAGGACCGCAAGGATATTTCTTGAAAAATCCAAGAAAAATGGAATTAGTCTGAAATGCACCGAGAGTTCAATTATAATTTGCAACTAAGTTCATTGAAGAAGAATCAAACATGACGTTTGATCAACTTGAAAAAAAAATGTCAGAAAATTTTTGTGATAAAAAAACATTTTAAAAGGACTTTTTAAGCTGGATAAATGAAAATCGCTATTAAAAAATGATAAATTTTAGGAAAAAATGGACTTACATGCTGGATTCCTATAACGTTTCAAGCGTATAAAATTATATAACAGATGTAGACAATGTGTTCGAGAGAGACGCGTATATTTGTTCAGATCGTTGTTCCTAGATCTGAGCACTCAGCGAGCACAAACAGAAACGTCAAAAAAAGTCGGGGGAAAAGCAAAAAGCATCATAACCAACATCAAACGTTTTTTTACAAAATTTATTGAATTTTATCACAATTTAACCGAATAAGACCACTCGGAAACAGTTAGTAATCACGTTCATATAGTCATTTGCAAATTTCGTCATTATCATATTACCAATTGGAGGTTATGTAGTAAGCATAATTTTTTTGTTATTTGGCGATTTACGAGTTTGTGAATTCGTAATTGGAAAATATGTTGCAAGTATACACGTTTAATGAGCGTAGAGCAATGGATTGATGTTTGGTGCGATGCCTACATCCTTTAATCACCTACATTGTGAGCCAATACTGGCTATTACTACTTGTCAAAATAACTTGTGAAGTTATACTAAGTTAAATAAACGGCTAACGGGTATGAATTTGTTGGGCTAAATCAAAAATTTTATTCAATTTCTCGATTTGTTTCCTTGTAGAATGAACGGAGGAATGGATCGTACTCATAATGCTGGCAGTGGCAGTGTGCCACCAGGACAACAGCATAAGCCTCCGAGGAACTACAAGTTATTGGTCGACCCGTGCTTGGTTAAAGGTTCAGCAAAACTGTATCGTTACGACGGTACAGTACCAGGTGATCCAACGTATCCTCCAGTTTGTCCACGAGATCCACGTTCACATCTAACAAGGATTTGGACGCGACTTGAAACGCTCGACATTCCCATTCCACGGTTTAAAATCGATAGCAATTATGTGGGCGAACCGCCGCCGCTTGAAGTTACGATTAGGCATTTAAATGATAATATCGATAAACAATTTTTGACGGATATGGTTTTGAAATATGGACCGATCGAGGAGTTGTTTATTTATTATCATCCTGCTACGAATAAACATTTAGGATTAGGACGAGTGGTTTTCGAAACGGTTGCAGGAGCGCGAGCATGTGTTGAAAAACTCAACAAAACAAGTGTTATGGGAAAGGTAACTACTACTATACTTATTTTTCATAAATTAGCCATACTTAAAAAATAATGATGAAACTTATTTAAAAAACGGAATGTATAAAAACAATTAAAAAAGTAATTTTGCAAATAAAAAAAATAATTGTATCATTATTTTGATAAATTTAGCTACTTTAATGCTGCTTATATTTATAAAAACTTGAAAATTTCCGTCACTTATTGTGTTTGTCTAATGTCGGTAAAGTAGATTTCATAATATCTTTTTCTACTCTTAAAATTCAGTTATAAATGAAAGAATCAATTTTTTTCATTTTAAGAATCAAGATAATGTATAGGAGGTACAATCGGTAGCAGAAGTATTGAAATCTAATAGTTCATGAACAATGAAATTGGAGACATAATCAATACCAGCCCCCTGTCACTTAAATAAGAGAAAGGCTAAAAAACGTGACCGATTTTTACGCAAATCTTTGTATCTTTGGGCCCTTTAGGTGGTGCTGGTATCTAGTTGAAAAAAGCTGTTAACTATTTGTGTTGTTATACGAGTCATACGTCTCAAACAGCCCCCTGTCACTTAAACTTATCATCACTTATCAGAGCTATTATACTTATTATATAATGTAAAATACTTATGATAATTATTCTCATACAAGGGGAGGGAGGGGGTCGTCTATTTGTTTATTTTTGATGACATAGAGGCCGGGGGGCATGGATTGTGATTACGTCAGTAATGTATATTTATTATTTGTTTTTGTTTTTTTGCAAAATTTAGTAGATTTTGATTTAAAAAAATATAAAGTTACCCCAGTAATTGTCTATGCTTGATAGCAAAGAGTATATACAAGAATTCCCCAAAACAATTGATATTGCTTAGGTACTTGCTCTCGAACAGGAAACAACCAATGTCATCGAGAACTTAGAGTCATGGATTCAAGTTTCATGGACTGAGAACAAATAATTTTAAATTAAAAAAAATTAAGATTGTTTTTTAGTAAATTTTTTTAAAAAAATGTTTACGAATGTTAACAATTGTCTTGATAAAATTTAATCAATTAATATTAAATATTAATTGTGCAATAATTCACATTAATAACAATAAAGAAACCTGAATAGATTTAAAAACACACATGTTTACGTAAGCATTGGGCGGGGGGTAAGATTTTGCTGACAAGAGAGAGGGAGGGGTTAGAAATCACCAAAATTCTGCTTGCGTATTACTTGAACGGCCCCTAATAACAATAATAATGAAAACAATATAAATAATTTTCCTAACGTTTACAAAAATTTTTTTTTAGCTTCTATAGACAGGGGGCTGTTTTTAACTAATTTTACTGGCGATGTCTGTAAATGCAGTCAAAATGGTCACATTTTTGTAACATGGAGTTTTAGGGGGCTGATCAATACCCTGTGATTTAACCCCCGTCCAAATGTAATGCTGATATATAATGATACAATTACTTGATTAGTAATAGCTGGAGTTAATAAATGTGAACTGAAGATTTGATTTTAACCAATAAATATTATCGCGAAGTTCTCGCAATGTTTGCGATTTCAGTCTAAACTTAAATTTAGTAAAAAAAAATTCAAGTGTGTAGAAATTATCGGTGAGCCTAATAGCAAAACATGATCTAATAAATTAGATATCTTCAAGTCAATCAAAATTTGTTTGCTTTTAGTTTTTTATTGAAATTTATATTTGTAGGAATATACAATATTCTTTAAAGTGTATATTTAGACAAAATAATCACGCTATTTTTGTTTAACACCAACTTTTAATTTCAATTTTAACTAGTTTTCCAAAAATGTGATATTATGTGGTGATATTATTTTTATAACTAAAACAAAAGTTAAAAAAAACATGAAAATACATATAACTAAACGGTGGCCGTACAAAATGTCATGGGGACAAAATATTAGATGTTTGGGTATATACTTGTCGTTGATCAGTTGGGAACCGGTACCAGAACACTGCACTGTGTAGTATAAATCTAAAGATAAAAATATAAAACCAAGAACGCTACTCTTTGTCACTGTAAGAAACACACAGTATTAAAAAGTAACGAACAGATTAAAACGTTACACTTTATATAAACACTTCCAGAAACTAAAATTTTAAATATTACATGAAAAACCTACTCTCTTAAATTAAAATAGTGAAAACTCACTATTTATTAGTGAATATTCACTATTTCAAATAATTAAAAGTATACCACTGCTAAACACTGCTTGTCCATGCCATTTTGTCCGCGGACATTTTGCCCTAACACCAATTAAACCTGTAAAATAATTTTAGCCTTCTTCATGCAAATCTTAATTAATCAAAAACAAGGATTATTATTTATACTGGCGTTATTTTGAGTTTTATTCTGTAAAGTGGATATAATGTTTTTCACGCGCTATAGATACAATCAATACTCTTATTATAAAAGTTTTTTTTTTGTGTCTTCCTTTAGTTTACTTTCGAGCATTAGTGCTTTACCTTAGCTTGGAAATATTTAAAAATATTTCCAGGAGTTGCAATTTTTCCTCAGGAAATCGAGATCAGATGTTTTGGTCAACTTTCTGAGTAACTGAGAACAAGAAATCTCGGGAGAAATTTTAGTTTTTATCCTACAATAAAGAGTGTTATGTATATTAGAAAAAATAGCAATGGTAACCTCCTATTTTAATCATTCGTTATGTTTTGTCTTCCTTTTTATGAATTTTGTCAGTTAAATGAATCCTTTAAAATTAAAAAGATTTTTTTTTGATTTTTCAAATGGTTTCCCTTAATGAGACTTTTAAATGTTGCGAAATTAATAAGTAACTGTTTTAGGTTTTGGACGTATTTTTGGATTCATTTGGTGATGAATGTCGTCGATTTTTTGAAGAAGCTACTACTGAAAAGAAGCCGATACCAATCAATGATAAATTTGCTGATTTGAAAATGATTGAAAATGAATCGGAAGATTTGAAAATCAAACCAAAACTTGAACCTGTTTTACATAGTATGTCTGTCGTTGATGGTGTGCGATTAACCGATAAAGAACCATCACCAACCAGAAATCATCATAAGTCTAGACATAAATCAAGGTATCATCCTTCAAAAACCTTTTTTTATATGATATTGGTTATAATTTTTGTTATAGTTATACATACTCCGATCACAACTCTACTAATTCTTCCGATCTGGCTGACAGTTATCATTCAGGATCGAGTTATTCCACTCCAATAGCCGGGTATGAATATCCACCCGGAGCTCCTGTTTATGGACAATATCCAGGATCGAGTTCTACATCAGCTGGCGCCAACTCTAGTTTACCACCATACGCGTATCATCCTCATTCTATGTCGGCGTCACCGTGGTCTTCGCATCATCCCCCGTCAAGTCAATGGGGTCACTCATGGGACAGAATCGCACCCCCACCGCAAACCAATGTCTATTCCCATCATAACAACGCCGTTGCAAGTCTGCCTCAAGCAAATGCGACGCCAACATTACGCTCAACGTCGCCGATTAGCGATTTTCCATCAAGTAAAAAATCAAAAAATAAAAAGGACCCAGCCATATTAGAAGACGAGAAAACTCTAGATTTAGACACAAGGTTTGTACATCATCATTATTATACACTAACTTTTTACTTTCTTTTACTACTATATAGATAGTAAAGGAAGTATTGTAATCGGGTCAAATTTTTGAATTCGAGCTTTCACCGGAAATACATGTTTTGAGGTCCCCTGAGTCCAAAAAAGTGGTTTTTGAAAACATGTCTGTGTGTGTGTGACAGCCATATCGTATCGAAAGCTTTATCCGAATTTCACCAAACTTGGTATTTGACCTCCCTATTATACCTAGTTGTGCCGCGAAGCTTTTGGTTGAAATCGGGTAACCGAAAGCTCCACTTTATTCTAGAGGTTTTTAAGCTTTTTCAATTTTTTTCGAAAATGGCTCCAACGATTTTTTTTAAACTTTCTATAGTTCTTAGACTCATTAATGGCTACAACTTTTATTTGAAAACTTTTTCCTGGGAAAATTTAATAGTAAAATACTACTTAATAGTAAAAGAAGCATTGTAATTGGATCGAATTTTCGAATTCGAGCTTTCGCCGGAAATACATGTTTTGAGGTCCCCTAAGTCCAAGATAGTGTTTTTTAGAAACATGTCTGTGTGTGACAGCCATATCTTATCAAAAGCTTTATCCGAATTTTACCAAACTTAAAATTTGACCTCTCTATTATACCTAGCTGTGCCGCGAAAATTTTGATTGAAATCGGGTAACCGAAAGCTCTACTTTACTTTTGGCGTTTTTGAGCTTTTTCAATTTTTTTCGAAAACGGCTCCAACGATTTTCTTTAAACTTTCTATAGTTTTTAGACTCATTAATGGCTATAACATTTATTTGAAACTTTTTCCTGGGAAAATTCGAATAAGAGCGGTTCTGGGGTGAAGGTTGGGAATTCGTATATACATATAGCCCTATAAGTTGTATGCATATAGTTTTAGCTGTTTATATGTATTGTTACAAAGTGCTTATATTTCTTTTAATTAACAGCGAGTATTTTCATAAATGAAAGTAAAAGAAAGTAGTGTGACGCCTCGCACCAGATATTTTAAGAAGGTGGACAATAAAGCAAACAACAGTTATTTTATTATATTGTTTCGTATAGTTTTTAACACTTTTTAGGGGGGTAGATGCACTTAGAAGTGTTAAAAAACGTCTATTTTAAAAAAATTTATTTTTTACAGTAGTTACGTTTATTTTACAAAATAAATTATACAGAGTTTTTATACAATGCTTTAACTTAACATTTATGAAAAAAAAAATATTATAATTTAAAATATCGCCATATTGGTTGGATGCTGCTCTCCCGCGAGTAGTGCTTCGCGGTGACCATCACAGCAGCCTTGTGGATCATCTGAATTTGAAAAACCAAGATGAAACCTTTAGTTTAATAATAAATCTAGTCTTTGATCGAAGCTTTTTTTTTTGAAAATTCACAAAATGGTGGCATTCGAAACTTTAAACTCTGATTTTTGATAAAAAAATGAAAGTTAATTGTTTAAAAAATATAGTAATTGTGAACAAAAATCAATATCCTTCGATCAAAGACTAGTTTTTAATGCCAAAAAGATAATATTAAAATTTCATCAATATCCACCGAATGGTTTTTGAGTTATATTGGTCACCGAATGAATAAACACAGTTTTGAGAAAAACGCGTTGAAAGTTGCAGCTGCCGTCCGCTACCTGCTCTAGTCCCAATCGAGAGGTTTAATGTTGCTTCAGTAATTACTAAATATCTTGGAAACTATTCATCAGATTGACTTGAAATTTTCATAGAATATTCTTAAAACATCATACTTTAAGAAATTAAAAAAAAAAATCGATTTTTCAAAAATTCTAAGTGCATCTACCCCCTTAAGTAAATGAAAAAAATAATTATGTTGGAAATATATTTGCTTTACTACCACTTTTTCAAAAATATTTTATTTATATTTATTATTACAGTTGGACATTAAATCATTAGCATTATGGTTAATTTAGGGGTTGTAAAGGTATGAAGAAGTTTTCTGTGGTGTAAAAGTGTCCGTAAAATGGAGAAGAATTAAGAAAGCGTAACTGCATTTATGCCTTAGGCAATCTCGACGGTAACGCCCACACGCCTGTGCTTCAATGTCAAAACGCTCATAACGCTTTAAAAATTTTCTGGGTAGGCAATCTCAAAACGTCGCTAGCTTCTGACATTTTGAATGTTTTATAAATTAATAAAAATTATACGGTATAATTTCAAAATTATATTAACTAAACAGTTTCATTTGAAATTTCCGCAATATTCTTTCACTTTTCTGCTTTTAATTTTATATTTGCCTTATATTTTTATATCCTCTTAAAGTTTTATCTTACAATATATTATTATATTTCACCAATTCAATTACTTTTTCTTCAAAATCCATTTTAAATTATCAAATTTTTTCAGTTATAAATTTGTGTAGTACACATTTTCATAATGACAGATATACAATTGACATTTGGCAGCGTCAAAAGTTGAAGTATATTCTACTCTGAAGCGTCGTGAGCGTACCGTCCGTCGCGTCGCCGTAGAGTTTAATCATTCCTTTGGAATTTTATATGTATTAACTTTTTACTTTCTTTTACTACTATATAGATAGTAAAGGAAGTATTGTAATCGGGTTGAATTTTCGAATTCGAGCTTTCACCGGAAATACATGTTTTGAGGTCCCCTGAGTCCACAAAAGTGGTTTTTTAAAAAATGTATATATATATATATGTATACATATCGTATCGAAAGCATTATCCGAATTTCACCAAACTTGGAATCTGGCCTCCATATTATATCTAGTTGTGCCGCGAAGTTTTTGGTTGAAATCGGTTAACCGAAAGCTCTACTTTACTCTTGGTGTTTTTGAGCTTTTTTAATTTTTTCGAAAACGGCTCCAACGATTTTCTTTAAACTTTCTATAGTTCTTAGACTCATTAGTGGCTACAACTTTTATTTGAAACTTTTTCCTGGGAAAATTCGAATAAGGGCGGTTCTGGAGTAAAGGTTGAGAATTCGTATATTCATATAGCCCTATAGGTTGTATGCATATAGTTCTGTTTATATGTATTGTTACAAAGTGCTTATATTTCTTTTAACTAACAGTGAGTATTTTCATTACTCGCACCAGATATTTTTGACATTTTAAACCGTCAGCGTTGTGGACGTCGAGTTTAACTTAGGCATTAGATGTCAGAATTTTAAACAAAACACCAAAGATGGTTTGACTAGAAGTTTTAGAACTATATTCAAATTTTACACGGGTAGCTTACCAGCACTATTCTGGTTGCTTACTGAACTACTATTTTTCGCTTTTATTCGGACATTTTTACAGCTAAAGTCCCATAAGAGAGACTTCTCCTTACCTCTACATTCCATATGCGTTCGTGTATATATTTCATTTGGTTTTATTAACAACTCTTTAATTGCATATTTTGTTTTAGAATTGAACTACTATTAAAAGGGAAAGGAAGTGGAGGTGTAGCCCCACCATTTTTGTTGCCCCCAGGCTCAGATTCAGAGGATGATACGAAAAAAGCTCCAATCATTCCTGATCTTCCAACGAAATATATGTCAACAGCCAGTGTAGACAGTGACGATGATGGTAAGATTGAGATAAAAAATTTAAATTTGAGTGTCACTTGCTAAATATATATTTATTTTGAAATTTTTTATTAGTTATAATATACTCGTGCAATAATTCAAACTTTAATTTATATTCAATGTTTTTGTGAGAAAACATTTTGAGCTAGGTTCCATTCTCTTCTTTCTCCCAGACTTTTCTCTATTCGGGGTTGGCGTTCCGTATATTTTCCCTCCATCCTGCCCTATTCTTGGCGTCCTCCTCTATCAGTACCTTTTCTCTCATGTCTTCTGAGACCCAATCTTTCCATCTCTGAGCTACGTTCCATTACGCGTTTACAACGATTAGCTTATTGCCGTTCTTATTTTTTCTTATTCTACTAGCTTTGTCAAAGAATTAAACGACGTTTACCTCTCTAAGGGGCCATCCATAAATTACGTCACACGAATTTCATGATTTTTGACCCCCTCCCCGTCCTTGTCACAGCTGGTCACATTTGTGAGACCCACCTTCTTAGTGTGACGTCACATATTTTAAAATTTTTATATTTACAAATAATTATTGAATTAAAACGGCAGTTCCAAAATTTGTTTTATTACAATTTAAATGATTTTTTAATAAAACTAACATCAAATCCAACATTTCAAGAAATAAAAAAAAAAAACTAAGTACTAATTATATTTATACTAAATATATTAATTTAATGATCAAACTTAATCATCTTGAAAGTCAATTGTCTAATGAAATAAAAACAATATCACTGCTAGGTACGATGCGTTTAGCGGCATTTACCAAAAGGCAATAGTATCGACGCGTAACACTACACCGAGAAAAATAAATTCTCTTCGGGCAATTAAATATAAAAATCTAAATATTAAATATTTGATTGGCAATAAGCTATCAAATCATTTTGTCGGCGTAAATGAAATTCAGTTGTCAGAAGAATTTTTGTTTCTTAGTGTAGTAGAGCGAGTGGCCGACAAAACAGTTTGAACCTTATGTTTCTACAGATAGTGTTGCAAATGTTTTTGAGTTTCTCGTTAATAGTTAAAAGTACGTGTTTTACTTAACACCTTAGATTAAAATAGATTTTGAAATGTGACGTCACGATATTTAGGCCTCCCACCCCCTTGTCACGCAATGTCACACTTCGTCGACCCCTCCCTCCCCCCTTAACGTGTGACGTAATTTATGGATGGCCCCTTACCCATTTCCTAAGAAATTTTGATGCTTTCGTAAACGAAAGTAATGACGTTTTTGATTAACACTACGACAGTGGTTTCGGCTGAAAGAACAATTCTAGACGGATTTCTTAACACTTTTCACTTACCGGAACGTAGCCTTGTTAAAGCATGGTGCAGGTTATTAATTTTAAAACGGGAACAAATGTATTTTTTCAACATATAGACTTGTAATATAATTCCGTGTTACCGTTGTTAAACTTTCCTTCTCAAAAGTTATAAAATGGTTTCTTTTTGCATGCAATTAATGGTCAGGTGATTAAGTTAATATTCTTCAGTAAATAACTTTTTAATTTTTTTAGATCGATCAAGTGTATCGTTAAGCGACTTGCCAATCAATCCACCAGCACCAGATCGAAGTACAAGCACCGATCCATCGGCGCCTCTTAGTCAGCCTCCCTCTCCATTTGTTTCTCGTGAATGCTATCTTCGATGTCATCGAATTGCCCTGGAACAACAAGCATTGGCAAAACAGCGACATGCCCTTGAAACCAACCCGTTACTAGATAAATTAGGCAGTGATATCTCTTCGAGCGAAGACGAACTTTTAACCGGCGAAAAGAAAAATTACAGTCCAATTATTGGAAATGGTAAAGAACGTAACGTTTACTCCAGCCCCCGTAAAGATGACAACGATGATCAAATGAGTTTATCATCGTTGAGTAGCGGTGATGAAAAAATGGTTGAAGGAATCCCACCGCTTGTTCCACCCACGGGAAGCATGCACGCGTCATACCCTCAACATCCACAGTATCATACGATTTATGCTTCTGCATCGGGAACCTATTTCCAAACTTATGGATCAACCGATTGGCGTTCGTACCCTTATGCACCAACTCCAATGTATCTTGCGGCAGCGACACCATATCCTCAAATTCCATCATATGCACCTTCAGTTCCAGTAGCAACGGCTACCACACCATTGTCAATCGCAGCTTCACTTCCGGTCGACAGTTCCGATCCACACGCACCCACAATTCGAGCCGTCGTGGATCGAATTACGTGTGAACTAAAACAAATTTTAAAACGTGATTTTAACAAAAAAATGATCGAAAATATCGCGTATAAAAACTTTGAAGAATGGTGGGACGAAAAAGTTCAACAGCAAGATAAGAAAGTAGAAATCGAGAATACGACTACGGTACCAGCCAAAGATAATGTAAACGCATTGATCGAATCCAGTCGAGATTCGACTATTAATTTAGACACTGTCGGATTGGGTAATAATTTCGGTTTGGGATTAAGGGCATCAATACCAAAAATGCCAAGCTTTCGACGAAAGAAAATACCAAGTCCGGTTGTGGAAGAAGACGATGATTCGAGGCGACATCTTAGCGACCAAGAAGAAATGGTTCAAGGATCCGATTCGGAATCGAGGAGTTCACTACAACGACGTCCTCGCACGACTAGTATTAGTAGCGTTTCATCGACTAGTTCTATATCAAGTTCTAGTGAAGAGTCCAGCTCGAGTTCGGATGAGTCATCCGCTTCCGACTCCGAAGAAATTGAAGAAGGTGAAATTATCGAAAAAGAAGCAAAAGCACCGGTTCCTCAACGTCGAGAAATTACATTTAGTGAATCCACGAACGATGACAATAATCTCGATCAATTACCACGAACTCCTGGACGTGACATTGTAAGTCCAGTGATGGAATCGCCAAGAAAAATATCGCCAGTAACCACTCCAATAAAAGACATAATAAATGATGAAAGTTCAAAACCAAGTTTGGATCTTCCCGTTCCCGATGACATGAGCGACGAAGAACGGGAATATTATGAACGACGAAAACGAAACACGGAATACATGGAGTTGATGGAGCGTGAATCTAATAAAACTCGGGACGTTGCACCATCGAGGAATCGGCTTCAAAATCGTAAGAAACCCTCACCGTTGCGACTTGAGAAAATTTCGGATCAAATTCACGATGTATTCGAAAAGCGAGAAAAGGAACGCGAGCTATTGTATCGTAATCCTGAGCCTCCGATGCCGGTGACGCCATCTGTCACGAAACCAGTTGAGGTTAAAAAGAGCGCAGCGCCAAAGAAAGAAGTGAAAATCGTTGATATTAGTTTTAAGAAGGTAATAGTTATTGTTATGTTCGTTCGAGCATCAGTTCAAGAACTCAAAGGATTCAATTTGACTTGAAGTGTAGTACAGTTTCTCAAGAATTTTTATCAGTTAAAAATTTAGACAGACTTATTACTCTAAGATCCGAAACTACATCGACCTTCACCGAGTTGATAATAGAATGAAACATATTTTATCATGAATTTAGTATATTAGAAAATATATTAAAAATTGGTCGGCTAAAAAAATCCTGGGCAGACTATTTTTAATTGTTTATAAAAAAAAATTTATATCATCATAAGCGCTGTTTTATTGCGAACACGTTGATTAGGTTTGTCTGCAAAAAGTTTGGTCCTATTAAGGGTTAGCGAATTTTAAAGATTTAAATTTTAATGCGCGTGGAATTGTGTGACAGAGAAATTCGAGGTAAGTATACTGGGTAATAATAAAGGACACAACATCGCAGTTGCCTGTGTTGTGTAAAATTTTTTCTATTTGTTGCAATATTTTATTAAAAATAATTTTTTTTTAAATAATTAAAAATATTATATCTAGGATTTTTAGGCAACCCATTTACAATATATTTTTTATACATTAAATTCATGATAAAATAAGTTTCACTCTGTTATTAACTCGGTGAGGGTCGATGTAAGTTCGGATCTTCTGCTATAAAAATATTTCCTAGCCAATATTCAATAGATACCTGTGTGAAAATTTAGCTCTGCTAACTGGATTAATCCACTTTAAAAGACCTGGACATTTCCTTCTTTTCAGCTCTTTATAAACTTGTAATAAAAAGAAGCATAAAGATAAAGTTTTTTAGACCTTAGAATTGCCATATAAACTATAAAAATCAATATATTTTTGATCTACAAAACAGTGGTGCGCAAAACGTGGGTCGCGAGAAAATTTGTTCAAGGTCGCCAAATTTAAAGAATTTTATATGAAAATAAAAAATATAACCAGCTAAAATATAAATTCAATTGAAAATAGTTACCGAGAACAATTCACGGGTCGCGACAAATTTTTTTTCCAAAAATTGGGGGTCGCAAATAAAAATAGTTTGCGCATCACTGCTATAAAAGACTGTTGTCCAACAATACAGTAAACTATTGTGGAAAATAGCTATAGCGAAAACAATCAAAAATAAATTTCTAATATCGAATTTCTAAAATTCAAATCTAATACAGTCAAACTTTGCGCGCTTTAATCAAAGTTTTCCACTTACCCAGGTCTTTAGAAATCCACCAGAAGGTCCACTTACCCAGATATATATATATATATATATATATATATATACGGGCGTTAGTTTTAAGATTTGAGAAAATAAGAGAGATAGTATAAATTACGGTGTTTCAAAAAAAAAAATTTGTTTTCCAAAAACTGATAGTACCCATATACTGAAACAAAAGTTAACCAAAAATAGTAACATTAGTAAAAACCCTTGAATTTGATGCTCGAACAAAGCTAGTTCTAAGTTTCGATGTATTGCTGTATTTATAATAAAAATAATAATTTAGGTGGAAAATGATGTCAAATCAAGTTCTGATGAAGAATCGTTGGAAATACGAAGACTTCGTCAAAAAGCACAGTCTCCGACGCCAGCAGAAACTGGTGGTCACGAATCTTCGTCAACTGAGAGAAGTTCATCACCTGCTAGTCAAGTGGCAATGGAACATTCTTACTGTCTGCCACCCGAACAAGAAACGGTCAAACGTAAAGTTCTTACACATGACCACGAATATACCAACTTAAACGAGCCGGTTCACGACGCCCATGTCCAACCACCACCATCGAAGAAAACTAAAAAGAAACATGAACTGAAGAAAACAGTTCATGATATTTATAATCATCGTACTGCACTATCATCGGCGCTATCCTCCTCAGTGACGTCGACCGTTAAATATACTGAACGCGATGTGCGCGACGAAATGAACATTTTATTCGAATTCTTAACGAAGGGAATCGACCATGAGGATATTACATTCATGAAGGCTAGTTACGAGAAAATGTTAGCCGATGATAACATTGGATATTGGTTGAATGATACCCATTGGGTTGAACATAGCCCCACTGATGTGTACACTCCGTTGGTAACAAAACGGCATCACACGACAGGTTGTGCTCGAACCGAAGGATATTATAAATTAGACGCTCGCGACAAAGCCAAATATAAATACCACCACACAAAGAGTCACGTTGTAGGCGCAGCGCCCAGCAAGACTTTAGTTCAAGTAAATAAAATGCAGGGTCTGTCCCGAGAAGCTCGTTCAAATCAACGGCGACTCTTAACAGCATTTGGAATCGACACCGATTCCGATCTACTCAAATTTAATCAATTGAAATTCCGAAAGAAGCAGTTGAAATTCGCCAAGTCGGCTATTCACGACTGGGGGCTCTTCGCCATGGAACCAATTGCTGCTGATGAGATGGTTATTGAGTATGTGGGTCAAATGGTTCGGCCCGTCGTTGCCGACTTAAGGGAGTCGAAATATGAAGCGTGTGGAATAGGAAGTTCCTATTTGTTCCGAATCGATTTGGATACGATAATTGACGCGACCAAATGTGGAAATTTAGCTCGCTTTATTAATCATAGTTGTAATGTAAGTTCGATTCGAGTTTTAAATAAGTTGTTCCATTACGAGAAATTTTATAAAATTAGCCTCTTTATTTACTAAATATCGACACTTGACTGGTTCAGCCTGTTTTAAATTGAAAAGAATATCCATGAGATAGGTATAAGAGAAATGTCATTGGTGATTATAAATTGTAGATATTTTTTGATCGCCTAAGATAGTGATTTTAAAATTTAATAAGTCACTTAGTGGGGTGGTGGACTAGATAGTTGCCTTATACGCCAGTGGTCCTGGGTTCGAATCCCAATGAAAGCCTAAGATGTTTTTATGGGTTTTTTGATTCGACGGTCGCTAATGACCATAGTAGTTGATGCGACTTTAAATAAACCAAAAAAAACTATAATAACTATATGTAGAGTTCTAAAACTATCTTAAATAACCCAAAACAAAAAAAAATTAAAGTTAAGGAAAAGTACACATTTAAAAAAAGCACTTAATAAATTAGTGTTAATTAATAAATATGAAGCTGATGTAGAAAATAGTAGTGATACTGTTTATTGTAGAGCTTTTATGTTGTATAGTTTACCAGGGGTATTCGTTTCGTGCATATCAGCTGGTATATAATATGCAATATATTACATACTACATACATACTGTGCATATCTCATTAAAATCTCATTACAAAACCCTCTAATTAACCATCAAACAAATGGATCGCTAAACACTAGTATTTTAAAATTTTAGCTTTATATTCTATCAAGGGGTGGTCACTTTGAATTTGACGTCACTGGTTCGATCGGGTTTTTGGATCGGGTATGATCGGGCATGATCTTTCTGACAAGTGACAGAAGCGGCCATTATCTGTCGTTGTTTCTTGTTGTTCTTCTTGCGCCTTATAGTTTGAAATTTATTTATGAACATAATAAATCATAATCATAAATTTGATTTTTCTTTATTGTTACTTTAATTGAATAATGAAAATTTCTTCTAGTATCTATACCTTACGTAGCTATATATTTTGAATTCCCGCGTTTGCCGATCATCCAGTGACGTCATTTTCAGAGATCAAAGAAACGCCGCCTAGTCAAGTGAGCATACCTTATGTATCTAATAACCTTGATATTCTATCATCTAAATCAAAATACTCCCTCACTACTATTGCTATTTTTATCATTGTTACCACTATTCAGCTTATATCAAATTTTTTTCTTTTTTCTTCCAATTATTATTTTTATCAAAAATCTAATTAATTACTAGGCATAGTACCACTATGCGCAGTCGCTAATAGCCCTAGAAGTTGAAGCGACTTTAAAAATTAAAGAAAAAAAAAGAAAAGTTATTGTGTGGTTTTATGAAACCACGATGCAAGTGAAACTTTTTTTCGTATTGTAGGCATTTAACTGAAAATTTTCGGAAAACTATTCGATTTCGAGTATGAAATAACGTTTTTTAATCTTAACTTAATAATTGGAAAATGGGAATGATAATGGGAAATTAATAGTAGACAAGATATCCAACTATAAGATATCCTGAGTGTGATTTGACGATTTTTGGAATTCCTCTGCATCAACAAGTACTCCTTGATCTATGCTTGTATCTCGACTCGTACCACTGTCGCTTGTGCCTTGATTAGAACTGGCGCCCGATTTTCGCCGCTTGCAATTTTGACGATACCTGCGGCATCTTTCCGCATTTAGTTGCTTTTGATACAGAATTCTTTCTGCAACAATATTTATGGGTACAGTCTCCCCACTTTGAACGATAGGCGTATTTATCCAGGACTCAACGCTGAACGCCTGCTAGTTACAAGAGTCTTTGTCCTTTCCCTTTAAGCACGAACTCTCGGCATTCTGTCTCTTACGGTGTAAAATAAATTAATCGTCGGATATTTTCGCACTATTCTTGGTGTTTCCCTCGTTAGTCGGTGTATTTGACTCACTAGCTGTATCTTTGTTCATCACGATCAAATGAACAACATTTACATGTATACACTGATCAAAATACACAAATACCAATACAAATATGGGAGAATATAATATGCTAAAACGGCAGCTTATGCGAATTCGGGCGCCGCCATATTGGCTTGCCGAGTTCTGCAAAAAGGTAACGCGCGACATGCAATAGATGACGAAAAAATTGGGTCCATGTATTAAAAAGTTCACTTTAAAAACAAATTAGAGTTACCAACCAAAACTCAGATTTTGCTAACATGTATTTACCAATCTCTTGGACTTAATCATTTACTTAAAAAAAAAGAAAACTGAAAATCTTACTTTCATATTGTGGTCTAATTTACAACTGCCTCGGTCCTATAAAATGAGGTTTTACGTTAATGTTTTATGTTTTAAAAAAATAGGTTTTAATTCTTACAACTTGGTTGATAGGTAGTTTGTACTTGGTAGATGTAAATGCTCAGCCCCATTATTCGGTTTCCAATATGCACAATAGTAAGCTTTTGACTTCCATATTGATATTTTCTGGTTTATATTTTTGTCTATATCGTAGTAATTTTTAACAGAAGGTCCTCTTTAGTCTAGGATCCGATACTGTTGTGTCCATAATCCTCTCTTACCGTTGGGTTTGTTTCAGTCTGTTATCGTGCATCATTGTATTGCTAAATGACCTTCAGTTGTTCTGTGGTTTTATTTAGTATCGGCACCTTTGATCTCAAAAGATTTTTGCGGTCTACGCGCACCTGGAACACGCAATTGTTCAAGGACAATTTCTAGTTAGCGGCTAATCAACTATTATCATACATGATATACTAGGGGATTACGGATACCCATGCCAGTGCAGCCAGATCATGGGATTTCTTTACCCCCTCTTAGTAGTACAAACGCCGACAAATTTAAGAGAATAATGTCCCTTCCATATGACACGGATAGGTAACACAGACTTACCAAGCGTTGTAAGGGTGTATTTTTACACATAGTTTTACCTCTTCGTGTTATGTGGAAGGGACATTATTCTCCTCAATATGTCGGCGTTTGTACTACTAAAAGGGGGTAAAGAAATCCCACGATCTGGCTGCACTGACCCATGCCAGCCGGTTTTCACTTTTACCCCTCCACTTTCTTATTAAACTATCAGTTTAGTGTCAATTAGGGATGGAATTCCGAAATATAACCCCTTCGTGGAGATCAGAGTTCACTCAGAAATAACAATTTAAATGTTCTTTTTCTTATCTCCAATGATTTAGACTTCTGAATTAATAAATCGTTGAATTATAAAAGTTTTACTTGACTTGGCACTTGACTCATTAGTCAATAAAAGGTATAGTTCACAATAAGTAAACCTAAAGTGTCCACTTTGATTTGTCAAATGAATAATTGATTGATAAAATGTCTAATTTGAATTGTAAAAAGTCTAATTTGGAATGTAAAATCTGTAGCAGAGGAAATATAATCCAGTAAGCATAAAACGTCCAACAACATAACAGTTATATAACGAATGGATGTTACGTAATTATAGAATATATAGCATTCTTTGGTTTTGTAATTACTACAGAATTGTTACGTAGTTGGATTATGCTCTTTGGGTAATTTTAGGAAACCAAATAATATAGAGATTATATTAAGATATGAGTAGCTCAGAATCAAAGACGGCCAATCGCCAAAACACTTTTTTTTTCAGGAAAGCCAATTTTTTGTAGCGGAAAATTCTTCAAACTTTCTTCTATTTTTCCTTTCTTAATCTGTCGTCGGCTATCTCATGACTAATTCCAGCAAGTTTCATAGCATGACATTATTAATTTTAAGCCCTTAAGCATTTTGAAAATTGAGATGGCCGCTTTTGAAACTAAGATTGGCTTTTGGCCGTTTTTGAAACTTAAAGATCTGAATATACGATAAACAAAAGAGGCCTTAGAATAAGTTTTTTTATTGATTATTTAATTTTAAGGTACAATTAACAAGTTAATAGTTTACCTCTTCTCCACGATCGGGAAAACACTCGCAATCTTCAATTTCTTCGTTTGGAAAGCGATTTCCTTGCTGCTCTCGATCACATTTTCATACCACCTTAATGACTCGATTTTTCTCCAAGTTACTCTAAAATGTTTCTGAATGAGCTTCTTGATGTTAGCTATTTTGCACTTTTGACTTTCACTCCTACCGAGATCTGCTTCGGGTTGATCATACTTATATTTTTCCCCTTCTTACAGATTATTTTTCTTCCCTGTGTCAACATTGTAGGCTATTTCTCCTCGAACTAAAATGTTGTTTTTTGTCGATCTTTTTAGAATGAACCTTTTACATTTTACCACGTTTTTCTTAACTTGGTTTTTTGTTTGTTTCATTTGGAAATGTAACTGCCCAGCAGGCTTCGATACGGTGCTAGCCTCCTCTGTTTCCAGACACGTGCTGAATTCATCTATTCTTGGCATACCTGAAACCGAAACTTTCTTTTTCTAGCACTTTCTAGTGTCATTTCGTCACTTTCACTTCACTGTCCATTGCTGATCACTTAAACACTTTTAACTCATTAACTTTTAAAACATTTTAAAAAAATCTATGCAAAGGAACAAGCTATCTCATAAGAAATGCATGCACTACATAAGAAATAATGGGAGTTATGAATGAAACGGTGCTATACACATTTTGATGTATGAAGAGAGAAAGATTTTGTTGAAAATCGCCTTTCTCTCTTCATGCATCAACATGTGTATAGTACTATTTCCTTTATTGGTCCTAGATGAATCACATAATTTCTTATAAAGTGTATGGTACATATCTCGTCATATTCATTTCTGAAGCTACCACGTGACCAAAATAAGCGTTTTCATTAGCCGCAGAGTAATTGTCCGATTTGGATACTACAATTTCCTGTAAATATCCGATTTTGATTTGAAGGCGTACTTTCAAAGCAGGATTTACCCGTTATGTAGCTTTTTTGATATTATTTCAATATCACCATAATGCAGCTCATTGTGAAGAATAATAATCCCTCAAAATCTCAATTTTGATTAAAATGGCGATTGGCCGACTTTGATTCTGAGCTACTCATATAATTGGAATCATAATTAAGCTAGAAACACATTGGTCCCACGTACGCAACGTACGCGATGCAAGGTGGGAGAAGTGGTGTACAAAATTGTTCTACGTACACAATAGTACGACGCTTCGTTCATAGAGGCGCCAGCATAATCACAGCGCAAGCGCGTAATGCATCGACGCGATTTAAACTAAGTTGAAGATTTCGCCGTCATCTGTTTTTGAAGCGTCAGACTAAAATTCAGAAGAACCCCACTCCTGATTAAAGTGTCCGCCCTATGTCCATATTGTTCTGTGTTTATGACGTGCTACGCGTAAGACTTAGAGACACACTAATCACACGTGTAAGACTAAGATAGCGTACGAGTATCCCTTCCACCTTCACACGCCGATCTGAACATCACAGATCGACGCAGTGAAGCCAAATCGTGGGATTTCTTTATCCCCACTTAGCAGCACATACGTCATAAATTGAGGAGAAAAATGTCCCTTCCATATGACACGGATAGGTAAAACAACATCCATACAACGCTTTGTAAGTGTGTGTTACCTATCCGTGTCATATGTAAGGGACATTTTTCTCCTCAATTTATGACGTATGTGCTGTTAAGTGGGGGTAAAGAAATCCCACGATCTGGCTTCACTGGTCTCTACAGCAGGGCTTCTTAAACTTTTTTATATAGCGACCCCCTTCAAGCTTAGGAAATTTTAAACGACCCCCTCCTCCATATAATGAAATATATATTAACCGTAGATGTAATCAATGTCGAACGTTCAGTTGAAAATCGAGGAGCGCGTTGTATTTATTATTTTAAATGCTACTTCCATATTTTCATTTATAGGCCCTACACAACAGTTTTGCATTGCCACTTTTTTTAAAAAATAGTTATAATAAAACTACAATAGTATTTTGTATGATTTTTATTTGTATTTATATTTGTACGTAGTGTGTATACTAATTTTAAAATTTTATTTATAATGATTGAAAAGTATCAGATCTTTGCGACCCCCTTTCAGTAGTCTCGCGACCCCCAGTTTAAGAAGCCCTGCTCTACAGCATACTTTTTCATGTTAAATCATAGGAAATAAAGATTCCAGATATTTAAAAAGCGTTGTGTACGTTGCATACGTGGGACCAGTGTGTTTCTACCTTTATAGACCTCTATTCGTTAATGACTTTTTAAAAGTTGTAGGTAAATTAAAGAAATGGATTAGTAACAAAATATGTACCTAAAGAGTTTAATTTTATAAAAGTTTTTTATCAATGAAAATAAAACAGTACATTTAACAGCACAAGTCAGGTGGAATATAAACTTATAACTATATTTTTTCATTCCACATGAATTGTATCGTACAATAGACGGTTTTATTTTTATAAGGAACAAATATTGATTATTTTAATGGTTGAATTTTTTTTCTAACGATTTAATTGATTATTGTCTTTTGTAGCCAAACTGTTATGCCAAGGTTATAACAATTGAGTCGCAGAAGAAAATTGTAATTTATTCGAAGCAACCCATTGGCGTTAACGAAGAAATCACGTACGACTACAAATTTCCATTGGAAGACGAGAAGATACCATGTTTGTGTGGAGCTCCACAGTGTCGAGGAACTCTAAACTAAAATAATGAAACGCGGGAAAACGGAAAATAAAGAACTATTTTTCAAATAGCCTTTTAATTGATTAAGTTAAATACAAAAATGGGTAATTCAGTATGAAAGATGTTTTACCTATTTAGTTCGTAATTATACAATAGTTATTAAATAGTTCTTAATATTATCAAAAAAAGATTGTAAATATCGTATTACAAATGTCATTTTTTTATTAAGACAATTTTAAACTAATTATGGATTGCAATCAGTTGTGTTTAATAATTGTGAATGGGGGTTGGGGGTGGATGCGTTTGTTGAGGTGATTGAGACGTGGTTCGTTTCGAGAGAACTCGTGGAGCTGTTCGATGTTAAATTTTGCATGTCGAGCTGTGCTTGGGCGATGTCCGTCAGGGCTCCTTGGATTACTTGGTACAGGTTTTCGCCTCGTCGGACGACTTCTTCGAGGCGTTCTGCTGCTTCTTTGTTCTCAGTTTCGAGTCGTCGGAGACTGGCGACTTGTAGTTCTGTGGAGCTTTCTTCGCTTGGTAGTGATTCGATTAGTGTGTCGATGTCTTTGGCGCAGCGGGATATTAACGTAGAGAATAGCTGGGCGTAATCTTCTTGTGTGGGCTGTTGGTTGGGTGTTTGTGAGCCACCGCTTCGTTCAAAACCGGGAAATTTGCTAGGAGATGAAAATTGTTGTAAGATTCCGATACTGTTGCAGAAATGTTCCGCTTGTTGATTTATTGTGTCTTGGAGTTGTGTGAGTCGGTCGGCCATTTCAACTTATTTATTTTTATGCTTAATATTAAAGAAAATCACCGACTATTAAAAACAATTTAAGTATCAAACCTACTTAATTAAATTGTAAATCGTAACATCAATTCGAACTTGTCAAAAATGTTGTTGCGTTTGCGTATTTTTATTATAACGTGACCCCTCCCAACCTCTCCTTCCCACTCTTCAATGAACATGCGCAACATGCATTTGGTTAGTTCGGAACAGTTCCTAACTGTCCGTGACATATATATCAAAGTCGGCGGGTAAATTAAAAAATTTGAATTTTTCAAATACATTGAGAAATAAATATAACGAAACTGAGGAGACTGAAATATTTTTTCGTCATAAACGGTTTTGTAATAAAAGAAAAAATCTTCATGTTTTCAAAGACTAAAACTTAATACCCTTTATATAATGATACTCTCAATAGCATAATAAACTTAGTGTATAATAGCATCAAAACGCACTGCTATTATTCAATATTTACTGGGATTTACTGCATCAATCGATATAATGTTTGTCAATACATTTTATTATTCTTTCTTCATCAAATTTGGATTCTAAGTAACATTGGGTTGCCATGTTGTACCTTTATTTATTGTAACAATCATTACGGTTCCTAACATGTCCTAACGGTCCTAACCATTAAATGACCTCAAATCATTTTTTGAAAATTTTTGTTGTAACAGTCATAGTACAATTTTGTAAACTGAACTTTGAAAACGAATACATTTTTTTTTTTTAATTTAAGTCGCTTCAACAACATGGTCATTAGCGACATAATTGAGATAACTAAATACATTTTGTTAGTCCAAAAATCGATTTTGTTTTGTTATAAGCGTAATAAGTACCTCGGATATTTAATAAAATTATATTTTCAATATAAGTAATTGGAAAACAAAATCAAATTAGTGAACAAAAATCATCAATCATAAAATCTTAATTGGAAGCCAAATAGAAACAACTAGAGGAAATTTATAAAATACTGAAGTATAAAACAATTTACAAGAATTTGACCCTGAATTTTTCGGTATAATTTTTATTTAAAAAATATAAAAATTAACCCTTTTGAATTACAATAAATGTTAATTCATCAAATTCATCATGTTTAGGAAATATGAAATAATCGAAATATTAAATTTTTTATAACTTCGTCGATGTTTTGATGAAATTTCTAGAACTACGCAATTAAACAATTTTACTCGAATTTTAAACGTCTTTTAAAATTTAAAATATGCAACCCACGCAATGCATTATAGTTTTGCGTCTTGGTTGTGATATGAATTCACAATCATTTGATTAAGAAACGTAAGAAAATCAAAAATATGCATTTTTGTAATTTATTCGAGGTTTTGGTAAAAGCTCTAGTGTTACGCAAATAAACTTAATGAAATTTTAAACATTTTGAAAATTCATCTATGCAACCCGCACATTGCATCAACACATTTTGTTGCCTACATAAGACTGTTGATCGTTCTTTGGTGGGGTTTTCTCTCATTTAATCCTAAAATTTATTTTTTTTTTTTGCAAATAAGACTATCAATTAATTAATAAAATAACATTTTTTTAGAAGTATTTCTTTCGCTATCTATATGTGTATATATGTTCACAAATTAATCAATATTTTAGATTTTATTTTTATTCATTGTTTTCATTATCGAGTGCATCAATATAATTACTGTAGTAGATTGTAAGACTGAAATAATAGGCCTATGATAAAAACAACGGGTAATGAGAGAAAGAAAATGTACGGGCTCGCTTCCTCCTTAAGTGCATCTAGATCTATGTAAACTTTCGACTCTAGATATATACATATACATAGGTGTTAAATTCAATGTAAGAGTGGTGAGACGGTGATCCGCATAAAAGGGAACCGGATAATAGGCCTCCACCGTGTATTAGATATATGAACGTAACTTTCTGTCTTTACCAATATATATCTCCCCTCTGAACTTCGATCACCTCGCCAAGAATTATATTAAAACCTATGTAACATTAGGCTTATACTCCATTTCATAACGAAAACTAACGGTAAACTCACAAATTACTCTTCTTCATTTTCGATTTCTTTTGGCTTGTTTTTAAGAAACCATCGTTAGCTTGTGGCATCTAAGTAACCATACTCTTCCCTTAAGATTGTCCAGTTGTTCCCTCATCAGCTGCTGACATATACGCTCTTAAATATCTTACATCTCTTACTCAATTATCTTACGGATCTTACTTTCAATTTCGTTTATGTTATAATTACTACAAAATCAGAGTTCACACCTTCTCTCTTCCGTTCGTTTTCTCTTCTTTATTTTTCGTCTATGTGAAATTTTATAGTACTTGAAGAATATTTTGATTATTAAACATACATCGCAATATGCTCGGGCAGAAAAAAATATTACTGCTATTATATAATATTTGCAATGATTTAGTCATTTTTGTACACAATTTCGTTGGTAAATTTATTTTTTCGCAGATGTTTTTTTTTATCGTATTTTTTCAATCTTCCATCCGTTTCAAAGATTTCAGAGTTCAAAAATAACACTAATAAAATTTTTTTAATATTCTCTAACACTAATTGTTCTAAAAATTTTTTTTTCTTGAGAACTTTGCTTTAAATATCCTTTCTTCCAGATTGTTGCTTCAATGAACTATGTATCCCAAGTTATGAAAATTATTTTAAAAAATCCTGGGTTACCTGTATAATATTACTTAAATAAAAAATGTGGAAATATATGCAAAAATGGATTGAGGCAAACCTTAATATTAATATTAAGAGCTCGTTTCGTGAACAAAATAAGAAAAACATTTTTTTTAAAACACCCTAATATGTATGATAGTTACCAGTGTATACGGTGTATACGAGGATGTACCATGTACCTTAATATTTTGTTGTACATTGATGTACAACTAGTTGAAGTCACTAAGTTACTAAAAGATGACTACACACTACCAATACTACTGTCTAGTATACATTAGTATTGGTAGTATCTCCCGTATCTCCCTAAGTAATCAATGGTAGTATATAGTTAGGTACGATAGGTAAACAGAAACGACGTTCAAATTGGCTTAAATAGTAGAAATTAAGAGTGAATTTTAGATAATAATTAAAATGGATGATACAAGCGATGAGCTATTCCTGAATGTAAATTTAGATCAATGTCAATCATTGCCTCAAACAAATTCTAGCAAAGGTTAGTAAGTAAGGTTATATTTTTAAAAATTCACGAATAAAAACTAAAACAATTATTTTGCTTTTAGACCTACCACAAGCACTCTCAGCAGGCCCATCTGGAACAAACCCTATTAAGACTAGCAATAAACTACATAGTGTTTTAGTTAATCCTAAACAAGTAATTAATGAATTAAAAATAATCGTTAAATGCGTTAAATGATTACAGAAATCATTTTTAGAGAGGTAATCCCTTGTTAAAATATATCAGCAATGTTCCGTGGGAATTTGATGAAATCATTCCTGATTACCAAATGGGAAAAACAACTTGTGCTTTATTTTTATCAATGCGTTACCATAATCTGAATCCTGATTATATTCACAATCGTTTGAAAGAACTTGGCAAAAATTATGAATTACGCGTTCTTCTTGTTCAAGTAAAGCTAATATAGTAATCGCCAAGATTGATGTTTTAAAATTTAATTTATTATAGGTCGACATTAAAGATCCGTTACAAGCCTTAAAACATTTAACTCGAATTTCAATTTTGGCTGATTTAACGTTAATGCTAGCGTGGAATGCTGAAGATGCAGGGAAGATCATTGAAACGTATAAGGTTTGTGAGAAAAAACCTGCTGATGATATTATGGAACGAGCTGAAAATAGTCCTCATGAACGAGTAAATGTTTACTTTTTCGTTTTATTATTTATTTGTATTAACATTTGGGTTTGTTATGCATTTTAGATAGTGCAAGCGTTAACCACCATTCGATCAATTAATAAAACTGATGCAATGGTTTTGTTGAGTCGGTTTGGTTCACTGAAGGAAATAATTAAAGCTAGCGAATTTCAGTTGGCTCAGTGTCCTGGATTTAGCAGTAAGAAAGCGAAATATTTATATGACGCGTTGCATCAAGACTTTCTTAAGAAAAATTAATTCTATTCTATCATAATTGCATTACTATTATAGACGATATAATTATAGTATGTATCATAATAACAAATAGACTGAATCGTGGCACATACATATCAGTGGCGTGCACTCCGTGGAAGCGCCGCTTCCGTAATTGCTTTCGAAAATATATGAGTAAATATTTTTTTTTTTTTCAAAAATATTTCAAATTTGTGTACATGTACTATATCTATAATTTATTAGAATTTTGGTTTCAAACGATAGTAAAATTTCAAACAAATCTAAAACTTTTAAACGTTCAATTTAATTCAACAATCAAATATTATACCCAACAACATATTTCAAACTCGTGGCTCGAACAGCGTGGCCACTATACACCATATGATATAATGAAATGAGATAGACTTATGCCAATACCCTGTGGAAGCACCGACTAACAGTTAGCACCCCCTTTTTCGAAATTGCGATTTTGTTTGTTTGCAATCGTTTGATGGTGAATGATGGTTCAATTTTATCGTTTGATGGTTATTTGTTTATTTGTAAAAAAATAACAGTTAGCAATTTAACAGTTAGCACCCCATTTTTAAAATTTGTCAATTTCTTTATTACAGTTCGATTTGAAATCGTTTGATGGTGATTGATGGTTTATTAGTTATTGTTTATTATCAATATTTATTTAGTTATAATTAATTTTTTAATATTGTAACGGCAGTAACAATGCTAATTTCAAATAAACGCATACGCAAAGCATCGCAAGTTACGCGGTTCATTTGAATCTCGCTTAAAACAGCAGTAGCAATAAGAAGTTTCCTTTACTAATGTTTTTAGTAGTTTTTGAATAAAATATAGGCAACTGATGGTTTTTTATTATTACTGAATATTTCAGATACTAATAAATACCTGCTCTTTGGGGATTTTTTTTTGGTCATGGTGTTCTCCTAAAAATGCAATAGTTTAGTTGGAGTGCGTGGTTAAATGCAAATAAAATGGCAAGAATGATTGTTATTAGAATACCAATGTTCCTAATGTAATACTTCGCCCTAAGTTAATAATCGGGATATCATTTTAAATGTAAGGGAAATACTGCAAAAACGAATATGAACTCAAGTTCATAAGCGTAAACGCTTATAAGCGTTTATTTTTATTTTGAGATTAAAAATGCAGTCCTTATTTACAAAAATCTAAAAATGTGTCATTTTATAGATTTTATAAGTCTATACAAATAAGTTAATTTGTTTTAACTACTCCTATTTAGTTTGTAATTTGTGGTTCATAACAGACAACAAAAAATTATTTATTTTATATATTATTTTATTTAATTATTATTAAACAATAATTTTTGAATTTTTATAATAAGTATTCTTGTTATTACTATTGCTACTGCTGTTTTAAGCGAGATTCAAATGAACCGCGTAACTTGCAATGCTTTGCGTATGCGTGTATTTGAAATTAGCATTGTTACTGCCGTTACAATATTAAAAAATTAATTATAACTAAATAAATATTGATAATAAACAATAACTAATAAACCATCAATCACCATCAAACGATTTCGAATCGAACTGTAATAAAGAAATTGACAAATTTTAAAAATGGGGTGCTAACTGTTAAATTGCTAACTGTTATTTTTTTACAAATAAACAAATAACCATCAAACGATAAAATTGAACCATCATTCATCATCAAACGATTGCAAACAAAAAAAATCGCAATTTCGAAAAAGGGGGTGTTAACTGTCTGTCAGTCGGTTGTGGAAGCTGCTTCGTTTGTAGAATCCACTACATACAGCGATTCAACATGATCGCGCATGCGTAGTCTAATGGCCCAACTTACTAAAACGGTTCGCTTGCTTGGATGCTCCACACTGAAATATCTCATACAAGATTCCACAGCTCTATTCAATAGAACATAGTGAGCCGAATAAACGTACGTAGGTATAACGAGTGGAAAGCGCGTATTTATTATAACTTGTGCTTTATTTTTATCAATGCGTTACCATAATCTGAATCCTGATTATATTCACAATCGTTTGAAAGAACTTAATATATTAATTAATATATTAACTTTATACCTGACAGTCACATTGTTAAAAACAATATTTTAATTAGTGTTAATTTTGTTTTCTTTACATTTTTTTATTATTTTCTAGAAGTTTTAATTTTAAAAATTTAGTCTTTATATCCCCATGGCTTTAGTTGCAATTTCATAGATAAAAATTTTTTCAATAACATTTTTGGTTCCACACCGTTTAAAGAAAAAGAAATAATTATTAAAAGCAGAAGGCCAAAACCTACGTTAAGTATATTTAGTGCTACAAAAAAATGTATTTGACATTTTTAAAATTAAAACGATAGTAAGAAATATAGCTTCTTTGTATAAAAATTTACAATAGATTTTCATAGTAAAATTTACAATAGTAAAAAATAGCTTCCCTACTCGCAAATTTCACCGCACGCCACCGATATATATATACTTGTCATATACTGTATTTTGAATGTCACAATTATTTTGGCGTCTATTAAAAATTAAATTTAAAATAAAATTTATTTTTTGATAAAAGTTAATGAGTTACATTTTTAATTGTTTTGAAATATGCGCTTTGTGCATGTCGGTTAAAGGAGTCAGAGATGATGCTGGTACAAGTGGCAAAGGTGTACTCGGTGTGTTCTTTAGGTTCGTTCCATGTGACCATCCAGCACGGCCATTTCCAAACATACTCGTGCACGAGCGCTGATATAATCAATCATCGATCGATCATATAATCATAATAATTATAATCAATATTAATTGATAATAAAACGCTTAAAACTCGTTCCACACTATTTTGGTAATGCTTATGCACTGCCTTAAGCGAGTGAGTTTATAACTCAAGTCAACTTGTCATTTTATAATGGTCGGATCTAAATACATGCTAACTGATTCTAGTTTTTGACGCGGTATCGTTTGGGTCGACCCTCGGCCTAAGATTAAACAGTTCTTTACTCACGCTTGTCTGCTCTTAATGTCAGTGTTGGTCAATGTTTGTGCATCGCCATAGCAGGATGATTGGAACAAACATTTTGATATCTTCTTATTTTTATATACATATTTTACATGTTTTACCTTTTTCCTACAACTTTGATTAGAGAAGGTTTTGAAGAAAAATTGAAAGTTGACTCAGCATTTGTAAAATATACTAAACTATTTACTACTCAATCGATCCTCTTAATATAAGCCTTCTTTTGAGTTGATACTTATTATGTTATCTTTTTTCATCTTTTCTAAACTAAAGATACTCCCAATTATGTTTGTCTTGGAAAGCACCAGAAGCAAACACCCTAAATCCGTCTTTAATATTAAGAGTTGAAATCAAGCGCAGTTCCTGGTTTTAAATTCTGGAGAAGCTGCAAATTTTTTACAAAGACTTTTCTCTCTATTTTATATTATGAATGTATAAAGGGTTGATTTTTAAGATTTGATCATCACATGACCACTAGCATAAGTAACAGCTAAACACATCTGGTACATCTGCTGTATCGCAACAATATAACCATAAATGTATGTCTAGTTGCCTATGCAAGCGACCATATAATAGCTATGTTTTAAAAGTACTCTTTATACAGGTTGATACAAGATATACAATCCATTCTCTTTTTTCTTAATTTGCATAATATATAAAATACTATTGCTAAAAATCTGAAAATTCCACTTATAATAACGCAACTGTTAGATATATCAGATCCTCACTCGTCAGTGCTACTTGGTTCGATTGCCGTTGAACTCTACATATAGTTATTATAGTTTTTTTTTGGTTTATTTAAAGTCGCATCAACTACTATGGTCATTAGCGACCGTCGAATCCGAAAACTCAGAAAAAACATCTCAGGCTTTCATTGGGATTCGAACCTAGGACCACTGGCGTATAAGGCAACTATCTAGTCCACCACGCCACTAAGTGACCTTAATTTTAGTATTATGAACTACAGAAATTTTCTCTACTTAGACAGCCGTGATATCCATCACCTCCAAAAAAGAAAAAAAAAACTATTTAACGATATGCAAAGATTTTGGTAAATCGTAACATTTTACGTTCTATTTCTGAAACAGTTAAGTAATTGTAAGATTATTTTCTAATGAACGAGTTTGTCGAATATTTTCAGTCTTTACTACTTTAAATATACCTAACTTAAAATGCTCTTAAAGACACTGAAAATATAAAATTACATGGGATATTTCAGCTTTTTAACTTAGAATGCACATTATAAGAATAGTATCCTTATTATTATCATTAATTATATCTAATGATATTGCAACAAACAAATATAGAGACAATGAACAGCGATGGAAGAGAATGGACCATTGTTCTATGAAAGTTTTAATAATGGACATTTGAACCGCTTCCTTATTGACAGCCAATGGTTTTGGAAGTTTGTAGAAGGATAGGCAATCGAAATTTCTAGAAGTTTGAAAAGTTCGATTATCTGTATAATAAGTGTAGCTGTAAGCCAATTAAAATAAAAATTTCAAGCACTTTTTTTTAACTTTCCATTTAGTAAGTAAAACAAACCATCAGTCAAAAAGTAAACCTTAAAAACGTAATTTTATTTGCAAATGACAAAAATTAAAATCACAAATGAACAAAGAGAGCTTTTAATATGGTTTTAATGTTTCAAGCCTTTGAAAATTGTTGGATTTTATTTAGGATAATAATAAAATATGTATAAAGAACACAGGAATTCAGAAAGGATTATTTAACTACGCAGGATATGAAAAACAATAAAAACATAACAGATCTGTTGTGAAATATATAAAATTTCCTTATGTTTTAAGTATAATATTAAATAGATGAATAAAGCAAAAATTAAAACAGTCAATCAAATAATTATACATTAAAAAGTAGATTCATTTGCGAATCTACAAACGAGAAACACGAATAGAATAGTTTATATTCATCAATAATATTAACAAATGGCATATTTAATAACATACTGTAAATATTAGCTATAAAGACAAAAATAATTAAAATATCTCAGATATTATAACAGTTAAATATTTAAAATTGTTGTTAAATTGTTATAAATTTTAATTAAATGATTTTTTTTTTGTAAGAACAATACCGTAGTTTTGATATAATTTTTTTCGTTAATTTTTTCCTATTTTTCGAGAAGAGTGATGTTAAGCTTTACAATATGTAATATATATATATATAAAATCAATTTCCGATTAAATACAAAATTTAAATGCTTACAAATATCGCACAAATGGACCTACGAGAGGAATGTTTTATGCTACCAACAAATGTATCTTTTTCAAATCATATTGAAAAATGTACATCAAGGCAATTGTTTCCAAATTTTTAATACAAAAATAATACATATTCTTCTTTGTATTCAAAACAATGTGTGATCGAGTGCAATACACAGTTACAAGTAAATTTGTTTTTTTTTTTTTTTTTTAAATCGTTACTTTAATAAGAATTCCCTTATTAATTATCGTCATAAAAGAATCGGCAAACCAATAAGGAAATGCTTAAAAACGTCTAATTCTAAGTTCAACATTTTATACATAAACGAGCAAAGAAAAGGAAAACAGACTTAAAAATATATTTTATATAAATATGGTAAAAATTTACATTAATGACGAAATATTAAAATAAATAGTAAAACTAAAATAATGAAACAAAATTCATACGTTTCTTTCTTTCTTTTTAAATTTCTTTATATAGGTTTTTTTTTTGTTGTATCGTTAATGTAAAATTGAAGGCTGATAATTTAATTATTTTATATTATTTCTTTTAAAAAATTATGCAAAAAATATATTCACGCACTTTTGTTACTTTTTTTTTATTTAAATTTATATTTTTGTAACTAAACTAATGCCTTTCATTAAAAAAATTTCAAACGTAAGCTTAATTTTTCGAAGAGGTTGTTTGAGTTTGTGCTCTTTGTATGTACACATGAAGCAACTTTAATTTACTACCACTTAATTTTTCTAAATACGGTTTCATTACTTCTTCACCCACTGCACTATAAATGGCTACTATGCAGAAGACTGCACATTTTCTTATTGAACTATCTGTATGATTGTACGCCTGTAACAAAAAAAAAGTTTATTATACATTAACAAACACAAATAAAAAATAATTTTTAATTAACAAGGAAAGATTTTGACATTTTTCATGATAAACATTCAACATGAAATATCTGCTGCGTTGCGTCACAGAACTTTTTTTTACAAGATACTGGCTGTTGATTAAGAAAATAAATAAAACCCACGGTTGGTTAAAAATAGAATAATATACAAAAATCTGTATAAACAGAACTACACGTCAACAGTAGACTTTCAAAAAAAAAAAAAAATCTTATGATGTTCAAAAATTGATAATATAAATTAAAACAACAATTTTAACGCCAAAAGAAGATCTTAAATCAGTATAGGATTGTTTTCTTTTTTTTTTTTTTTTTTTGGTGTTTTAAGTCCCTTTAACATCTAAGGTCATATCACGACTGTCTAAACACGGAGAATTTCTGTTGGTCAATAATATCTTAGGTCTAGGATTCAACGGGAATCGAATCCAGAACCGCTTGACACATGAAGCGGAGAGAGCAATTGCTCTAACTACAGCGCCCAATAGGTGTTCAGTATAGGTTTGTCACAATCCATTTTTTAATTTTCCATTAAATAACAGGAATTTAAATTTACATAATTTTGAAACGAAAAGGTCAATCAGCTGACCAAGACTCCATGTACCCAAGGTCAGAATTTCTACACATCTATACAGATGGTTCATCCATTCCAGGATCCAGAAAAACTGGTGCTGGTTACTACAGCGATATATTTGAAGGATGCGCCGCAGTTGGAGAACCTCTCAGCTGTTTTGATGGGGAAGTAGAGGCAGTTTTACTAGCTATATCTAAACTTCACGAAGTTAAGACCTATCATAAAGCTGTTTTCTTCATTGATTCTCAAGCCGCGATAATAGCATTATCCTCTAACTACCCCACCGATTGCGTTCGTACCAACAAATGTCGAGCCACCTTGGACAGTCTTGCTAAAACAGGTTGGCACCTGTCACTACAATGGATTCCCAGTCATGTTGGTATTATGGGAAATGAAAAAGCAGACGAGCTCGCAAAGTCTGCCACTGCTCTTAATCAACCGCCAACACTTATGTCTTTAACACAAGCTCAGAGCCACATCGCAAGCACTGTCAACTGGCATTCCTACAATATTCAAAAAAATGAAGCGCAAGGAAAAAAATGGGAATCCTTACTGGAATCTCCTATCTCACGACTTCTCCCCCGTCAAGTGTCAGTCGCAGTTTTCCGAACTACCACGGGGCACGACTACCTATGCGAACACTTGCACCGTATTGGAATCCTACCGACTCCAATCTGTTCCCTCTGCAATGGGGAACCCATGAATGCCATGCATCTTGGCAATTGTCCTGCACTTGCAGACGTCAGAGAGAACAACGAAAACGACCAAAACCAACTAATCTCCAACCTTTATTGGACGGCGCGGCACCGAATGACAGAAATGTCAAGCGTGGGCGTTGAATAAGAAGAAGAAGCTGACCAAGAAGGCCAGATTGGGAAGAGGGCGTTAACGATTATCTGCAGTAAGGAAGAGTTGATCAACGAAAGTAAAAGGTCACAATTTAGGTGGACCGTCCACTGGAACCGAATTCGGCCGAACTGCCTTACTGACAAGCTAAAGAAAGCCGCATGCCCAAACTGGTTCGAACAAGGCCGAACGATAGAATAAGTTAGTTCGGGCGTGCACGATCGTCTTCGGCCGAAGAATCTTTTAATCCAAACTGAATGGAATATTGTAACGCATTCGGCCGAACTTCTATTGTCAACAATGGATTGTGAAAAATTAATAAGTTGGGTTAATAAATTAACAATCTGGTGGTACCACTTCTCTAAAATTTGACCATTTTTCGATTGATGCACGAATATCGTTCAAAAGATACTGAAACGTTCCTGCACTCATACGATAATAATCGGAAAAGGTATTTCCATCTGCTAAAAGCTGGATATGCAAATGGTAAAATTCATCTATTTGCATTCCTTCAGTTAATATGGGGTGTACCCAATATTTCCGCCATTTTTATCGACGTCTTCTAATAAGAGATGTATGTATTTTCTAACAATATATCGTCAAATATATACATTTTTACATGATAAACATGAATAGCTACTGTGAATACTGAGCAGGAGAACACCTGCAAACCCGTCTCTAAAGAAACGAACGTTCAGTCGTGGTACTTATTGGCCGTCGATGACCGTCAAACGGCCGAACGACGGTTCCAGTGGACGGCCAGGCATAATCATCAAAAAGTGGAAGTAACCGATAAAAGATACTTCCAAGATAATGAAAAACACAGGAACCATGGTTTGATGGAAGGACGTCAACAGAGTACATCAAGATCATCATTAGGATCCGGTCTGACCACGCTCGAACACCCCGACTTGGGAATGTGGTGGGAAGGGTTTTCTGGACCATCTCTTGGACTGTAAACATCTTAAAAAGGAAATCGAGACACTCAGGAAAAGGCTGAGGAAGGTATCAATTTATGACCTATTCAGTTTTCCATACTTGACCAGTGATCCACCAAGCAAAATTGCAAAACCTTCCATTGACTTTTTTAAAAGGACAAATATAAACGCGTGTATATCAATCAGTCACGGTACTGTTGGAGATTTTTTTAAATTAATTGTGCTTGAAATTTTGGCTTGTAAATGAACATTCAAAACAAATGCTTGACTTGATTTAATGTTTAACATGCTTTAAACACTAATATTTAGATCGAATTTTGCTGGATTTCAACCAAAATTTGAGTGAAAGTTGCTGCAACTCTGAGCGCGCTCCTCCATTGTGTATGCAATATTTTCGTCTTCATTTATTTTAAGCATAAGATTAATTTCTAAACTTAATTTAATATTGAACTAAATACGTACTTTAATCAAATTAGGTACAATTAGGTCGACTAAATCGGTATTTAATTGAGTTGCTCCATTGACTTTGATAATGTTTGTTAACATTTTAAGAATGCCTTCTATAAGCTGAGGAGACGTTTCCGTCATTATACTTGGATTAATTATTTGAATCATAGTGGATAATGGACATTTGGTCATCGCCGCTGCTGCTTTTTCAGCGTGGCGACAAACCTAAAAAAAAAGATAAACATTTAATAACAATTAAAGCCAAATCCAATTGAATTAATCGATTGTATAAAATCTATATTTACGAAAAGCGACTAAAAATAAAAATAATAAATTACCTCTTTACTAGATGAGCCATGACTTTGTAAAATTTTAAGCGTGAGTAATTGCACAAAATTTTCATAATACTTTTTCATGTCATCACAATTAAACATATACGTAAAAACATTTAAAATGGTGCATTGAATATTTTCATTGCTTCTCTCCAAATGCCATAATAGTACTTTTAAAACCAATCTAAAAAGAAAAAAATAATGTTAAATGATATTTTACACTGATTTTTGACTATACTAACTCTGTTCCCGATGATAATAAAACCGTACATCGAACAGTACAAGCCATGTGCAGTAAATAAATTATAATTTTTAACTACGCATGATTAGTATTGTACAGTATGTTTGGTATTATTTTCATTGGGAACAAATCTAATATCTAATATATAATTTTTCGTAAAATTAGTTAAATTTTTGACTTTTTTATAAGTATGATAAGAGGAGAGTTGAAAAACATTCAGTACGTTTGATAAAATTAAAAGAAATCAGCTAATCAGTTTCAAAAAGTTAACTAATCAACAAAAAATTTGGTTGATTCATTTTCGTTTTGAATCCATTCATTCATTCAGTCGCTCTCACCTAAAATGCTCCGTAAGAGCTTTAACGCGATTTGCCTGAATTGCCAATCCAACCTGAGTGAAAATTTTAATGACTTCGGCTTCTGGTAACTCTGGATTGTTGTCTAACTCGCCAATTTGACGAATGATATCTTTTTCCGAAATGCTAATGTCGTCGTTGGCGCTGACATGGTCTCCGTTCGTTCCAATGCTAATCGGCGCTGCGTTTAATTTGGCAATGTGATTGACTGAACCGTTATTTTTCGCTACGACACTGCCACTATTCCCTGTTGACATTTGGGATATTCCTGAATCTTGAGAGGTGCTATCGCGTTCCAAGTGCGTTACGCCTTGACCACCTCCTGCCCAAAGCAAAGATGATACCAATAACCGCAAGCACGCGAGAAAATAGTGCAGGAAAACAAAGAAAGTAAACCTTAGAAAAGTACTTTTAGCTTCTTTCAGAGTCGAAATATCATTAAACAATTACAAAGATTAAAAATTTAATTAAATTGATTATAACGTTAATATCCAATTCAAGACTTTTACGCAGATGTTTCAACAATTAACTCACTAATATTACTCTTTACAAAGCTCTATAAACGGTTGATTTTTTTTAAATTAAAAATTATCGTTAAAATACCGGTTATAAACTTTAAACCCCAACAATTGGATGCCGGAAATAAGTTAGCGTAGAACTTTTTTTTAATTAAACTATATGCCAAAAAATTGCTCCTCAAATGCTCCTTCAGAATCTGCATTTGCTACAAGTGTAAAGTTAACCGTTAATTAGTTATTCAATTTTTAAAAACTAAAAAACTCAACAATTACTATAATAACTCAATAACTCAACAATCGCTATAAAATCCAAGTTCAGAGTTGTTTCATACAGTTTTTTCCTTCAAAAATTGCTCCTCAAATGCTCTTTTCGGATCCACAATTTTTCCAGGTGTATGATTAACCGTTAATTAGTTATTCAATTTTTTTAAAATTTAACATAACCTCAACAATTAAAATTGCTAATAAAATCCAAGTTTCACTTTGGTAGTTTGGATTTTATAACGACTTTAATTGTTGGGTTTGCTAATTTTTACAAAATTGAATTACTTATTAACGGTTAACCATACACCTGGAGCAATTGTGGATCTGGAAAGAGCATTCGATGAGCAATTTTTTGAAACTAACTTGGATTTTTAGCGCTTTAATGGTGAGTTTTTTTTTAAATTGAATAACTTATAAATGGGTAACTTTACACCTGGAGCAATTGTGGATCTGGAAAGAATATTCGAGGAGCAATTTATTGAAAGAAAAATTTTCAATAAAAAGTTAGTTTTAATTGTTGAGGTTATGACTAATTTTTAAAAAATTGATAACTAATAAACGGTTAATCATACACCTGGAGCAATTGTGGATCCGGATAGAGCATTCAAGGAGAAATTTTTTAAACGAAAAACCTTTAAGAAAAAATTATTAACTTGGATTTTATAGCAATTTTTATTATTGATTTTTTTAAGTTTTTTTAAAATTGAATAACTAATTAACGGTTGACTTTACACCTTTAGCAAATGCAGATTCTGAAGCAGCAATTTTTTGACATATAATTAGATAAATAAATAAAAAGTTCCATGCTAACTTCTTTCCGGTCAATTGGATACCTTACTTTTCGACTAAAATCAAGTCAAGGGTTATATTTTTGACGTTAACGTATGTCTTTCCATTACATTTATGTGGAGTGGGAGCTCCGGGAGCTCTAATGAAGTAATCAGCGTAAGTTATCTTAAACTGCTTAGGAAATCATGGATTTCCAACTATTGATCAGTAAAATCAGCCATGTAAAATATTTTGAAGCACTTTAAGCTTTGATGATTGTTCATCTTCAAAGTTCAATTCCAGTTATATAAATAATAGAAATCAGGATTTCGGGTTATTGGAGTAATGTTATCAAATCAGTTAGTTATTATTATTAGTTATCAGTTAAGCTCTACTTATTTTGCGATAGCTTACGACTTATCTATGCTCATGAGAGAGAAAAAAAAGCGTTCCGAGTATGTTTTGACAGAGAGAACCTTCTCTATGGCAGACGTTCCGAGTGTAGATCGGTGGAGAAAGGAACACAAACTGACTAAGGAATAGTTCCAAACAACCTCTACTCGGAGTAGATGGCAGCACGTGTATTCATGCGATATGGCTCTTTCAGTCTTCTCTCTGTCAGTTACTAGTCTTATAGTGTTTATTTTGTTTTTATGAATTCATTGAATACATAATGTTTGCTATTTTTATGAATGTTGTTAATTATTTATAAATATTTTTTATAGCTTGATGAAGTCTTAAGAATAAAGGCAAAACGTTGCCAATCAATGAGTGTTTAAAATTGATTTGACCATATTATTCCAATTACCCGTGATCCTGATTTCTATTATTTAAGGGTTGTATTTATGGTTTGTGGCATGCAAAAGAACATTTAATGTGAATATTAATTCCCTATATGATATCATCAAGCTTTGAGTCGTTTTTGTTGCATTCAACATTAAATAGCCCATGCAAATAAGAAAAATTTTACGCGCAAGCTACGCATGGGCCCAATCTAGTTGATTGAAATGAGGCAAGTACATGATAAAAAAAAAGTAAGCTTTGGTAAAATGTAACGCTGAAGCTTTAAATTAGCGAGAAATATTTTTTAAAAAATCATACCTAACGAATCAAAACTATAGTTTTGAATTTCAGCCGTGGTGTGTCTCAAACTTCGATGGATGTCTTCGCGTGAAAAATTCTCGTGACTAATTGGCGATTTCAGGGGTGAATTCGTTCCTGAACTGCTCGTTTTTCGTAGATTTAAACTTTGCAGAACTTCCGAGGCGATGTCCTGCTGATCGCACGGTAATGTCGTTAACAATTTGGTGAACTGTGATGTGTTGCAGTTGAACAGTGAAATCAAGCAATTGCGTGCTACATTCTGCACCTCGGCTGACTTTTTGTCCTCAGTGAATGAAATGATTTTCTCCAACCCTTGCGATAATAAAGCTTTGTTTTCGATCATTAACGAATTTGTCATGCGACTCAAATGAATTATGTACACTAGAATTGTAATTTTGACTTTGGAGTTGGGTCGCTGTGTATGATCGGTGAGATAACGAAAAACGCTTTGAAATTGCAAGTCGATTGGGAAGTTTTCACGTATCACGTCTAGGGTTTTCTCGATTTTTTTGTAAATTGATACTAAAAGTTCGATTCCCAGTTTGTTAAATATACGCTGAAGCAGCATGTACAGCCAATCGTGCAACTCTTTGTGATGCACAGTTAGAAGTTCGTTTAGAGTATCCAAAAATAGTGAGACGACTTTTGTGTTTGAATCCATGAACATTTTTGGAAAAATTTCGGTTACTTTCTTTAATTGGGAACTAGTTAACGTGTTTCTTTCGGCCAGGAACGTATGTAATCCGATTAAGCCCTCTTTACGTTCTGTCCATGTTGCACTGGCACACAGTTTGATTATTTCATTAACATCCTAAAAAAATAAACATTGTTTCAATATTTAACTATTCATCAATTATCTTTTTCTCATTACATTTTCGCATTATAATTTACAACTACAGAACTATAGAATATAAGTAGGTATATCGGTTTAAAGACATTGAAGGTTTGTTCCAAACATCTTTTTGCACGATAACGTGACAATCACAAAACTGCTTTGTGCAGCTATGTTGTGTACAAACAAGGTTATTAGATACATAAGGTATGCTCACTTGACTAGGCGGCGTTTCTTTGATCTCTGAAAATGACGTCACCGGTATTTTGTTTCTGACAGAAGCCAGTAGAGGCGTTAAAGGCCATTAGCTATCGTTAGTTTGTGGGGGATTCCACTTGGTGACTGCATTTTGTTGGCACTACTATATTTAATAAAATATTCTTTTTATATAGGTTATCAGCCTTCTACAACTCCATGTTACAAAAATGTGACAATTTTTACTGGATTTGCAGTCACTAGTTGCCATTTAGTTGCTAACGAGTTGAACGAAGAAGACCACAAAGACTGACGAAGACCGAAGAATTTATGGAAGTCGGAGATTAGAAATAATTTTTTTAACGTCAGGCAAGTTATTTAAATGAAACTTTTTTAAATGTTTTCATTATTATTGTTATTTTATGAGAATAATTATGATAAGTATTTTTATATAATAATTATAATAACTCTGATAAGTTAAAGTGGTAGGGGGCTGTTTGAGACGTATGACTCTTATAACAACACCGATTTCCGTAGAAATCGGTCACGTTTTTTTAGCCTTTCTCATATCTAAGTGACAGGGGGCTGATAGGTTATTAAATCCCTTTAACAACAAATTTAAATTTTCAATATGTCAATAATTAATTTTTATAAACATAATAAATGTTAATTTGATTTTTCTTTGTTATTTTATTTTAATTGAATAATGGAGATATATTTCTTTTAGAATCTATACCTTACTTAGCTATAAATTTTGAATTCCCGCGTCAGTCAACAAACCAGTGTTTTGATACGATATATCATCATTATTCAATTCAAATAAAGTAATAAAGAAAAATCAAATTGATATTTATTATGTTCATAAAAATTAACTATTAACATTTAACATAATGAAACTTATTTTATTTTGTGAAAAGAAGCCCAGCTTCTTTAACTAGATAAACCTAGGAAGATTGCAAATAAAAAGGAATATAAACAATATTGCTAAAATAAAATAAAGTATATAAAAAAAGCTATTTAAAAAAAATTTTATTTTGAACTTTAACTGAGCAAAATAAAACGAAATGAAATTTCAAACTATAGAGCGTAATAAGAACTATGCGCAATAAGAACAATAGTAGCGATAAAAACCAATTATAGCAGATATCTAATGGCTTCTGTCAGAAACCGTATACCAATGACGTCAGAGGAAAGTAATAACCTTGAAAGTGAGCACCCCTTGGTGTACAAATACTATAGGTTTGTTCCTCTTGTCCATTTAATAATGTTCAAACACGTTCACGAATGACAAAGAGCAAGACACATTGACCAAGAGTGGTGAAAAACATAAAGCAAGAATTTCCCCCTAATTTTAAACCGGGTTTGCGGTGTTTAAACACCTCCAAATCAGTGTCAAAGTATGAGATTGTCACGAAAACGTACATACATAGCTCGACTCTCGGCCTAATGCGGCCAAGCGGCTGAAATATTTCTTCACTCACTCTTGTCTCTTGGTTGGTGTGCCTTGCGCTTTGTCTTTCGTGGACGTGTTTGGCTTCAACGTATGGAACAACAAATCTTATATATCGTTTCAAAATAATTTTAGTTTGTTCCAATCGTCCAGTTATGACGATGCATAGACACGAAAACAGACAAAGAGCAAGATAACATTGACCAACGCGAATTTGAAATGTCGTGTCACTTGACAAATGGTATCCTTACCAAATAGAGCCGATTGTTTTAAAATTACCTAATATTTTTGTTTATTATTATTATTTATTTATTATTATTCGATAAAAATCAATTTTCAATAAGGTTCTCAACATTCTCAGTTTTATGGTTACCAATCACCATCTCAATGATAATAATTTTTAATCTTAAAATAATTCAGTAAAATTGTAATTATAAAAGTTAGCGTCAGATTTGTTCCAGATGGAAATAAAATCAAACTATGTATGGTACAATTTTGCGTAATATAAAAAAGTTTTTATAATTTTATATTGCGCATGACTCGTACCGTACAATGTACGGTTTTATTTTAATTGAGAACACTCATAAATACTACAAACATTTATTAGAACAAACCTTTGGCAATTGATCCCAGTGATCTCTCGATAACCTGGTGTGAGATCCACTGAAAGAATACGACTGCAAAACGAAAAATTAGTCATTTTAGTTACAAATTTATGTACATCTTGCACGGTTTATGTCAAAGATTTTTTTCGTGAAAGAAATTAGCTTCATTTCTCGAAAATATCGCATTTCAATTATAACAGTATACAAAACATTTAATGTACTATTTCGTTTCATGCTAATTACCCGTTCTCATTAGGTTTGTTCCAGATGAAAATAAAACGGTACATTGCACAATACAAGACATGCGCAGTGAAAAAAAAGTTTAAACAATGTTATATTGCACATTACTTGCACTAGAAGTAAAATGTACGTTTTTATTTTCATCTAGAACAAACCTTATGTAATTAATAGTTTACAAATTATTTTTATGAATACATAGACAAACTGAATTACTTTCTAATTTAACAAAAATACTTACGTCACGTCGAAATGAGTCATAAGATCGTTCAGAGCATACACTGGAAGCTTCACTATCGTCAGATGGATTATCCAACGACCGATTCAACTTTCGTCCTCCTATTGACTTCAAATAATCGCTCGTATCAAGTGAATCGGTTTGCTAAACAATTACCAACATTTATGATAAGACAGAGAAAGTATTTTTTAATAAAATAAAAAATACCAAAGCGGCGGCCAATGCAGTTTCAGCTTCTCTGCTTTGTTGAAGAATTTTCTGCGCCATTACAGGAGGCCTGTGTGGACTAATTGGCGGCCGATGGTCCCTATTTGGAGTTGAGCGTAAACTTCCCGGTCCTGAACCTCCACGATACGACAAACTTGGATATCCAATTCGAGAACCACGCGTTGGACTCGTTTCTCTTTAAAACAAAATAAATACACATAAAATAATTTCATATATAACGTAACAGAAAAACAAAGAGCCAACGAGATAGAACAGTGTTAAAAGCGAATGGAACATTCTATTCCGGGTAAAATAGATATTAAGATCATCACCCTTACATAAATTCCTAAGACGTTGAAACTTTGCATGAACGTTATGGATATCATTATAATGAAGTTGTGAAAGGCACTTATCGATTTCATGAGTGCTAAAAAAATTTATGTGAGGTCAAAGTTCGCAAAAATGGGTCCTTGGATTTTTTAGCGAAACGGTTAGTTTTATGATAAAAATAGCTCCGGCAAAAATGTAGACAAAATTTTTTTAATCTTTCAATTCTCTACAAAAATGGTCTTTACACTTTTTTTCCTAAAATTCACCACTTCTAAGAAAAATCCATTCTCAAGTTATATTCTTCCTAATATGCAGGACTACGTTGCCTATGTACTTATAAATATATATTGTACTTATAATGTATTGTATATAATTGTACTTATAATATAAGTAAAACAATTATTCACGTAGACTAATATATTGAAAGATAATACTTAGAAGAAATCATCCCTTATTTCCACGCATCAGGACATTCCTTCACGGCATATCTAAAAAAGATGCTAAAATTAAACGCGTTTATGAATCCTTGTGTTTACCAACGATTTTTTCAGATCATTGAAGAAGGTATAAAACAGTAACAGTCGTATTACGGAAAATAAATGGAAAATTTGGTAAAATATAATGAATAAACAGTTGTAAAATAAAATAATAAAGTACTGAATACTTTCAACATACTTATTCCTAATATTTTAATAGAAGGGTCTTCAATCTGGATTCCGCGAAATCCCTGGAACTTCTACCAAAGTATCGCAAATAATCGCTATTTGTTTTTTTTATTGATTTGATAAATTATTTTATCTGCTACATCAAGATGAAATTCCTTCAAAAAAATTACGAGATCGAAGGATTCTTAAAAAAACCTACTCGAGCAAATACGATACATCTAACAGCACCGTCTGGCGGTACCTCTTTTCTATTTCTTTTATGAATTAGGGACTCTAGATATAGTCAAGTATACATCATACAAGCAAGAAAATTATACCTGGAATGGTCTCTCGACACACTTGTAGATCTTGGGATCCCAGAATTTGAAAGTTTTCGAGCTCGAGGAGTGACTTCGGTATCACCTCCACCGCCACCAAATCTTCCGTAAGTTGCGTAGCTCATTTTTAACGAAGGAGAAACAGAACGACTCGTTGCTATATAGTAAAACAATAAATACCGTAACATTATCAATGCACTAAAAAGTAAGTATAGGTAGAATTCTTACGCTGCGAAATAGATCCACCAAGAGGCCTACTTCTAGCCCTTCCAGGTCGTTCCATTGTCGTAGTAACAGCTGTACTTTTTGTATTAATTTTCTTTGGTCGAGCTGTAAACATCAACGAAATAAATCAAATAAATGCCACAACTCACTTGAAACATAAAAACACCAAATTAACATGCTTTTTACATAACATGAGGTCATAGAACAATTCGAGCAATTTTTTTAAAATTAATTACCTTCTTGAGCTACTTCACCTTCTACAGACATGAAACAACAAAATTACAAATTGTTAAAACTAAAATTTTCTACAACACATAGGAAACAAATACACACAAGCAGAAAAATAAAGAAAACAGGCAATTTTATAAATAGGTAGAGTAGAAGCTGAAATTGTTGAAAGGCAACTGTATTTTGTTTTGGACTTACGCAATGAGGCCGTGCCAGACGCAATTTTTTGCCGAGCCAATGCAGCATATTGCGTTCGTGCCTTCGCTCTTTGTGCAGCTTGCAAGTCGATAGCTGTATAGCTACGCAAACCTGCCCGGGGTGTATCTAAATTATGAAAAAATTATCAATCCACCTTATGTTAAACTCAGCTAATTTAAGAACTAGTTCACAATACCAATTCCGATAAACAAATATCAGCAATTATCATTTTATTTAAACAAATTGCTTTTAGCATTAATTAAATTTTTAAATATAAATTGGGTTACCACTCTATGTTTTTTTCGAACAAAAAGGAGTAGGATATTTTAGTCCGAGAACTAGCTATGTATTTTGGATTCTGATAAACAACAAGTATACTGAAAGCATAGAAAACATCCCCCTCCGTATAGCAAGTTACGTGATTTATAGATGCCCCTAATAAATTAACCCATAAAATACTAATTTTGAGATAATTGGTTTTAACGTTAACAATCTCTTTGTAAGTTTCTCAAAGTGCTATAGGTATATAGCAATGGCGTGCGGTCCATACATGCTGTAGATGCGCCGCATGCCTTTGGATTGTAAGACGATTTCAAAAATTGAACATTTTTATGATTTATTCATTTTTTAATTAACGTAATTGGATGCATTGTAAAATGATTCTAAAAATGATATATTTTTATCATTTATATTTTTTTAATTTACGTAATTATAAAAGATATGGCTCATAAAATTGGCACAGAACACCAAATCTAATGAACGGCAAAAGCCGAATGAATGCGCAGGCGCACTAGTATGGTCGAATACTATCTCTCTTGCCGTTTCACATTGCCGATTGACGGTTTGCAGATGCGTTTAGCGTTTTGAATCTACTTATTATATTGAATTTACTAGTTACAGATACCTACTATTTGTGATTTATTTACCCAGAGGCCATACAAATGTTCTGTTCTTTAGGATAAGAACTACTTTCGTGGTTTTTAAATACATTATATGATGAGGTTATTGATGATTTTTGTAAGGAGCGTCCAAAAAGGCTAATTTTTAAAAATAAATACTCCAATACCATGTTTAACAAATAAAAAAATTAATTTTAAAAATTGCCCCCACCCCCCTCTTGCTGACCGCATGCCCTGTTTCAATGGTCACCGCACGCCACTGGTATATAGGTAGGAATTTTTTAAAACAGGTTTTAGTTGAATCTGGCGATACAAACAAGAGACTTCTTGACTTCTTTTCTCATATGAATATTTTTCAAATTTTCTAGTTTTGTTAGCTGAATCTTTATTGCATATAACCATCCATTTTATTAATCGTCAAAAGTGACACACTAGGTTCGTTCCAAGCGACCATGTCCGTGTACGAACGTGCTTTATGATGGTCGGATCTAAACACATGCTAGCCAATTCTATATCAATATCAACCTGATGGTAGACTTGAGCACAAATAATTACCAACAGTTCTTTTATACGTCTTTGTGTGAGACAAAGCAATGTCGATTGGAACAAACCTGTTTAGAACTGGTATATATTAAAGCTACTCAGTTAGTATTCATGTATACTAGCTCTAAGACCCTTGATGGCTAATAGAATTTAAAAAGGATTTAAGAATAACATACTTACAATTTTTTTCTCTTTGCTGGAGAAAAACTTTTTTAAAGTTTAGTTCTTTTAGTTAAGTATGAAATAAGGGAAGTGAATTTTTATACTGAACGCTATCCATAAATCACGTTATAAAATAAAATATTAATACGTAATAAAACATAAAATAAAGGCAAGCCTTTGCCTAAACAAATTTCAGATACAGTTCAATCGATTTATGTCTTTTTTGAATTTTGCAATAATTATATTAATACTATTACTTCAATACTTCAATTAGCCTTTTTCCTGGGAAGATTTGAAAAAGATCCGCTAGGGACAGCACCGGTGGGGCGGTACATATGTTTTGAATTCTCTATTGACAATAACGTCAAACGTATAGAATTATAATGTACGGATATGGAATTAACGGAAGATGATGTACCTGGAGCAAAATTTAAATTCGCAAAAGTGCAAGATCATCTTGTCCGGGATTTAAAACGACGACTTGTATGTCGTGGCTTAACCGTGTTAGGTAATAAAAATGTCCTAGTTGAAAGGTTAGTTGGTTTATAAATTTTCTTGTGTATGTCATTGTGTTGTTGAAAATTTTATTATTTTAAATAAACTAAGTTGTTTTTTTTTTGTATATTTGAGAATTGAAGAATGCATTGCAAACGGTAATGATAAAAAAAATTTCGTTGGAATTTATGGAGGTAAATGTCTAGCGGATAAACAGCAACGCATGAAATTACTCAACCCAACTCTACCAAGTTCAACATCATCCAGTTTTCCTACTACAAACTGGGCAACATTTCCATCCCAAGCTAATCCTTGTTCTTTCTTCTATGCTATAATGTATAATTATATTACTATCGGTCCTATTGATACTTTAGACTTGAATGCTACTTTATCTGACGATGACGAAAAGTTTCTAAATTGTGGTAACTCGAAAGCACTTCAAAGGGGAAGACAATATTGTTAGATTGACTTTGTGTTAAATATGAAGATAATAATAATAAGATTTTTTTTTCGTCAACTTGTGGTTTTATAAAAGGTGAAAATTTGACACCATCCTGCTTGTATCGACTATCAGACGTACAATAAGCGAATGCACAATGTTTTGTAGGCATGACAATTTTTTTAAAAATATTTTTAATCACAATATTTATTTATTCTAATAATAATAATACGTACGTTTCAAGAGAGAGAATTTTGAGAATTCAAAATATATGTACCGCCCCACCGGTGCTGCCCCTAGCGTATCTTTTTTTAAATCTTCCCAGGAAAAAGGCTAATTGTAATAATAAAATTATAAACTATCTTTTTTATGCAATTTTTTTTATCTAAATCACAAAAAAATTGGATTTGTCCAACACGCATTTGGAAATTCGTGCAAGTCCATTTTGATTTTTTGCCGATCTTGTGTAAAATAGTAGAGTAATTTGACTTAAGAAATTAGGTAAAATAAAATTAAAAAAAAACATCTTTCAATCAAACTTTTCCGACGGTGGTCTCAGCAATATCAACTTTACCTGAAATTTATTTAGACAAAGCTGATTTGGTCTAAAAGCAGACTTTGTGATAAGAAACATAAAAATAATACTTTTTGATATTTGTTTATCGAGTTTTCCAATGTAACCGAGTATCCTTTAAATTCCTAAAATCATTTCCGGTAGACGATGTAAAATTATACACGAAAACGTTGAACATATTACTGATCTTATTTTGTTTATGTAAATTTTGAGAAGTACAAGTAATCAAGAATAAATTGTGGAGAGTTAAAACTTATGGTTGACCCCTGCGAAGTAAATCTTGTTTGGATATTTTACATTATCTCCAAAGAGTTAATTTTGATTAAGATCTTACATCCATTTCGAACTAAGGAATTATCCCGTAAAATAGGAATACCACTCCTTTGACGATATGATTTAGGTAAAGACGGGACCCGACTCAAAGTCGGTTGACACAGGTTTTCAGTACTACCAGCTACGTTTTATTTAAAACAAATATACATACAAACCATCACAAAACCGATCCGTTTTAAGCGTGCAAAAAAGGTTTTGTTTTAGCTCTTTCTAATTTATTGTAATTTATTATAATTCATTTATCAATTAAGTAAGCATAAAATTTCTCCAACTGACCTGCAGAACTGGCAGTACTTCGCGTTGGCATCACATTGTGACCTGATACTTGATTAAGACTGCTAGAACTACTACTCGAGCTCATATGATCACCAAGACCTGCACTCGTCATTAACATTCGATGATAAGTCGGTTCCAATGAGCGAAGTAGCACATCGGCAGCATCTGAATAGACTTCTCTAAATGACCAGAAAGCTCTAAAAAAAATTATAATATTTAGTTACGAAGAATTGTTTAAAAAAATCTAGTATTAATTACTTTCGTGAAATTTTTCTTGAATCGTTATCAGCATCAGCTATCCCTTTTTTAATAGCATCAGCTAAATTAGGGACTTGTTTTTCGAGTGCTGTTGTGGGTTGCCACGTTTGAATAATATGACTGACCATTTCGTAGCAAGTCCGTCGAATTTCCTTGCTTTTACTAGTTGTCGCATGTTGAGTTACGATGGGAATCAGAGGTGGACTTTGGGTGTAAGTCAAAACGTGTCTTAAAGCCAAAGCACCAGCAGTCGCTATTACCTGAAATATTATCAAAAAAATTGCTATTTTGAAATTATTTATTGTTATGTTTTTATACTTTTGCACTATTCTGTACGAGTCCAATTAAATATGGTAGTAATAAATTGGCTGTTTTATCGAATTTGTTGCCGAGTTGTTGCGATAAATATGCAATGGTCACGCAGGCTTCTCGTGACACTTGGGAGCGACCGTCAGTCGCTGCAACGGCTAACGACTGCGCTAGATTTCTCACGTTTTGAGCGAAATCATCGTATGAAGCTGCCCCAGCCAGAAGTAATGAACGGATTTTTTTCAACTAAAAAAATTTTCTATTTTAAACTTTATACAACACACAGCTATTCAACAAGTGTCCAGGTATTTCAAAAAAATACTGATTTATAAAAGCCGTACTTAATTAAAATTAGCATACAAAATATTATTCATTCAAGCCATAAAATTTGATCAGCTTCTTCAAATAAATCTAAATATTTAATTGGTAAATTTGGCACCATTTCCATTTTATTGACAAACCGACTTGACTTAAACAAATTTCAGTCAAATTGAATTTACTGAGATCGCGTTTCGAACCGATATAAGTTAACCCTTTGCACTCCGTTGTCCCCTCTCGTGGGACATCGTAATTTATACTGTACAAAGTTATAAAAAATAAAATATTGATTTTTTTTGCAAATATATATTTCTCGATGTCTACCAATTCATATAAGTACAACATCATTAAAATCCGTTACTTAGTTCCAAAGTTCTACTAAATAATACGATGGCCTGTAAATGTACGTTTCTACCACGAAGGAGCGCGGAGTAGCTGGTAGCCAACGTCCAGAACGGTCTGGAGTGCAAAGGGTTAAAAAATTTAATGTAAAATCATCTTCTATTGTGGCTTTAATACTTTTATTTTTAATATAGACCGTTTTAAATTCTTTGAGTGCATTATATTAAAACTTGATAGAACTCATAACGTGGAGTTACTTGATTTGGCAAGCGAAGCATGTAAATGGCGGTTGCTTTGTAACTACGCGCAACATTCTTAATGCTGCCTGCAATAGTAAAGTGATATTTTGGTAAAAGTAGTATTTTTTTTTGTGTAGCCACAATACAACCAAGTGTACGTCCAGCAAAACCAACTTTATCTGAAATTTTCTCAATAAACTAGGGAAAATAATTTTTGATGATTTAAAATGTACACTTTAATTATTGCATTTTCTGAGAACATTTAACATTGTAATGTATATATTTTTTGCACCATTATAAATTAGAGGTTTCAACGAACTAAAAGCTCACCGACTTTTAAAAAAATCAGATGTTTTGACGTGAGAATTTTCGATTAAAAATTAGAGTGCTTTTTCGATATTAAGTCATTTTTTGTAAAAGATAAAAATAAAAAACTAAAAACTTGGTTATTGGAATTTTTCAAATAGATTTTGAGGTTATGCGAAAAAGGTGTTTGCACAAAAAGTGTAGATCTTCTTATAACCTATAGCTTTGCCATTTCACTTTTTTCCATAAGACTTGTAGTTTTGTCGGAAATCGAAATAAACCGTTTCTAGCCTTACCCCCACCCTTTTTCCATTTCCCCACCTCAGATCGACCGTAATTTATTTTTCCTTTTCTAATAGGTTTCATCCTACTATAATTTTGTTCCCTTTTTACCATTTTCAAAGGCTAAAAGCCTTTGATCTACAAGTAATGTCGGCTTTGCCGAAATGGTATCGCTAAGTTGGCTTTGAATGAAATTTGAATTGGTAAATTCAGTATTTAATTAAAAGGGTTATTGTCGTTTCATACAGATTAAACTCAAAAAAAAATAATTACATTATCGACTCGTTTCGTCCAGAGCATATCTTTATCACCAATTATGTCTTTAATGTTTGACAGTGCTATAGCACTGCAATCTTTTGCAGAAAGCGCTAATAATTGCGGCACATCTTCCATTGCATTCAGAAACGATTCTTCGTCAACAGCCCCAGCTTGTCCCGCCGCCATATTTCCAGGTCTTTTAGTCGCCGGTGCGCTAATAGTTCTTTTTACAGGCTTCGTCGGCTTTACTATTCGATCCGGTTCATCAAAATCAGGACAAGCTACAATAATTTAAAAAAATTAAATTAATTAACTACAACTAAAATATCGATTTTTAATATATCACCTGCTACTGCCGTTGGTAATAATTCTCCATTTTCCTTGATTTCATTAAATTTTTGAAGTAACATTGGAAGTTTTCCTGGTGGGACGTAGTTTTTCTTTTGTAAGTCTAAACTCAGTTTGTCGCCAACATGTTTATAAATTTCTACGAATGCATTAATTGCCGTATCACGTACTGATGGAATTGGATCGCTTAATAATTTCGCAATATTTGGCGTTAATTTACTAACTGTGACATTTTGAATTCCATATCTACAAATTTAATAAACCATTTAAATTTCTAATTGTAAATAATATTAATTTTTTGGGCTTACTCGTTTAAAATATTAATGATGCAACGTAAAACTTCTTCACGAATTTTCCCGTTCTTATGCGTGAAACCTTCCGATAGTTTATCGAATAAATGTTGTGGTTGTATAACGTGTCGTTCCAATATTTTTAGAATGAGAAGCTGTGCTTTTTCTCGAACGCTTTCTTTTTGATCACCGAGACGATCGATCACGTGCGGAAGGACTGTCGGGACATACGGCCAAAAATCCTGCCGGAGTCGATCGCATATATGTGTTAATGCCTCAAGAGCATTTTGTGTTACCTATAAAACAAAAAAGTATAAAAACGACGAAATTAATTAAAATAATCAAAGTGTCTACATAAATTTCTAAGCAAAAAAATAATAAAAAGATATCAAAGAAAATTTTAAGGAAACGTATGGATAATTTTCAAAGGCGAATATTAGAAAATTAAGATTTTGGTTAATTTATTTAAAAATTTTATGGCTAAAAATTATACTGGCATAGTGTGCGGGGGAAAGGGGGCCATAGCCCTGGGTGGTACAAATGTGAGGACGTCAAAAACGGTTAAATCTCCTAATCCAGTTACAAAATCAATGATAAAAATTAGTTAAAAATAAGAAACATCCGTAGGCGAAGCTTTAACATACGCGTAACACTTGCTTAAAGAACTCTTTTAAATCTTCAAGAGAAATTATGAAGAGGCAAATTTTTGGCAACAGGACTACATATGCTGAGTAAAATCACATAAAACAATTTTATTTTTTCATTAAATAAAGTAATTGCTGAAATTTGAGAAAGTTTCTAATCGCTCCATAAATATTTTAGCATTCAACAGATGGTAATTTCTAAAAATTAGACTTTAGAGGAATGTGTGTAAAAAATTGGCGTTGCAAAAACCCGAAAAATTATTTTAGAAATGATTTTTATTTTGCATATTTATTTGAAATTTGACTTGATTTTCAAGTTACAAATATTAAATTTGACTTAAAATTGAGGCAAACTCAAGTTCCATTAATATTTTAAGTCAAATCAAATAAAGCATTAATTTCGTAGAACATTTGTATTCGCGTTATCGAAAAAAATTCTTAAATTTTTTGGAGCTGAGACGTTGTTCTAGCTTGGTCTCATTTCTAGAAAAATTGTTTTCGTATTTTCAGGGTTTTAAGGGGTAATATTAATACTCATCGATGAATAAGTGGTTGCCTATCCATCAACATTGCATTAGTTACTAAATGCTTTGAATTATTCATTTGAATAGGGATACGGGGAAAGTTACATAGAAAGTTGCACAAATACAAAATGCACTAGTGACAAAATTTAAATTGTTATTGAAAAGTTTTTTTTAACAGAAAAGTTTAAATTTAAGAAATTAATGTAAAAATGTATGTTAAATTAATTAATTATTAATACCCAGGTAATGAAATATTAAATTCTATAAAAAGTATTTCTCATAAAAATCATGGATGCTAGTTGCAAAGTATGAAGTTTTTAAGGGTATCATGGATTTCATGGTTTCTAGACACTCAGATAATATGTTTAAATCAATCAATTACGTCACATGAAATTCGTCACTGAATCGCAACTGGCGTGGGTGCAATTTTTCATTATAATTAAACTTAAATGACGTTATTTTCTTATGACATACTTCTAAATTAGTTTGAATTGTTCTAACGACATCAACCGTGAATTCAACAAGGCGAAGATTAATTCAAAAAATTGAAAGAGATCTATCTTGGATATCTTCTCCTAACATAAAACGGTACCAAGATTGACTAACAACGCTGGAGGCTAAATCAAAATAAAAACATGAAAACTACATACGTTATTTTTGAGAGGACTGTGACTTCTAATAAGGAAGGATTAACTGAAATTCTACCCTTAAATGGTTTAAAGTTTTGAATTTCTTAAGTCTTACTCTTAAATTAACAACTTTCTCCGATACTAATTTTGCAATTATGAATCTGCATGAAAATGTAAAGAACCTCTGCTTTTGTTGTTTGTGAATTCGTTCATTTAAGAGTTGAAAAACTTATTAAAAATTATTTAAAGACCTTCAATTTTTAGTTAATTGTTATACCTGTTAAATTACACGTATTAAACGAAGTCACGGGTAGCCATTACAAAGTCCATATAAACGTTTGAAATTTCCATAAAGATTAACTTTTGCACAAAATTATATAATCTTTTTTCAAAACGTCTCCAAGTCATTGACTTGTGCAGTTTTGCACTTCGTTTTGCTTCACTTTTTACAGAACACCGAGAGAATCTGATGAATTTTACGTTTTTGTTCTCTTTAAGCACTCGTTAAACTGATTGCGAAACCAAAATAGAATTGTCTATTTTAACTACACGACACTTCAAAAAAAAAGTAGAAACATGTGACATTGTAACGAATGTTTTTGCAAGTGAAATTAAGACGTAGAGGTGAAGAGAATCGAGAGAGAGGTTTTTCGGCGACTCGCTTGGAAAATTGTTTTCAAATGTAAATATAAGATAAGAGAGTTTTCCTTTTAGCATGCGAACGCATAAGAGAGGAAATTAGACTGTTTATTTAGTCACTACATTTAAAATAAGATGAGGAAATTAAGAATAGAGAGAAAATTAAAAGAGGAGTTGACTAATTGTATTAAAATATAAAAAACGATGGTGACAATAAAGTAAGTTTCAAGTTTAGAATTAAAACGGTTTATTTTTAAGGATAATTTTCTCAAGGACCGCGATCAGAATAAAGAGGGGCCACGATAGAGTTTTTAAGGTTTCATTGTTTATTATTAGTGATCAAATATTTTTTTAACTTATTATTGTTTTAATATAATTTTTACAGGATTTTATTCTTAAAAAACAATTTTTTAAGGTTTGATATCCTTAATAATTAACTTGAAAATAAAAACTCTTTTATTCTTCAAACTCAATATAGACATGGCTAGATTGAGTACTTATAAATGGTTATAAACGGCTAAATTAATTTTAAAAATCGACAGAAGACTCTCTCTGTGAAACTGAAAGTGGATATGTGACGCTAGAAGTGGAAGATGTAGACTTCTTTCAAATCAGTCGTAAGCTAAAAATCGGTTTATATAAAGACATCGGTTTTATATAAGACAAGCTGAATAGTGAACTTATCCTGCTTCGCTGAGAATAGACAAGTCGTACTTGTAATACAATTTCCTATGTGTTATTCTAACACTTTAATTACATTTACACTCAATTTCATTAAAATCCAGTCAGCAGTTGAAGTGCCATAAAGAAGTTAATGAATCTACTACAAAAATCATGGGATTTTTAAAGGAGGAAAAGAACCCCTTGAAATTAGTATTTAAACTAAAATCGTAAAAAAAACTTTATAAATAAACTTTATTGACCCGTTTCATATGCGAGGACAAATAAACATATTTTAATTTATTACTATCCTGCTGCAGGAAATATCAGGTTCCAGGGATAGTAACATAAACAATCTTCGACCAATAAACTTTCGTAATTAGAGTACAATTTACCTACGTTGATTTTTTATTTCGTTTCTATATGTTAGAATTGGAATATATCAAACTTATTTTTATATTTAAAGCTAGCCTGCAAGAAATATATATAATATATATTTTTCAGGATAAAAAGTAGTTTGTTATATTTGACCCTGAACCTATTCCTTGACAAAAAAAAAATTAAAAACTCGTTCATGGCTTGTTTCTTTCCTATTATAGAACTAGCCAACATAAATTCTTTATAACTATCTCGCAGGAACCAAACATTTTTTAAAATTTATACGTTTTGACAATCCTAGAAATTTTATAGCTCTTTAGAGCTATATAACTTTTAAGTTACTAGGATCAAATTGACTTCGGTGTTATTATTATGTTTTTAAGGAGGGGGAAACTATTATAGAAACTTAACAATAAACAGGAACAAAGGCGGGGGGGGGCTCTAAAGTTTTGTAATGTTTCATTAAAAAAATTGATAACTACGTGCTGTCACACCAGAGGGGGGGGGTCACAAGTGTGTCTACTTGTGACAAGGACGAGGGAGGGGGTCAAAAACCCTAAAATTTGTGTGACGCAATTTATTGATGGCTCCTTAATGAATGTTTTCCTATTTCACTGAATCAAGCGTAAATCATAGGTAACAGTAATACGCTTTTATGCGCTAGTAAAGTATCGCGCCATCCCATGATTTACTTTTTAAATTCTGGGTCATCCTGTCATCAGAAACGTCATAGTTAGAATTAGTTAGTTAATAGTCATAGTTACAAGTGGAATTAAATAAAGATGTGATGTTCAATTAAATGAGTAAAAAGCGATCGAATCGAAAATTTTGTGTTATTCATTGTTTGTGAAAACACACCCAGATATAATCCAGAATTCCAATTTTTACCGTTTTCCTGGATATATAATGACATAAAAATAAAACTACTCATTAATTGTTTTTCATGTTGTGTAGTTATTTATTATTAAAATGTTAGTAGGTTTTCTTATATGACAGTCGCGTTGGTTTATGAGATTGGTTGAACCACTATTTAAAAAATAAACCACGAGGTAGTGCAAAGGCGCCCGTCAAATATACTTAACTAGCGTATAGGTTAGACTACTTGTCTTGATTTTCAAGCTACCTGACCTAAATATGACTTGAAGTCAAGTCAAACTAGAGTCAAAGTTTAATATTGAAATATCAAATCAAGTTAAGCATTTATTTTACAAGTTATTTCATTTGAGTCAAAATAGTGTACACAATTCATTTAAAAATGCTTAGTAACTTGGCTTAATGAATCATAAATTAAAAATCGCAACTTAACAAATGTTTTAAACAACCTACTCTTACTGACATGAATGCAAAATTTAGGGTTAGCTGAATATCACCCCCCCCCCCAACACTTCAGATAAGTTTTCAATATTCATTATGTATACGTTTATATCTAAAAATTGGTAAAGTTTAAAAATATTTCACGGATTTGTAAATGAGAATGCTTTTAAAATTGATAGCTGTTATATTTGTTATAGAAAAAAAGTGGCGCGTGAGGATTAATTTCGCTATAATTTCAACCTATATAAGTTAAATTGTTTTCGAAAAATTCTCGGAAGTTAAAAAAGATCATTGAAATATAATTCAAATGAAGATCTTGACACAGAAAGAAATCTAAAATGATTATTTTTTCCCTTTTATGAACATTGTAAGGTCGTAAATGAAAAAAGAAAAATCTTTAGAGCTACGTCAGAATAAATATGCAACAAAAAAAAAAAAAAAACGTTTTTACGTTTCGTAAATAAATTATTATTAATAGGCCTATGAATATAACAATACATACATCTAATTACATATTAAGTGTTTAAAAATGGTAAATTTAATCTTTCTAATTGTATTCAATATTATACTACTCTTTAATGCAATACAAGCTTGTTAATTAGATAATCACTAAGTACAATGTAGTTTAATTTGAAACATAACATTTTTAAAAAAAAAATGTATAATCTTATAAAATTATTTATATTCAACTTCAATTCAAACATTCAGCCATGTGGACTACATTTTTATAACATTATTTTTGGAACAAATATTTTTATATTTTCTCCAATAAGAGATTTTTAAAGAGTAGATTTTGCGTACCTAAATGCTGGTTACATTTTCAAACAATTAAAATCCAATTACTGAGTTAGCAATTGAGTATTATTTAATAAAATAATTAGTTAAACTAAGTTGTAAGTAGCAATTAGTTCAAGTGTACCTAAGAAACAATAATTGCATATGGATTATCTTGTTTTTTTTTCTAAGGAAAAACTACAAATAAGTACACTAATGTGTTACACTTTGAAGCACAAGATCTCTTTGCATATATAGTACAAGAATAAAAAATAGAAACATAATATGTACTTCACTATTACAATTAAAAAAATCCAAATTGTGACTTGAATTTAAAATATAATAAGTTTTTAGTATTGCTTTTCAATTTTTTCAAATGTTCTCTTTTTTCTAATACCTCACTAAAAAGCTATCTAAGTTTCAGGGATCTTGTTTCATATTGAAGGATGAATTGGAGATACAATCGAAAGGAAAAGTTTTGGACACTAATAATTCATCAATATCTTCTGTTTGTAGCTTGTCGCAAAGTAAATAAATAGTTTCAATACAAAAAGAAATAGGTATACAAAATGCATTAATTTTGATTTAAATTAGAAAAATGCATAAAATTAAAAAATCTACTTATTTTTGACAGTGAATATACCTACCTCAGCTTACATTCTGTATTAACCAATAAAATAATTTTTAGATTTATTTTTAATTTTTTCCTTACAACCGTGTAATAGTAAATATTTAAATTTTAAATTATATAATATAAAAATTTGAAACATTTGCATCCTTTTAAAGTACTTATTTTCACTCACTTCCTGTCTTCAATCGCTAATCTTTAACCCCATTTTTGAACCCCTTCCTGTTATACAATTATTTTACTCATTTGTACACCAGCTTAATTTCAATGAAGAACGATAAAAATAAAAGTTTGAAAACCATAGCAACTCTAGATTTAATTTAATTAAATAATTTCGATTTAGGTATTTGTAAAGCACACAATAAAAATTTAAATTTTTAGAAACCGCTACGCTTTGTCCATTTAAAATGATAACGTTAGATTTTTTTTTTATTTCGGGTTTATTTATGTTAGTTTTAATAATTAATGTAATCGATTGAGTGAAGAAATTTTCATAAGAACACATTTTAAATTACAACTTTTTAAAGTTGTTAACTTATGAACGGTTCTAGTCAATTTAGCAAAACAAACCATTTTTTCGTCTTCACAAAGGCTACGTTTCACTAAATGGTAACAACCTTAAAAACGGTTTAAAATCGTTGTTTTAGCTGTTTATTTATGACAACCACGGGTGTTGTGTTGAGTAAAATGTCATCATTGACGTCTTTACTTTAAGTAACGTTCACGTAAACCATTCTTAAAAGATGGGCTAAAACGCTCCAAGGATAGTGGAAGGGACAAAAACAACGACAACGCCAATCTTTTGATATTTCTACTAGAAGTCCGAAGCTAAACCAATGCCAATCATTTCATTGGTTTTGATTTGCCTCCCGTGCACATTAAAGGGGTATTCTAGTCTAGAAATTTGAAAAAATCTATTTTTCTTTACTTTCATATTCTCAAAGTTTAGACCTTTAAGAATATGCCTTTAAGAGGATTTTCAATATTTTTGGACCAGGAATCGCTGATTAAAAAATGTAAGTATTAACTACCATTGTATGGCCACTGGATGTAACTTTACCCAAAACTTTAAGCCGATTTACTTGAAATTTGGCATGAATATTTTTTAAATATCTCTCTTTCGCATGAACCAACAAAAGAAAATTTGAAATTTGTAATATTTTTAAAAAATTTCGACAAAGTTAAAAATTAGTGAAAAATCTACCTTTATTTTTGATTAGCCGTCATTTTATGAAAAACATTTTTTTTTTCAGTTTTGCAGGTTCATGCGATAGCGACTTTCGTACAACTCAAGAATCCATCATTGTTTTATTTTTCAAATGACCCCAAGGCTAGAAATCATGGCGACGAGGATACGGTCTTTTTTCCCCCCTCTACTTCAAGGACGCATAACTCAATGAAAAAAATTTTTTTTTTAAATTAATTCTGTGTACTCTCTGATTATAAATAAACAAACGATAAAAAATGGATACTAAAAATATCAAATTCTTTTTTTACTAATTGCCAAAAAACGCTCGAAATTCGGGCCTCTAGAATACCCCCTTAACCAAATCTCGATCAACGAAACGGTTCGTTAGTTTTATAAAAATCCAATTAGATATCAATAAAGTTTAATCTACGCTCAGCGAAGCGGGTGGGTAATAGCTGGTAAAGATACAAAATAAATCACTACAAATGAGTTAGTAGATAAAGAGGCGCGGATATTGGGTTTGGTAAACTTAAGGCTAATTTCTTCATTAATCTTAATGATCATTTAAGATCAAGTAAAATATTAAATGGTTTCAATTTCTATAATTTATGACCGGTTCTTTCTATAATTTGTCACTTTAATTCAAGGTGGGAATGTAAAAGCAATTATAGATTACAAATTATTGTTTAGACTTTAGGGGTATCGTATAAAGACTCTGTTACTGCTAATTTCAAAAGTCTAGTATACAACTATTAAATATTTTCCTCACGTGAATTTTTTCAAATCATAATTATTGATTCATTTATTTAACTGGACTAGGTCACAGGTCAGTGCATTTTGAAAATAAGGCAAGTCCTCGTCAATTGGGAGATTAAATCGCGTACTTTGCATTGGTATTTGACTTTTTATTTAAGACAAATGGTCTGTCATCGACAAATCGATTGAAACTGAATATAATATATAAAAATGTCTCGTTACGACCAACAGTAACCAAATGCGTTGTTACCCATTAAAAAATACAAATGTTTAATAGTTATTTGAAATGGTCGGACTTCAACATTATAATCAATTATTAAATGATTAATTTACTAATATTTGAGTATTAAATACTTTGGGTCAATGGTATTTTCAATTTAAAAAGTTTTTTAGTGAATAATAGGGTATCAGGCGTTTTGATCCCCGGACAAAATATCCCCATGACAAAAATCATTGCGATAAAATATTTCATGGAATTTCAAAACCTCACAATTTTTTATACTCAATAACTAAAATTTTATACTTGATAATTTTTGGTAAAAACGTGTTAAATTGACCCTCATGTGTTCTTGTTAAATCCGCAAAAACTGTGTTAATTAATACCAAAGGGATCCAAGGGGGTCCCCCTAGCGGGGGTTTGGGGGCGGAACTCCCGTCAAAATTTATTATAGACACATAATAAATGATGTGTCAATTATAACCATTCATTGGCTGAATGTGCACTTCTTGAAACCGCGAAGTTTTACACAAAACTAAATGTTTTAACATCAAAATTATGCTGCAAATACAATTTGCAATTATTCTATGAGGACTTTTTGTCTATGAGATATTTTGTCCGGGGATCAAAACGCATGAAACCAATAAAAGATACATTATAAATTATACCAAGAAAATAACTACAATATGCTTTAAAAATTTTTTTTTATTTATTTATTTATGTTATACCTATATTATTATACTTTAGTGGAACTAAAGTGGGTCACGTATAATTATCAAACGGGTCACTTGGTGACCCACACCGCGGGTCATAGGTTGCCGACCTCTGGTCTATACTATCTAAAGATCCTCCACTATTGAGATCATCCAAATCATGTTTGATTTAAGAATTATTTTAATTTTTTTCAATACAGAGAGAAGACTGAGAGAGCCAGATCGCATAAATACACGTGCTGCCATCTACTACGACTAGGAGTGTTTGGAACTACTCCTTAGTCAGTTTGTGTTCCTTTCTCCACCGTTCTACACTCGGAACGTCTAAAGTCATAGAGAAGGTTCTCTCTGTCGAAATATACTCGGAACGCTTTTCTTCTCTCTCATGAGCATAGATAAGTCGTAAGCTAACGCCGCTAACGCAAAATAAGTAGAGCTATAATTCTCAACTGAAATACATTTAATGTATAAAGTAAGCAATATTATATTTGATTCTATCGATTATATTATTTCAGAAGTTGCAGAAGTCTCGAAAAAATAACGAAATAATAGAATCAAATATAATATTGCTTACTTTATACATTAAATGTATTTCAGTTGAGAATTATAGCTCTACTTATTTTGCGTTAGCGGCGTTAGCTTACGACTTATCTATGCTCATGAGAGAGAAGAAAAGCGTTCCGAGTATATTTCGACAGAGAGAACCTTCTCTATGGCTTTAGACGTTCCGAGTGTAGAACGGTGGAGAAAGGAACACAAACTGACTAAGGAGTAGTTCCAAACACTCCTAGTCGGAGTAGATGGCAGCACGTGTATTCTTGCGATCTAGCTCTCTCAGTCTTCTCTCTGTTCAAAACAAGCTAAACAGTTCAAGATCTTTTCCAGTAACGTCAACAATGGGTAGCATCAAGTAAAAGGAATAAAGTACCAAAAAAAAAAAATAATAAAAAATCAAACTTTATATTGATGTTAAAAATTATTCAGACTCTCATGTATTCTCGATTGTTCCACCAGCTTCGGGGAGTATTTTAAGATTCATAAAACTAGTTTATAATCCATTTTTTATAATTAAATAGACTAAATTACACGAAAAACTAGAATTACACGATTTTAAAGCAATTCAAGCTGACAGGATCACTAATGGAGGTCCAGCAAATCTTCTTTCATAAAGCTCTAATATTATCATACATAATTATTTTGATCCTTTATGCAAATGTAAAAAAACTCTAGCTTTTATAATTTCTTAATTCGTTTATTTAAGGGTTTTGAAAAATATAATAAAAATTATTCTAGGTCCACTAAATTTAATTGAGTTAATTTTAACACTTAATATATTTTATGTGTGTAATATTTGTAATGAAATTTTCGGAAATTGTACTGCTTATATTAAGGTGATCTTGTAATTTCCTTTTTTATAGACAGACGTATATTTTCTTAAGCCTGAATTCTGTTTACTTATATTTTTTTTAAAAATTTTAAGTGAACGAAGTCACGGGTAAAAATTTTTTTTTGTGATTTAATCAACTACCACTATAAGCTAAAAGGTCTTTTTTATCCAGATTTACTATGTGGTCTGGTTTATATTATGAAATTCACTTACTTTAAAATTGCTGCTCTGAGTCCATTGAACGAGAGCATCGACAAATTCGCCGATGTCCTCACACTCGATTGGATTGTCGAGATCGGCCAAATAGGCGACTAAATCGGCACCAACGGTTTGCCTAAGTCTGGTGTCGCCTTTCACGCAGACTTTGGCAAACTCGTCCATGGTGTGTGGCTTTCTGTACGCCATTATTGACACCTATGACTGACTGCAACAAAAAAAAAAAAAAATTCATTTAGGATTATAGTGGATATAATATACAACGATAAATTCAAGGTACCATTTAAAAAATTGGTTACGAATTAGATTATATTAACGTAAAGACATTCAACGTAAAAACGTTTAAATAAACATCATGTGATTATCATTTATTTTTCTCATTAAGCCAAACGATTTTCTATTTTAGAATACCGTGTATTTAGAATATTTTATGTAAAACATCTTTATTCACATTAGAGAGAAAATTCAACGTGAAAAACGATCGACGTTAGTTTTCGTGGCAATTCGCTAGTATACGATGTAGTACAAGATTGAAGTTGACATACAAATTTCCGCTGTCATTGGCCAACTGTCACTTTTATAGTTTTACAAAACCAGCATAAGCTGTTACTATCGTTACTATAAAGTTTATTTATTTTTTACTATACCGTTTAGTTAGTAATTGACATGCAAATTGAAATGTACATTTGTGTGCATTTTTGGGACAGTATTGGTGCAGTATGCAGTTTCCCGGGCGCCTAGATTTGAGGACGGATTTTTATAGTAGAAGATCCGAATTCCGAACCTACATCAACCTTCACCGAGTTGATAATAGAATGAAACATATTTTATCATAAATTAAGTATATTAGAAAATATATTAAAAATTAGTTGGCTAAAAAAATCCGGGGCAGACTATTTTTAATTATTTAAAAAAAAATGATTTTTAATAAAATATTGCAACAAATAGAAAAAAATTTACACATCACAGGTGACTGAGATGTTGGGTCCTTTATTATTACACAGTATACTTACCTCGGATCTCTCTGTCACACATTTCCACGCGCATTAAACTTTAAATCTTTAAAATTCGCTAACTCCTAATAGGACCGAATTTTTTGCAGACAAACCTATATCAACGTGTTCGCAATAAAACAGCGCTTATGATATTATACATTTTTTCTATTATTTTAATATAATTAATATAATTTTTTAAATAATTAAAAATAGTCTGTCCAGGATTTTTGTAGCCAACCCATTTTTAATATATTTTCTAAACTAAAATCATGAAAAATATGTGTCATTCTATTATCAACTCGGTGAAGGTCAATGTAGGTTCGGATCTTAAATTATTATAGATCTCGCTAAAATAAATCGAAAAAAAAGAATACAATTTTTCGAATTTTTACTTAGTTTTCGAGATATCCAATTTTAACAGTTGCATCGACAACGTCAAATGTGGCTGAAAAAACAACGCGATGGTCGATTTACAGTAAGTTCATCGAAAAACAATTTATCGAAAGCAAATTCATCGAAAACAAATTTATCAAATGATCAATTCATCGAAAAAAAAATTGTAGATATTTATGATAAATGAGAAAACGGCAGTTATAGAATATTTTTAATTTTTCAAAAAGATACTAGGTATAGATATTGACCACTGCTTGCCAGTCCCCTTGGTATTTTTTTCAAATATCTATAAACATCAAAAATGTTTTTCGATGAATTTGTTGCGATGAATTGGTTTTCGTTGAATTTGCTTCGATGAAATCGTCCGTTACCATTTAATACTTATATACACACTCGTATCTTTAAAACATTGAAAACCTCTAGTATAGATGAAAAGCATAGTTAAAAATAAATGGCGGCCTTGTAGCCCAGTCAAAATCAACAATAAATTCGCCATTACACCATTACTCTTACAAAAAACTTGTATTTATGTTTGTAGGTAATTTAATTAGCTTTAAATTAAGTGCAAAGAGTGCAAAATTTAAAAAAAAAAACATGAAAGTTAAAATTGTATTTTCCCAGAAATGTACCTTAACACTTTTTTGTTGCAAAGAGTGATTTTTAAGAAGGTATGACCCCGGCTGGGCTCATCCATATTGCCAATCGACAAGATTCTGCCCCCGGAGAGCTACTAAAACACCTCTCTTGTAAATGCAAGAAGGGGTGCTGGGTGGTAGCTGCATTTGCCTGAAAGCAGGGCCTAGATGTTCTGCGATGTGTGCTATTTGCTCTGGGGAAATGTGCAAAACTGCAATGAAGAGGACGACGGTGATTAGCCTCAAATAAACATTGACGTTCCACCAATACTGGAGTACCCACCAAAATGCGATTTTCCCTTATATGGGTTCTCTAAAATTTTGAGAGAACTACGAGCCTTACAGGCCCCGCTTTGTACTTAATTTAACGCTAATTAAATTGTCTACAAATTATATTCAATAAGTTCTTCTCGTAGGATCTACGGTTTTGACGCAACTTCGATCCAAAAAGGTCTAAAACTAAAATTTTCAATTTTTGAAAAAATGTGGCCTATTTTCAAAGTGCCCTAACTCGGTAACCCATTAACGTGCAGAGCTGTGATTGTGTTTAATTTGTCACAAATTTGATGCTCTTAAAAAACGTACAGAACAGCTTTTAAAGAAAAATGCATGGATTAGGAGATACCGAGCAGAATCTGAAATAAGTTCAACATTTTCACGGTTTTTCCCTAATAAAATTTTTTTCACAACTTTTTGGGAGTTGCAAACTTGAAAATACATAGCCCTATTGGGTCCAAACAACATATTAAAAAATCAGAGATACATCATGTTTTGCGAATTTAGCTATTTTTATGTCGATTTTGACTGGCCTATTGATACACTAAGTTAAATTATATGCAGTTAAGTTTAGTTTTATCAGACAAAACGGAGTTAATATTGAGGAAGTAAACATAAAAAATGAAAAGATGTCACATTAAATGTTCTATCCCTATATAAAAAACAGTGCTGTAGCTAAGAATTCGTTATTTGGCTTGATTTTAAAGCTACTTGATTAAAATTTGGTTTTAAATCAAGTCAAATATTAATATAAATATCAAGTTAAATAAATACGGTAAGACATCACATTAAATGTTCCATCTCTATATATTTATAAGACATATTTGACCTATATGACCATTTTCAAACTACTTGACTTAAATATAGCTTAAAATCAAGTCAAGCTACAATCAAGTGTTAATTTTTAAATATCAAGTGAAGTGAAACATTGATCTTATCTAGCTATTTCATTTCCAAATTCAATTAAGCACAATTTATTGAACAAAATGTTCAATTTAGAGCCACCTATTGGCGCAGTGGCTAGAGCAGTAGTTCTCTCCACTTCATGCGTCAAGTGGTACGGGTTCGATTCCCGTTGAATCCTAGACTTACGATCATAGACCTAAGATTAAAATTGACCAACAGAAATTTTCTGTGTTTAGACAGTTGTGATATGACCATAGATGTTAAAGCGACTATAAACACCCAAAAAAAAAAATAAATAAAATAAAATAATTAAATATAATAAATTATATTCAATAAGTTCTGCTCGAACCATGGTTTTTCAATTTTATTATTTAATCAATTTTAAAATCAAGCTTTCGATTTGTTTTAAATTTTTTTCTCATCAACCATGCTATAAATGTCAGACTCCAAATAATATAACTTGAAACATTTGTCATACTTTTACGTTGATATATAGTTTATTTTACAGTGGTTTCGACGGAACTTCGATCCAAAAAAGGTCTAAAACTAAAATTTTCAATTTTTGAAAAAAATGGCCTATTTTCAAAGTGCCGTAATTCGGTAATACATTGACCTGTAGAGCTCCGGATGGACTTAAGTTTTAACAAATTTAATGCTCTTAAGAAACGTACAGAATAGCTTTTGAAGAAAAATGCATGGATTAGGAGATACCGAGCAGAATCTGAAATAAGTTCAACATTTTCACGGTTTTTCCCTAATAAAATTTTTTTCACAACTTTTTGGGAGTTGCAAACTTGAAAATACATAGCCCTATTGGGTCCAAACAACATATTAAAAAATCAGAGATACATCATGTTTTGCGAATTTAGCTATTTTTATGTCGATTTTGACTGGCCTATTGATACACTAAGTTAAATTATATGCAGTTAAGTTTAGTTTTATCAGACAAAACGGAGTTAATATTGAGGAAGTAAACATAAAAAATGAAAAGATGTCACATTAAATGTTCTATCCCTATATAAAAAACAGTGCTGTAGCTAAGAATTCGTTATTTGGCTTGATTTTAAAGCTACTTGATTAAAATTTGGTTTTAAATCAAGTCAAATATTAATATAAATATCAAGTTAAATAAATACGGTAAGACATCACATTAAATGTTCCATCTCTATATATTTATAAGACATATTTGACCTATATGACCATTTTCAAACTACTTGACTTAAATATAGCTTAAAATCAAGTCAAGCTACAATCAAGTGTTAATTTTTAAATATCAAGTGAAGTGAAACATTGATCTTATCTAGCTATTTCATTTCCAAATTCAATTAAGCACAATTTATTGAACAAAATGTTCAATTTAGAGCCACCTATTGGCGCAGTGGCTAGAGCAGTAGTTCTCTCCACTTCATGCGTCAAGTGGTACGGGTTCGATTCCCGTTGAATCCTAGACTTACGATCATAGACCTAAGATTAAAATTGACCAACAGAAATTATCTGTGTTTAGAAAGTCGTGATATGACCTAAGCTGTTAAAGCGACTTAAAACACCAAAAAAATAAAATAAAAAAAATTGTTTAATTTGACTTGATAAATCTCTGTGACTGATTAATAGATAAGCTGGAAACTAAACCACTAAAAATAAAAACATGAAATTTGAATGTGTTATTCTTGAGTAAACTCTGATCCCCATTAAAGGGCACAACTAGTGTGAAATTTTTAAAATATCGTTTTTTTTTTTTTTTTTCATATTTCGATAATTTTATCTTTAAACTCGTTTTTCTCGAAACTGAATTTTTCAAATTTGCTGCAGTGATTACTCAAAGACAAATGATCCGATCACTATCAAATTTTTTCAGTATGTTCTGTATATAGTTCTCCATACAATGACCTACCAGTTTTTTGATCTGATCAAAAATTGAATTTTGGTATGCCAAAAACGACTACAATTTTGGGTAAAATTAAACTTTTTTTTAAAAAATGCCATCATTATCTCAATTTTTGACATTTTTTTTCGACCGTAGTATTTGTACGGACAATATCTTCTAATTTAACGAAACTTTATTTTAAGTTTTATCCATGGAGAAAACCGGAATAGCAGTGAAGGAACTTTTTAGCGCCGTCGGAGATCGCGTGTAACTCAAAAAAAATTTTTTTTTCAAAAATTTTACTGTATCTTCTTAAAATATGTATAAATATACCCTTAAAATTTTAAAATAATTGATTTTTTTTTAATTCCCAAAAACCGCCTTTTTTTAGACTATCACACTAGTTGTGCCCCTTAAGCAAGGGTTATCCGAAATTCCACCCTAAGTACTTCAAAGAAGGGTATTTAAAAATTTTTTTCATTTTTTAAAAAATTTTGTCTTCAAATATCAATTCACTCAAATTCTAATCTTATATTTTATCATTTTTTATTTGCTAAATCGGGACTGTGTTTAGTTATTTTGTTACATTTTACAATTACATGTAATCACGGGTTTCTTGTATTTTAATATACCCACAAAATCCGTAAATAAGAGGCTTATGGATAAAAAGAAAAGATGATTCATAAAAGCATACGTGATTCAGTGATAGTCCATAAAGGGATAGGAAAAATTTAGATGTTTTACACCTATCAAGCACCCGAAGCACCCCATGGCGACTCACACATTTTTTTTTTAAATTTAATTTTCCATAATAAATGCACATCATTAAATTCCTTTGCTAAGCCAGCTAAGCCAATTCATTTAAATTGACACATTTTGGCAATCACATGATAATTTTTAACAAGGTATTTTTGACGTGATTTATGTCAGTCAATGTTTTCTTATCTTAAACAAACTGAGCTTTAGATTTTTAATTTTCCTTACAAATTGAGAGACTGTTTTAAATCATTTCAAGTCAGAAATATTATTTCAACGTTAATCTAAATGAGTTATAATAAAGTTATTAAAATCACGCAAATGGAAATAAATGCAAATAAATTCACATGAAATTAAAAATGTAATTAAGATAAAACAAACTCAGTGTTTTGATAATATACACCTGAAACGATTGCTAACAAAAATAATTAAGAACTTCAATATCAAACATTTCGTAATAGTCCAATAACTTTAAATTCAACGGGCGTTCCGAGGCCAAATTTCCAAATTTATACTTGAACTTGAATCATTTACTTCCCAAAATACATCTTCAAAGAAAACTTGGGAACACTCACTTTCACAATAACCACCACCAAAGGTTGACAAAAATGTTAAAACTTAGCAGAAAATGTGTTAATTTGAGACATTTTCAAATAATTCAAATCAAAATAATCTTGACACCTGTCTTAACAGGTTAAGCTTAATAAATAATAACAAAAATATTAACAGTTCAAAGATAATGAAGTGATTTCAATGAGCATTTAATATTTATTTATATCGCGAGTAATTAATAAATTGTATTGTTTTGAAAAAATGGGCATTTTCACAAGTTTTTATGTAGGCTTCAAGTTACACCTGGAGCGTGGGAACCAAAGTACGCCAAGAAATCTATAAAAATTTCTACTGTGTCCAACAAAAACGGTTCACCGTAAACAAAGTCAATGTTTACGCCCAACAATTTGGACAATATCGAAAAATTAGCACCAATTTAGAGACAATTTGCAAAAAAACATGCAATTGCAATGCAACCATTGATGCGATTTTAGTTAATCCCGTGTTAGTTTTTTGGATTGTGAGAGCTCTGAATTCACTTCGTTATCGACTATGGTTAGTGGATAAAGTAATTTATTGAATATTAATGAAAACTTACGTTTATAATCCAATTTTTAACTATTTATTCAAATTTCAATATTATATTCAGCCATCTTTAACGTGCAGAACATTAATGACGGTTTCATTCCGACCTGAGAACCAAGGTTCGTATTTAATCGATAACATAGAAATTTTGCGGTTTGAAACTTCGCTCGCAATTTATCTCAATTTATCTGGATTTATATTGTTTATAAACAATATTACATAATGATAATGCATATAATTTTATTTTATTTAACATCCTTTTGATCAATTTATTAAATTTACCGCACTTTTAAATTACAATATCTCAACAAAATTTTATTTACCAAAATTACTGTTGAAAAACTTAAACAGAAATTAATTTAATACACCATTTTATCAGCTATATAAGCTATATAATATCTGCATCTGTATACATTGATTTATATATTCAAATTAAATTAATTTACATAAACAAAACCAGACTTAAACAAGTCTTAAATTTCAATGAGAATTATAATTACCAAACATTTTACTTAAATAGAGCACCTACAATAAAATACACTAAAATAAGATAAGATAAACTATTTTTGAATAACAAATACAAACAAATACTTCAAATGTTTGGCTGTTGTGTTAGCTTTAATCGCTTTATCTTTATAGTTTTAAAACTTGTTTTTTGCAATTTAATTGAGTTTTAAAATATTAAAATATCTGCTGCGAGGCGTCACAGTACTTTCGGTACTTTCTTTTACTATCATTTATGAAACGCTCTGTTGGTTAAAAGAACTATAAGTACTTTATAAGTATACATATAAACAGAACTATATGCATACAACTTACCTATATGCACATATAACTTATACGAATTCCCAACCTTCACCCCAGAACCGCCCTTATTCGAAGTTTCTCAGGAAAAAATTTCAAATAAAACTTGTAGGTATCAATGAGTCTAAGAACTATAGAAAGTTTAAAGAAAATCGTTGTAGCCGTTTTCGAAAAAAATTGAAAAAGCTCCAAAACTTCTAGAATAAAGTGGAGCTTCCGGTTAACCGATTTCAACCAAAAGCTTCGCGGCACAACTATATATAATATGCAGGCTAAATTCCAGGTTTGGTGAAATTAGGATAAAGCTTTCGATACGATATGGCTGTCACACACAGGCACAAACACAGACATATGTTTCTAAAAACCACTTTTTTGGACTCAGGGGACCTGAAAACATGTATTTCCGGTGAAAGCTCGAATTCGAAAATTCGACCCGATAACAATACTAGAAAATAAAAATATATTTAAAAAGAAAAACTGAAATTCGACAAAAGTATGAATATTGTATAGGCAATTTTAATATTTATTGCTTAATTGTAGATGTAGGTACTTCAATTGTTCGTCTATAATCTATTGAGGAGTCATCGACCTTTCATACATCAATATTTGCTTAATTTTTGGCAATCTTTGTTGAAGAAATTTAACATATATTAAATATTTTTAAGACTATTTAAGGCTTTAGATGAGTTCACTTATGTTTGCTTCATTGAACATTTAATGTTTTTATGATTGAAATTTTAATAAGTAAACAACAACTTTACTTACAATATATCTGCTTTATATCGCAAAAACTGTAAAGCCGTTGATGTGCACATTGCCTAATCTTCAGATTATCTAATTTGCTCCGTTCATCAAATCAAGAATTTTCGTATTTTATCTAGGAAATGTGCACATTCACGACTTCTGTATCGTTAAGATCAATAATATGTTTGTTTATTTCACTTATTCTTTCTATTATCTCTACTCTATTATACCTTTACCACCGCTTTTAGCTTATAGTTTTTATAGTTTGATTCTTGTGTAATAGGGGTGTCAGAAAATGTGAATTTAGTTCTATATTTATATACTAGCTGATACCCGTGACGTATCATGGGTTGTAACCCCTGCATAGGTTGTTATGTTAAGAACATATTTAATTTACAGAGGAAAAAAATTTAACAAATTGAAAGCAAAAATATATTAAAAATAACCGAAAAGAACTTAGCGTAGAACATTGCTATGGTACATGTTTGAAAATGCTATATAATTCAAAATAATCACTTTTTTAATTTTTTTTTGAATTATTCATTAAATGCTCATTTCGGATCCGCAATTGCTCCAGTTGTATAGGTAATTAGTAATACATTTTTTAAATTATTCGTGTTTATAAGATCCAATGGTAGTTGATGACGTCATAGTAAAACAATACATGTATAAATAGTTAAAAATAATTAATTATTAAAAATATTTCATAAATTTGATCAATTATTATTTACGAAATGATAAGACCAGATAGAGAGCTTTAAAAAAATTGTTTTAGATTTTATAGCGATTTTAACTCTTGAGTTTTGAAAATGTTTTAAAAACTTAATTATTGATTAACTATTAACTATACACCTAGAGCAATTGCGAATCCGGAAAGAACATTTAAGAAGCAATTTAAAAAAATATAAAAGTGGCTTTTCCAGCAATTTTAATTTTTAGTTTTGAAAATTTTTGAAAAATTAATTATTAATCAATTAATAACTATACACTTGGAGAAATTGCTGATTCTGAAGGAGCAAATTTTTAGCATATTGTAGTTTAATTAAAAAAAAATGTTTCTCGCAAACTTAACTCTTTCTGGTCAAAAAATATATGCAATAATAAAAGGGAGTGTTGAAATGTAATTTGATTTTTGTAGCGGTTGTAACTTAAAAATGTATTTTGAATTTGTATTTACAGTAAAATATAAAAAATGCTAAAAGATAATTTAAAAAAAGCTACAAAAATATTTTAAAAACAGAAAAAATAGAATTAAAAAAATATTTTATTTATTCTAATATCTCGCTTAGCTGCATGAAGTCGTACCGCGTAAGCTCAAATATGAAATAATCATCATCATCATAATCATCAGGCAGTGGAAGAAGAAACATTCCGTCTCTAGTCCACTCTAGTCACTGCGCATAGCACCGTTTGCCCCACTCTACCAAAGCAACGAAAGCATACGCGGTCTGCTTGGAAAAATCGCGATTATTCTTTTTTTATAAGGACCAAGTAAATAAGAAGTAAAACAAAAAAAAGTTGATCGAAATCTATCCAGTAGTTTTTGAATTAAAAGCGAACATTGGAAAGCAGCTATCATTTTATTTATGTAGATAGATAGATAGATAGATTACAGTGAAAAATTCTTATAAAGAAAAACGCTTCAAACTGTAGTTCCAAAACCATAGAGGTTTTAAATAACTATGCTGCAGCCTCTATTTTCCACTTTTAATATATACCTATATGTATTTTTGTATTAATTTTTTTACATTTGCGATATTGGGTGTCGAAATTGATAGTCTTAAAAAGAACATTTAATCTCTAAACATTTTACCAAATTTTCCTGATCAATAATCAATATTTTTGCGGTCATAAATCGTAAAAGATTCAGTCCCTCCTGCGTTACAGCGTTATTTCATTAATTTTACTGATGGCTTTTCTTGACTTAATAACTTCCTTGGTATAACAAATAGTGAAAATGAATAATAAACACAGTTTATATGATTTCGATTTGTAACTTAATCCTTACTTAATGGTGAAACGTACTCACTTATTAAGTGAGACGACAATTGTCACTTCACGACAAATCCCGCGAATATTTTTTGTTTCAATCGAATATTGTCGCAGTTCACAACACATTTCAGAATACCAATAAAAAACGAGAATTCTCACTACGACATTTGTCGTGGAACGACAGAATACGAACTCAACGTCTCACTTGACAAGTGAGACATCTTACGGAATAGATTACGTTACGATTGTTTTGTTAAGCGATGCACTTGAAAAACGGATATAATTCAATGATAATTAATTGTATATATTTTATTGTAAAAAAGTATTTTTTAACTTCTTGAAACAAGTATCATTTTACTGTTCACTAAAATGTTAACATTATGTAAAAATGTTCCTTTAAGAAACATTTCTTAACGCCAACCACTTTATTTGTTTCACATTCAAAAAATAATCTATCTTAATTTGATTAAAAGATTTTAGAAACTAATTGAATGTTCATTCGAATAATTTTCTTATTTCCAGTTATAGCGTTTTACCAACTAGTTTCAGCAAGTAACTTGTTTCCATATTTGCGACTTGTTACAAAACTTATATTGTTCTACTTTTATCAACAAAATGAAAACACTTTCTTTCAATTATGTTTTATTTGAAAAAAAAATCATATTACATTTAGAAAATAAGTATCAAAATATTTATAAATATCCCTTGATCATAGGAGCCACCTGCCAATTTTCCTTAACCTTAGCTTTCACTAGTTCGTAACCCTTTGATTTTGAAAGGATCGCGATTTCAAATTTGTTTAAGGCTTGTGTATGCCGGTAGAAGAGAACTTCCATGCAATTGTGAAGCAAGGTGAGAGCCTCCTCACGAGTAAAAGGTTTTCCGTTCGCCTTTTCTTTGGCGGCTCGAAGCAAAGGGACGGCTAAATGACCACCAAATCCAGTCGCTAGTACATCATTTACGTACGCAGTACCTAATTTATCAACGGTTCCTACAAATGGGACACCATCCTGAAAAAAAACAAAAATTAAAATAAACGAATTATTTTCTTTGAATTTAATAAGTTTTATACTTCAAGACCGGCGACGATGAAGTTATTCCAGAATGGATCAAATCGACTTCTTCGGTTATAAAGAACTCGGGTCAACCAGCAATGTAATGCTCGAGGTTTCATTTTAAATCCATCATCCAAGCATTGATCGTCAATTCTATACATGAAATAAAAGTTTAGTTAATGTTACGGATTTTAGTTAAAATGGCCAATGAAGATACATACACTTTTTGGTTGATAACATCCTTTAAATATTGATAGTCACCGTAATCACCACCAGCACCCACAATTATATTATCATTTACTTTTAGGGTACGTTCAATATCTCGGTACCGAGCTAAAGATCCATAAGAACCTAGAGTATCGGCGGCAATCATAACCCCATCTTCAAATGTAAGCCCAATTACTGATGAACCGGTAGTTAATGGTGATCTAACAATAATTTTAAAATTGGTAAAGATTATCAAGAAATATTGAAAATGATTCAATTCGGTTAAATAACTTACTGAGAATGAGATGTAATGTTTGGATTCATTGCATGACTCGATACTCCTGGAAAATCGTATCGTTTACCTGGAGTCGGACCGAATTCCCACAAGGGTTTCACTTGAAAATTATCAGTCGCAAAAGCCATTATTCCAATTCGATGTAAAATTATTAAACAATTTATTGATTTTAATTAAACGTTGTGAGCGGTTTTATATTTGCTTTAAAATGGTGTGTTTATGAATGTCAAGTCATTCGAATCCACTGAACTGAAACTGTGTTAATAAAGAGCGATAACAGCGACAGCTACAGTTAAAACGTTGATCTAAATTTTTTAAAAATGCCCATGAAATATAGAATTGCGAAATTTGAATGAACTACATAGAAAATGTTTAAATGAAAACGTTTAAAACTAAATTCGGTTAAAACGAAATAACACTGCAGTAATTAAATTGTTTGATTACTTATTAGATACTATGATATCAATGCTTTAGTGATGTTCGACTTTTAGGTATATTCTCATTATTTGTAATGATAATTTTGATTTAACACATTTCTTAGAAACGAAACAAAAATCATTTCTGGAATGAATAAAATAGTCTCGTTTTCTATTACTGAAACAATGATCACTCCTATTGTAGCTAGCTACTGCGGATAGATAGATTAGCAGGATTAACGCTAACGACGCTAACCCTTGAACCCTCAACTACAGTCCCTGGCTATTGAATTAATTTATAATTTTACAATTTATGATTAATAGGATCATCCGAATTATTACTATTATAAACCTTTTTTTCAAACAGTTAGTGACTACTGTTCTAGAAGATTTTGTAAGAAACTTTGGATAGCTCGAAGCAGCTAGACTATTAAGTTATTTAATTTTAAGAAGGAGTGAAGGTAAAAACAATTTCACACGTAGATAAAATATGTTTCAAAAAAAATTATTTCAATCTGATTCCAGTGTACATATAGCAATGTAATACCTGTTTCTGAAACTTAAAGACCTTAAAGTGTTCAGTCATTGATTGTTGTATGTATGGATTTTATATAGGTACACTGAAAGCGCACTGTAAGTTTTATAAAATGGATATTATCATTTATAAGTAAAACAATTACACTGTGTTTATACGTTTAATGTAAAACTTATGGCAATACCTCTGTACAGTGTATAATGTATACACGGTGTAACACACGCATATTCAAACTACACCGTGTCTACACTGAAATTAAACTGTATCACACTGTGGTACGCCAGTGTAAAAACCGTCGAAATTTTTTTACATTTATGCGGTCGGTTTTCAGTGTGTGTACTGTGCAATATATACGGATCCGCTAGAGAACCGTTCAATGAATATTAATCAAATTTTTATAATTTGTGTATTTGAAATTATAAAACTAGGAAATTTGAAGCATTTGCCAAATTATCTTTAACATTAGTTTAAACTTTAAATAAAGAAATTGAAAAATCAAGTTAACATATTTTAAAATTCAGATTTGTAATATTCAAATATTGTTATAACTTTTGAACGGTAAAGTCAATTGTTTAAAATGTAAACAGGGGATTCAAGATTAACTAAGAAAACATCTTACAATTAGTAAATTTTCGTTTGTTTGTCATCATTTTAAATGAAGACTTCTTGATGTCTTCCCAGACATCTTTAAGTAAAATTTTAATTGAAACGATATAATATTAACTATTAAATTTTTAGTTTTTATATTAAGGGTTGGATTCCGCCGTCCGAAGGGCACTGGACAAGTGTTGTAAACGTCTAGTGGAACAGAATCCTAATGCTGGCCGGGGGCCCATGGATGTCTTCAATTAAAACTTTTAAATATAAGCATTTTTATGATTAATAAGCTCATGAATGTTGACGAACATTATTATGTATCTAACAATTATTTAAATAGTATATAAATAAATAATAGACATGGTAGTAAACAGCAATAATTAAAATTCAATAAAATTTTATTCTTTCGCACTCAGACTGCTTTTTAAATATTGTACATACAGCAAGGGAATTTTTTCTATATCAACAGTGTGCATTTTTGTATAAACAATAAATTGACGCCTTAATCTCGATAACTGAGGAGCACTAAGTCCAGAACAATCCAACTCCAAATTATCAGTGACTCCTGGTATACGAACTGAGCTTCCCAATCCTAACTGGCTACTTGAGATTATAGTCCGATCAATCTCTTGCGTAATTCGATCAAGCTCATATAAAAAGTTTGTGGAACTTAACGGAGGCTATAACAAAAAACCCATAAAACCACAAAACCAAAAGAAATTGAGCCATTTCACTTACATTTTGTGTTGATAAATTTGGTGGTGGAGGTTTTTTGTTAAATAGACAATCTTTTATCACGTCCATGTCTAACTTGTCGTTGGGAAACACAACAAATAACGGCGAATCCCATCTGTTTCTTCCCTCGGGAGCCTCATATCGTAAAACTAGTGCATCAAATACTTCTCGAGAATATTTCTCTTCGCTATTTTCTCGCTGTTCATTGAATTTGAATGCTTCTTCCACATTTATCTCACAATGTATAGTACATTGTGTGCATTTAGTTGCTTTTGTAGCACAAAATATCTCATATCGATATCCTTTGATATAATTACCTGCATCCAAAATAACAACATCGTTGGTTCCTATATGTCTTTGAACTTCAGATTTTAAAACACCACGAATTTGTTTTTCCTTTTGAGAATCTAAGAACAGAGCGTTTATTTATAATTAAGTTATCGTTTTAAAGCTAAGGCTATTATCAACAATTACCTAAGTAAAATGTATTTTTTTGGTAGTTGGCTTTTTTAATGGCTTCAAATTCACTTATGATTTTCACGCCAATATTTTGAGATTTGAAAAAATCAGATAATTCATTAGCTCTAGTAGTTTTACCGCTGCTAGGAATCCCTGATATTATTATTAAAGGCATTGTGAACGTTGTGAACTTTCAAAAATGTTTAGGTTAAGAAATTAATGAAGAAGGGGCCAAGGGGACTGACAGTCGACTGATAAACCAAGTAAATATTCCCCAATTAATTCTGAAATAAATTTTTTGATAGCAGTATACAACTTAACATACAATAACGTATATTAATTGCCTATAACATGCACATGATAAAAACTAACCTAAAGTCTTAACCTTAAAATCAGCCCCCTAGCTTAAAACTCATTCTGTTTGAGCTGGTTTGAGTTAACAAATCTAATAAATGTAGTGAATATTGTGTTAATTAAAAAAATTTACTTAAAAATGAGCAAAAGAGAGGTATACGCGCCTTTAGCAGAAGGAGTCCTTCCTTCTACGATACCCAAACCGAACCAAGATTTCATAGAAAAATACATCACAAGCCTGGTGCCAATTGAAAATATTTCCTCGAAAGACACCAACTACAATTTCATTCTCGATAAACGACCACCAAAAAAGAAAGAGGTGAAAACCCGAGAGAAAAAAACATATATTACACGGCGAGAAAAAAATGCTCTTGGTCTAACGAAAGTCGGTAGAAATGATCTTAAATACGAAAGTGTCTTACCATTAAACAAACTTTGGAACGAATACATTCGTGAAGTTTTAAATATAACACCTCAAAATATATCAATTCCTTCATATGAAGATAGGGGATGGGAGTCTTTCAGTTCTCAACTCACTAAGGCAGATTATCATGGAGCAATTTTCACGGTTGTTCGAAGTAAATGTCCGAGTCATGTGGGACTTTCGGGAATTTGTGTGATGGATACTAAAGAAATGCTAGTTTTGGTCGGGAAAGATAATATAACACGAAGTATGAGTTGAAGAAACTTAGAAGTTCTTAAAAAAATATATTTTATTTGTCTTTTAGATATTCCAAAAAAGCAATCTGTGTTCGAATTATCGATGTTTGAGGGAATTGCAAAGGTCACAGTGTTCGGAAAACACATGGCAATTCGTTCAGCTGAAAGATCCACGAAGAAAATCAAACAAACTATGACATTGGATCTTTAACATATTCTTTCGATATTCATTGACAAATTTAATAATTCGCTCATTTCCTTAACACTAACTTCTTGGGTCGTAAATTTATTCATTTTCCATGCTAATTTTGCGGCTAGTACGTGTTGGCAAGTGTGATATTCACTGTTTGTTAGAACTTGCAATTTAAACGATGAACAGAAACAAAAATTTACGTCGAAATATAAATCGTAAATTCGATTTCGAGCATCGATGTGAATCAGTCGTCGAGGAGTTGGTGTTGGGGTTTTGTATATAATGAATTGACCTCGGTCAATCAAATCTAATGCCTTGGATAAGAGTTCGTTGCCAAATAACGATTGTAATATTAATAAGTCTTCGTTCGATACTGAAAAAATATATTTGTTAATTATTTTTCTTATATGTATTGTATTTTTATGACCCTTATTATGATGCTTCTTTGGGCTCAAGATCATTCATCCACGACAATTCAAGTTCTTACAACTGATCCGCGATAATATTTCGCCATGATAATTTATCTCTACGACAGTTTATTTCTTTGGTGAAATATCTATATAAATAAAATGATAGCTGTTTTCCAATGTTCGCTTTTAACTCCTGGACTACTCGATAGATTTAGATCAATTTTTGTTTGTTTTACTTCTTGGTCCTTATATGAAAAAAGAATAATCACGATATCTTCATTAAAATCAAAGTAATTGAAGTTTTAAAAAATGCGATTTTTACAAGCAAAACGCGTTAAGCGGGCATTTTTCGTCGCTTTTATAGAGTGGGGCAAACGGTTTAATGCACATGATCTGCAAATAGAGTGTTTCTCCTTCCACTGCCTACTGATTATTTTATATTTGAGCGTAGACTTAATAGTTAATGCAATTCAGCGAGATATTACATTAATATAGTTCAATTGCAAAATGCAAATTCAAAATAAATTTTTAAGTTACAACCGTTACAATAATCACATTACATTTCAACACTTCCTTTTATTATTGCATACATTTTTTAAAGAGTTAAGTTGGCAAGATTAAAGTTTTTTTTAAATTACTCCTTAAATATTCGTTCCGGATCTGCAATTGCTCCAGGTGTATAGTAATAGTTAATTAATAATTAGATTTTTAAAAAATTTTCAATCTCAAAAATTAAAATCGCTACTAAAGCCAAAATAATTTTTTTGAAAATTTTGTTTTTTTTTAGCTCTCTAACTCCTTTTTCATTACGCAAATAATTGATCAAATTTTTGCAATATTTTAATCCTTGGATTCCTCAAACCTATATTGAACTTTTCGTTAAGAGATTTTTTTATTCGCTGAATGTTTCATAAAACCTAAACAATTTGTCATAAAAAGATGAACTTCTCAATCACTTAAAATCGCTCGTATCTTTATCAATTATATTCACTGACTGACTCAAAATGAATCCACTAGACTGACTGTGCCTCCTTATATTGGTAGTCTGCTTAGGAAAACAATTATACACTCTAAAATTCTCTAGAAACTTCCAAAACCGTTGACGTCAATATAATGACACAGTTCAAATTTCCATTATTAAAACTTCCATTGAACAATCTTTCCATCGCTATTCAATAAAATTATAGAGCTGTAACAAATCTAAACCACGGAAAAGTTACTCCCGAATTAATTTTGTTATTCGCAATTACCCTATAAATATTAGTTTGATTCGTTTAATTTATCCATGGGTACGTTCTACTAGGCGCTTGTAACACCCAAAATGTTATTTCAACAGTGTGTTTCCATTGCTTAAATAACATTTCGAGCGTTGTTAGCTCGTAGTGAAACGCACCCTATAACCCACAGTATAAAATAGTTAATAATATAATAATAATAATAATCAACGTAAAATAAAATAATACATACACTACCAAGCTAGAATACAGATTTAAGATATAAATTTTACCAAAATGAAGTAATTCAAGCATAAAACTTTTCATTTGAAGAAAGTTGTATGGCCTTTCAATGCATTATATTTATTTTACTACGGTAAAGCCCTTGCAGAGTGTAGGGGCAAAGCCCCGGGTATATTTTTGTGATAATCTATTTACCCTAGATTTTGTTTTAAATAACACCTTCCTCAGGTCACTTAGTGGCGTGGTGGACTAGACAGTTGCCTTATACGCTAGTGGTCCTGGGTTCGAATCCCATGAAAGCCTAAGATTTTTTTCTGGGTTTTCGGATTCGACGGTCGCTAATGACCAAAGTAGTTGAAGCGACCTTAAATAAACCAAAAAAAAACACCTTCCTCGGATAGATCATCCCAAAGGTACAATGACAGAAATGAGTTATCAAAAGACTAATTGCCAAGAGGATGAATTGTCGGGGATAAATAATTAAATAATAATCCTAGTGAATCTTGGATCCAAAAAGCAGTGGGATTTTTATCACTTACATTCGGGTGAAATATTTTGAAAAACTTCCTCAGCGATTAGAGGAACATTTGCAGTTTGTAACATTTTTAATTAAATACTTCACTTTCTTTTTAACTTTAATACTTTTAATAAACTAAATTTGTTTATATAATCTTGGGTGTTTTGTAGAGGTTAACTTCTATAACCGGCCATGTCTTTCAGGTTATAAACAAATCGCTTTCAAAGAATTGTTTATATATATGAGGAAAAAGTGAAAATAATATAAGAAAATGAATGCAATTCGATCAAATACATTCGAGGGAGGTTTAGGAGAACCAGACCAAGATGCAAATTCAGCCCTAACCGAATTAGATAAAAGTTTGTAAAAATTAGGTTAGTTTTCGCCAAAACCTAAATTCTCTAATTTTCAGGTTTAAGGTCGGGAAAAGTTGGGGAACAATCCGAGGCAATTGTTCGTTTTCCACGTCTTTTTGAAAAATATCCATTTCCCATTTTAATTAATTCGTCATTTTTGAAATTAGCCGATGTATTTCGTACTGGGTATATACAATATGGGAGAGTAAACAAAGGGAGATTTTAAGTTATAAAATTAATTATTTCAGAACAAATTTTCTTCGGATATGGATTTTACGAGTTTTCGAACAAAGCGAAAAGCATTTGGATAAAATTTTAAACGTTGATGAGTTTGTACGGCGAGTTTATAGTGTGAGTCATTCGAATGATCCTGTGGCCAGAGCGTTAACGTTACGAACCCTCGGGGCTTGTGCTGGAATAATTCCTGAAAGACAACAAGTGCATCATAGCATTCATCGAAGTCTAGATTCAAATGATGCTGTTGAAGTATTAGCTGCTATCAAAGCTGCGGAACAATTTGCTGCAAAATCTAAGTAAATATCATAGCTTGATTATTCATAGACCTGCATTCTGCACTGTCCAACGTCCATTATGCTAAGGATGTTTAGGAAGTAAATAAAATACTACCAAAAATTTAATAGACAAAAATAATAGAAAAATATCTGCTACGACACATCATAGAACTTAATTTTACATGAAACTCGCTGTTGGTTAAAAGAACATAAAAAAGCCCACGATTGGTTACTAAATTATAAACAGTATCTATATAAATAAAATGATAGCTGTTTTCCGATGTTCGCTTTTAACTCCAAAACTAATGGATATATTTCGATCATTTTTGTTTTGTTTTTTTTTTTTTTTTTACTTTTAATATACTTGGTCTTTATTTAAAAAAGGAATTATCACGATATCTTCATTAAAAACAAAGTAATTAAAGTTAAAAAATATGCTATTTTTACAAGCAAAACGCGTTAAGCGGGCATATTTCGTCGCTTTGATAGAGTGGGGCAAACAATGTAATGCGCATGGGCTGGAAAGAATATGTTTCTCCCTTCACTGCCTACTGATTATTTCATATTTGAGCCGCTCAGTGCACACACCGATTAACTCCGTAATGCAAAAAGTTAAGTAAACTGATAAAATAGACTTCTGAAATACATTGTCTCTTATGGAAAAGCTAAAGAGCAAATTGTCATTTAGAGCTGTTATTACTTATTATTAGAAAAAATTATTTCAGATATATAAAGTTAGAAGCAACCAAGTGTTTTGACATGAAAATTTGTAAAAGTTGAACAAGTAGAGTTAATCGATGTGTGCACTGACCGGCTCATTTGAGCGTAGACGTAATAGTTAATGCAGTTCAGCGAGATATTAGATTAATATAGCTTTTTTTAAATTTCTCTTGTAGCATTTTTTACTTTTTTTTACTACTATATAGATAGTAAAGGAAGTATTGCAATCGGGTCGAATTTTCGAATTCGAGCTTTCACCGGAAATACATGTTTTGAGGTACCCTGAGTCCAAAAAAGTGGTTTTTAGAAACATGTCTGTGTGTGACAGCCATATCGTATCAAAAGCTTTATCCGAATTTTACCAAACTAGGAATTTGACCTCCATATTATACCTAGTTGTGCCGCGAAGCTTTTGGTTGAAATCGGTTAACCGAAAGCTCTACTTTACTCTTGACGTTTTTGAGCTTTTTCAATTTTTTTCGAAAATGGCTCCAACGATTTTCTTTAAACTTTCTATAGTTTTTAGACTCATTAATGGCTATAACATTTATTTGAAACTTTTTCCTGGGAAAATTCGAATAAGGGCGGTTCTGGGGTGAAGGTTGGGAATTCGTATATACATATAGCCCTATAAGTTGTATGCATATAGTTTTAGCTGTTTATATGTATTGTTACAAAGTGCTTATATTTCTTTTAACTAACAGCAAGTATTTTCATAAATGAAAGTAAAAGAAAGTAGTGTGACGCCTCGCACCAGATATTTATATTTTACTGTCAATACAAATACGAAATACATTTTTTAGTTACAACCGTTACAATAATCAAATTACATTTCAACACTCCCTTTTATTATTGCATATATTTTTTAACCAAAAAGTTAACTTTAAGTTGGCGAGATTAAAGTTTTTTTTTAATTGCTCCTTAAATGCTCTTTCCGGATCCGAAATTGTTCCAGGTGTATAGTTAATAGTTAATTAATAGTTAAATTTTTAAAAAAATTTCAATCTCAAGAATCAAAATCGCTATAAAACCCAAAATAAATTTTAATTAAAAAAATTTTTTAAGCTCTCTATCTGCTCTTTTCATTACGCAAACAGTTGATCAAATTTTTACATTATTTTTAATAATTAATTATTTGTAACTATTTATACATGTATTGTATAAATGTATTATGACGTCATCAACTGCCGTTGGATCTTATAAACATGTATAGTTTAAGAATGAATTATAAATAACTATACACCTGAAGCAATTGTGGATCCGGAAAGTGCATTTAGGAACAATTTTTAAAAAAAAGTGATTTTTTTGGATTATATAGCTATTTTTATTTTTGAATTTACAAATTTAAAAAAATTAATTATACTAATAACTATACATTTAAAGCAATAGCGAAATCTGCAGGAGCAATTTTTTGGCATATATATAGTTAAAAATGTTCTACGCTATGTTCTTTCCGGTTATTTTAAGTATAATTTTGCTTTCAATTTTTAAATGTTTTTCCTCTGTAAATTAAATATGTTTTTAACATAACAACCTACGCAGACGACGTCGCGGGTATCAGCTAGTAATACATATGCATATACATTGCATATTATAGTACCCGATCACAATACTTGTTGTGTTAACTAAATAGCAGTAAAAATAGATAAAATTTATGTTTCTTTTTTTTTTTTTAAATTTTTGAAACCTTCTGCTCGCGAGCCACTAGTTGAACCATGCTCTGATGTATCATTCGAAATACTTTTATTTGTATTTTTCTTTTGTAGGACCTTCGCTATTAGTATGTGCAACAAAATTTCAGATATGATTCAGGGACAAGTTACTCCTGCCTACATGAAACTACAATTAATTCCAATATTGCAATACATGCACCATGATACAAGTACCGCTATAATGGTTCGTAAACTCTGTACCGAACTTCTTCCAAAATACCCAGCCAAGGACTTCGTCTTGGTTACATTAAATTCATTAACACAACTCTCAGCTGCAACTTTGGTTGATATTCCCGATCAAGTTGCCTTACTTTTACATTATTTACATACGGATCCTCGATGGGTCGTCAAGGCTCAAGCTTTGAAAAATCTCAAACAACTTGCTAATGAAGGAGCCAATTTATGGCCTTCTGGTGGCATTGAGTGTATTGTAGATGTGGCTTTACACACCGAAAATGAAGCGGTTCAAAAACTCTCTTTGGGCGTCATTCAAGTCCTGGTTCAATCTCCAGTCACCTGCCACAAATACATGGATCAGGACTCTCCTGTACGAACACTATGTGAAAAATGGGTGGCATCATTAAACCCACAAATTGGAGTTCAAGCTGTAGAAATTTTAACGAAAATTGCCTGTTATTGGTAAAAATCATTTCCAATTTAAAAATTTTTTTTAAAGCATTTTTTTTTTAGTTATCGAGAACGGTTGATGGTTCATGATGCCGAAGAACTCATCAATAACATCGAAACATTGATTCAAATTATAATTTCCCGGCCAAGCGATGGAAAAACCGATTATTATCTTCGTTTAGCTTTGCAATGTGCTGTTTCACTTTGTCGTGTCCAAGCGAAACATTGTGATGTTTTCGTTGATCTTTTTGGATCGAATCTAATGTCGAATAACACTTCTTGTAAGTTATTTTTTATAATAGAAAATTTTTTTTTATAATTCAAAGATTCATTGTTTTTTTTTCTTATAGATAGAACTGACGTTTTACTTTGTGAAGCACTTGGAGCGATAGGAAGTCTTCAATCAACCGCTTTGCTTGTTTTACTCCCTGATTTTTGTACAAAGCTTGGTGCTTTGAACTCGTTGAACAATAAAAGCAACGATTTTGATGAGGAAAATGTGGACAAAACCAAAGTTTTACTTTGTACCTTGATTTTCCAAGCGGTTTGCGGTTATGATTGGAATAAAATGTGTTTGGAGGCTATTGAAAATATAATAAATTCGAGTAATTGGTGGGTCAACTATCGAATTGCTCGCGCCGCTACACGCTATGGACATAGCAATATTGCCAATAAAATTTTTCCCACGTTAACATTGAAGGTATAAATTATTAAATTTTTTTAACAGTATCTGTATAAATAAAATGATAGCTGTTTTCCGATGTTCGCTTTTAACTCAAAAACTACTGGATAGATTTCGATCAATATATTTTTTTTGTTTTAATTCTTATATACTTGGTCCTTATCTAAAAAAAAGAATTTACACGATATCTTCATTAAAAGCAAAGTAATTCATGTTTTAAACAATGCGATTTTTACAAGCAAAACGCGTTAAGCGGTGAATTTTTCGTCGCTTTGATAAAGTGGGGCAAACGATATAATGCGCATGGGCTGGAGAGAATGTGTTTCTCCTTCCACTGCATACTGATTATTTCATATTAGAGCGTAGACTTAACTTAGCTCAGCGAGATATTAGAGTAATAAATATTTTTTGAATTCTTTTTTCTATTTGTTTAGCAGTTTTTAAAATATTTTTACAACCGTTACAATAATCAAATTACATTTCAACACTCCCGTTTATTATTGTATATATTTTTTAACCAGAAAGTGGTAAGTGAAGTTAGTTAAGTTAAGTTAGCGATTTTTTTTTTAATTAAACTATATGCCAAAAAATTACTTCTTCAGAATCCGCAATTTCTCCAAGTGTATAGTTATTAACTGATTAATATTTAATTTTTCAAAAATTTGCTAACTGAAAATTAAAATTGCTGTAAAATACAAAAAGGTCACTTTTTTATTTTTTTTTTAAATAATCAAATTACATTTCAACACTCCCTTTTATTATTGTATATATTTTTTAACCAGAAAGTGTTAAGTGAAGTTAGTTAAGTTAAGTTAGCGATTTTTTTTAAAATTAAACTATATGCCAAAAAATTACTTCTTCAGAATCCGCAATTTCTCCAAGTGTATAGTTATTAATTGATTAATATTTAATTTTTCAAAAATTTGCTAACTGAAAATTAAAATTGCTGTAAAATACAAAAAAGTCACTTTTTTATTTTTTTTTTAAATTGCACCTTGAATGCAACTAAAAAAATAACAGTGATTATTTTAGATTACATAGCAATTTTTATTTTTGAATTTACAAATTTTTGAAAAATTAATTATTGATTAACTAATAACTATACACTTGGAGCAATAGCGGATTCTGAAGTAGCAATTTAGGAGCAATTTTTTGGCATATAGTTAAAAATGTTCTACGCCAAGTTTTTTCCGGTTATTTTTAATATATTTTTGCTTTCAATTTTTAAATATTTTTCCTCTGTAAATTAAATATGTTCTTAACATAATAACGTACGCAGACGACGTCGCGGGTATCAGCTAGTACTTAATAAGGTCTAAAAAGGCAATTTTTGAAAATAGTTTCATTAAAAAAAAAATGATATAATAAAAGTTTCTGCCGCCAGAATGTGAGCGTTGGGTGGTGGATGGGTTAAAAGTTATTTTTTAGATTTTCCTTAAATATTTAAAAAATGTTCTTTCTATTGAAAAATATATATTTGGAAATACGTTATATTTCAATTTTTGAGGTTTCGATCCATCTTATTTCATAAAGTTTTTGAAATAATTAAGAAAAACGTATATGGAAATCTTTCATCCCCTCTCACACCCATCGGTGGGATCATTTATAGTTTATGTTCAACTAGACGTTTACATTGTTCAAAATCGTCTTTTCGAACGTTCTGGGTACCTAGTGAAACGCACCCTTAGTATGTTGTTTGGATAGGCTTTTACTGTCTTATTCAAAAAAGCGACACCTTTAAATTCCCAAAATTTATTTTATTGGCTAAACTACAGGATTTTTTTTTTCAATTTTAGGTTTCCTCTGAGCATTTATACTTTTGGCTATTATGTTTGCAAGAAATCAGCAAAGCAGAAACTGAATTGTTAAATATTAAATCTGAAACATCTCAATCTCAATTAGCTAACTATTTAACCGATGCGATTCAGCATTATAGTAAAGCGACTACGGCATTAAAGGTATAGACATCTCATGATATAGCATTTGGAACGAGTTTTTCAATAAGGAGTCAACTCACAAATTAAAAAAATTGAGTTAAAAATAATGATTTTACATATTTCCATATTATATGAAATCATTAATTTTGTAGCCAATTATCTCAAAACTAGTTATCTACGAGTTCACTTGTTATTGCATATCGTCATCCATTTTTGTTCCTTAATTATTTTAATTTAACGTTTATTTTAGGCTGCAAGCACTCCGTTAAATACCTTACAATTTCAATATGAATACGTTCGTCTTCGTACAGAATTTTTAGACTGTTTACTTCAACTAATTTATGCCTGTAACAGCATGTGTACGGCGCCTCCTCCAGCTATAGCTTCTTCCATCGCCCAAACATCCCGTGACGAAATGCAACGCTACGGACACGTTACGCAACAACTCCGGTCTTCCTCGAAAGAATTTCGTGCATGTGCAGAACTTTATGCCAAACTTTATCAAACAGCTTTCGACGCTGATCCGCAGTCCTTACAAAATCTACAAATGTAATCGTTGTATCATAAAACATATTTTCTTTACTAGTTTATTTTTAATTTTTCTAGATTACAATGTATGTGTACGATAATGGCTCAGAGCATCGATTTAATATGTCAGCCAAACAATAAGACTGTAATAGACGACCCAACATGGAACGATTTACCCAATTCGGGAAGTTTAGAAACACAAATTTTAGAAAAGGCTTGTGAGCGAATCATTCAAATCAGCAAAGATATGATAGCCGAAAATGAGTCAAAAATAATTCGACATAAGGTAAGATTTTCTTTATACCATACTTATATTAACTCTACTTGTATCTTTGTTATTTGCGTTGAATCTTACAATCGATATACTATCCATTTTCCAATATTCAATCGACCTCAAATTTTGCACTTAAACGTGTTCTTGATATCGGTTGTATATCGCAGTAGGCAATCAGCATTGATAAATTATTGCATTGGTTATGCATTAGGATTTAGGGGTCGTTTAAGTATTACGTAACCAAAATTTTAGTGATTTTTTCAACCCCTCCCTCCCCCTTGTCAGCAAAACCCTTACCACCCGCCCTATGCTTATATTCAGGTTTCTTTATTGTTATTAATGTGAATTATTACACAATTAGCCTTTTTCTTGGGAAGATTTAAAAAAAGATCTGCTAGGGGCAGCACCGGTAGGGAGGTACATATTTTTGAATTCTCTATTGACAATAACGTCAAACGTATAGAATTATAATGGAATTAACGGAAGATGATGTACCTGGAGCAAAATTTAAATTCGCAAAAGTGCAAGATCATCTTGTCCGGGATTTAAAACGATGAATTGCATGTCGTGGCTTAACCGTGTTAGGTAATAAAAATGTCCTAGTTGAAAGGTTAGTTGGTTTATAAATTTTCTTGTGTATGTCATTGTGTTGTTGAAAATTTTATTATTTTAAATAAACTAAGTTGTTTTTTTTTTGTATATTTGAGAATTGAAGAATGCATTGCAAACGGTAATGATAAAAAAAATCCGTTGGAATTGATGGTGGTAAATGTCTAGCAGATAAACAGCAACGCATGAAATTACTCAACCCAACTCTACCAAGTTCAACATCATGCAGTTTCATACAAACTGGGCAAATTTTCTATCCCAAGCTATTCCTCGTTCTTTTTGCTATGCTATATTATAATGTAGTAAATTAAGTAACTATGCTTAATTTTACCCCATCCTGCTAGTATCGACTATCAGACGTACAATTAGCGAATGCACAATGTTTTATAGGAATGAGATTTTTTTTTTTTTTTGATCACAATATTTACTTATTCTAATAATAATAAGACATACGTTTGACATTGTTGTCAATAAAGAATTCAAAACATTTGTACCCCCCCCCCCACCGGTGCTGCCCCTAGCGGATCTTTTTTTAAATCTTCCCAGGAAAAAGGGCTAATTAATATTAAATATTTATTATATACATTTTATCAAGACAATTGTTAACATTCATAAACATATTAAAAAATGTTTAACTTATAAACGATCTGAATTTTTTTAAAATATATAATTTAGTAAATTAAAATTATTTGTCTTCAGTCCATGAAACTTGAATCCATGACTCCAAGTTCTCGATGACATTGGTTGTTTTCTGTTCGAGAGCGAGTACCTAAATAATATCAATTGTTTTAGAGAATCCTTGTATATACTCTTTGCTATCAAGCATAGACAATTTTAGGGTAACTATATTTGTTTGAATTAGAATCTACTAAATTAAAAAAAAAAAAACAAATAATAAATATACATTGCTGACGTAATTACCATCCAGACCCTCCCGGCCCCTATGTCATCAAAAATAAGCAAATAAAAGACCCCCTCCCTCCCCTTCGATGTTTACGTAATACTTGAATGACCCCTTATAGTTTAATATTGCAATGATTTTACATAAAATCATATATCGTCTTCAGTTTTGGTACAATTTCAGCCTTTAGTTTGGAAAATTTTGCTAAGCCTAATGTATTATTCATGAAAACATTTTAGCACGTGGAAAGTCTTGTAAATCAAGTTACGATTTTGGCCCAAACTTCACTATGTATTCCACGATATTTCTATCAAGTATTACAATCGACTACAGTGAAACTTTCAATCACACCTCAACCGAGAGTATTGGGAGAGTCTGTTAGCGTTCCACATGGTTCCCAGCTAGCAGTTAAAGTTGAGGGTGTCATACAGCACGCAGGAAAAGCTGGTCTATATCGAAGTGTCAACGAAATCGTCATAACCGTCACCTCACAGTTACAATCTCGAACTAATCACGATACCGCCCCCAATAACGAGAATACAGTTGTTCTAAACCAGACCGTGACGCCTCATCGAGATTTTTTCACAACTCAATTTTTATTGGCTTTCGCACAAGGAGGACAATATCTGCTTAGTATAGATGCATGTTTAGTTGATGAGGCCGGCTGTGTCTGGAATTCGTCACAACGAAGCACCTTCTCCGTTAAAGTCTACGAAGAACCTGGTACAAAACAAGGAAATTCAACAAGTTCTGGGAACGTTTCAAATTCTAGTTCAGGGATTGTAACGCAAGCTTCGTCTCAAGCTCAAAGTGTCACCCCGCCACAATCGGGAATGATTCCGCAACCACCTCCACCATTAAATCCTCGAAGATAAACTATTAGACTTTCTTTATATTAGCATTGTTCTCACAGTGACTTGGATTGGATTTGAACTACTTTTGAACTGCTTGAGTGTGCGCAAACGAAAAAAAGGTGTTCTGTTTTTTGTATGCGCACACTCAAGCAGTTCAAATCCAATTCGGGTCACTGTGAGAACAAAGCTATTAAAACAATTACAACTGGGTTCGTTGATTAGTTCAAAATTGAGTATATATAATGTATATACTTCACGTTGAACTCATCTAGCATCTATTGCCGTGTTACACACCCCAAATATTTAGTGAAATATTAAATTATCATAAAATAAAGAAGCATAGAAGGTTCACCTAAGCCTACTTTTAATTTCAATATGCTTTTAAGAATTTTGCGTAATTATGAGCCATTAACGTGGAATATTTTTTACTAATATAACGGTAATCGGTATAATCATGCAGCATATAAAAGGATAAACATATTTTTGTTAATGAATGTAAATGAATGCAAATGTAAATCAGGTTTAAAATGCCGCCAATTGGCGCTGTTAAGATCTAGTTCAATCTAGTTGAACAGGTTGTACATGTGTAATGTTGCAGTACAGCCAGTATAGTAATGTCGTTCTGCAGCGTACTGTTAATCGTCCTACTTGTAACCGACAGTACCGCGATGAATATATAGAGCTATTTAGTCAATAACTTAAAAAGACTTTAAATTATTCTTCCATAAGCGATGTGTGTCTTTATCTACATTCCATATAATATGGAGAGCAAAAGTAAGAAGAACTCATATAGGGGAACAACATAACAGTTGTAAAAGTGTCCTGCTGTAAATAACAGTTCCGAGTCCTTTAAGAATGGCGCTAGCGAAACAAAAGAGTATGATATACTTTCCTTATTTGCTTTTCTATCTTACTTTAGTATTTTTTGGCATTTTCATTAAAATTTATTCACCCGCTACTGTTGCGTTACTCTAATTTTGCGCCTTTTGATAGGCACTTTTTCATGCACAGAGAAGGTTCTCCTTATTTCTACCCTCCGTACCATATGCAATTCCAATATTCCAATTACAGTCAGGTTCGCGCACTATAAATGCACGAGCGACAAAAAAATGACCGTCAAACACTCAAAGTGGACCTTTCTGTATTTAGACCAGAGTAGATAATTTTTGAACAGAAAAAAAATTATAGTAAGATGAAACCCATTAGAAAAGGAAGAGAATATGACAAAAATGCAAGGAAAAATAAATTACCGTCGATCTGAGGTGGGAAGTGGAAAGGGGGGGGGTTAAGGGTAGAAACGGTTTATCTCGATTTTCGACAAAACTACAAGTCCTACGGAAAAAAGATAAATAGCAAAGTTGTAGATAATAAGTAGATTTACAACTTTTGTGCTAACACTTTTTCACATAACCTCAAAATTTGTGTGAAAAATTCCAATAACCTAGTATTTTATTTTTCTTTTACAAAAAAAAAAATTCATGAAATTTTGTAAAAAATTACCTTTTAATGTCCCAAACACACTGTAATTTTATTGATTTAAAATATTAATTTTTTCAACTTATAATGACTTAATATCGAAAAAGCACCCTAATTTTCAATCGAAAATTCTCACGTCAAAACATCTGAGTTTACAGATTTTTCGGTGAGCTTTTTGTTCGTTGCAACCTCTACTTTCTGATGATGCAAAAAATATATACATTACAATGTTAAATGTTCTCAGAAAATGCAATAATTAAAGTGTAAATTTTAATAAATTGTTCAAAATTGTACAGAATACAATTGTATGTTATATAACATAATTTTGAACAATTTATTAAAATTTACACTTTAATTATTGCATTTTCTGAGAATATTTAACATTGTAATGTATATATTTTTTTGATTCATCAGAAAATAGAGGTTCCAACAAACAAAAAACTCACCGACCTTTTAAAAAAATCATATGTTTTGACGTGAGAATTTTCGATTGAAAATTAGGATGCTTTTTCGATATTAAGTCATTATAAGTTAACAAATTAATATTTTAAATAAAAAAATAAAAAATACAGTGTGTTTGGGACATTACGAGGTAAGTAAGTTTTTACCAAATTTTATAAAAAAAAATTTTTATTTGTAAAAGATAAAAATTAAAAAGCAAAAACTTGGTAATTTAAGTTTTTCACATAAATTTTGAGGTTATGTGAAAAAAGTGTTAGCACAAAAGTTGTAGATATACTTTTTATCTACAACTTTGCCAATTAACTTTTTCCATAGGACTTGTAGTTTTGTCGGAAATCGAGATAAACCGTTTCTACCCTTAACCCCTCTCCTTTTCCACTTCAGATCGACCGTATTTTTTTTCCTTTCATTTTTGTTATATTCTCTTCCTTTTCCAATGAGTTTCACCCTACTATAATTTTTTTCACTTTTTACCATTTTCAAAGACTAAAAGCATTGGTCTAGTTGGTTTCTTTTAGTGCTCGACATTTGAACCTTTTGTATGTTTCTATATTCTGTGATATTATTTTGACTCAAGTCAAGTAATAGAAATATAGGGAATAAAATCGGTTGTTTTATATATTACACATTAACATGTGTCTATATAAAACTTATTTTTACTAAGTAGCATGAAGTTATTTTTATGGCAAACAAAAATGGTCTTATATCTCTGTATTCATATATTTTGATTTTATTTAAAATTTTATACTTTTAATAAGGTAATAAATAAAAGTTTATGTATTATTAGTAAATGTCAGATGTATTTTTTTATAAAAAATATAGATAACAATTATACCAGAACCCTTGATTTAATAAAAATATAATATATAGCAAATGTATTACTAGTTAGAAAAAATATATTTTCCTTGATTAAAATTTCATAATATTCTTCAACAAAATGTAGTCCAAAGAAACCTGTTAAACAGTTTCCAATAAAGATTTTAGAAATCTTTGCCTCAGTCAATAGTAAATAGTTTAATAAATGTGATTGTATTCACGATTGGAAAATCGAGAAAATATATTTTAAAGCATTTGAGGAAAAACATGAATTTCTTGATCGTCAAATTTCGAATTTTTTGTGTTATCAATGAGTTGTTGCATGCGTTTGTTGTAATATCCACTTTCTCCTCCCGATTTTTCGATTAACATAATATCAGTGATGACGATGTCTTTGCTTAATTTCTTACACATATCATAGACTGTTAAAGCTGCCACCGAGACGGCTGTCAAGGCTTCCATTTCAACGCCAGTTTTTCCTTCGCAAGTTGCCAACGCCTCGATTTTAATCGAATTTGATTGTTCGTTCAACAAGGCACTGATTTTGACTTGAGAAATGTGGATGTTGTGGCATAGTGGAATCAATTCGTAGGTTTTTTTCGCTCCCATTATTCCGGAAATTTTTGCGATCGTGAGGACATCGCCTTTTTTCATGCTGTTTGTTTTGATTGCCGATGTGATTTCGGGTGTTATATTAACAGTCGCCTGGGCGAAGGCTTTTCGTAAGGTTTTCGACTTGTGGCTGACATCGACCATATTTGGATTGCCTTCGGAATCGATATGTGTAAGTCTAGTTTTGCTGGAAGACGAATAACAACGGTGGGATATTACTTGTAAATTTCTCATCGAATTAAGACGAAACATGTTGGTTATTTGTGGAATGTACGATGATTTGCAATTTTCTGAAAATAAAAGCCATAATTTAATGAACACCAATTGATATTTAGGGTGTTATGAGGAAGAGTGTGGATACTTCGCAGGTGGAATTAGTTCATATGAATACTATGTATGTACTAGGTGCCTTATGATCTAAGATGATACGATGTCATGGTTAAAGCCAATAAACCCGAAAGATTCTAGAGTACTGCTACAAAAGCAGTGCAAATTCTACATAGGTTCATTATTTTCTAGCATCTTAACTAGAAATTATCACTCAGATTTTTTTTTTGTGCCATTCAATGATACTAATGATAAGTAATTTTATTTTTGCAAAGACATACATTTTTTATAATTTGTATACTGCACCGGCTCGAGGCCAGTACTAAGGATAATCGACGAGTTCATCGAAAATCAATTAATCGATAACGCGTTCATCGAAAACCAATTCATCGTATCGCCAATTCATCGAATTTTTTTTAAATATATATTAGAAAGAAATGCCAAGGAGACTGGCAAGCATTTCTCTTAAATATCTCCCAAAAAAAGTTTTTTTCGATGAATTGGTTTTCGATGAATTTGCTTTCGATGAATTAATTTTCGATGAACTTTCTGTGAATCAGTGCCAAGTGTGCAAAGTTTTGACACAGTGCGTGCAAAGACTCGCAAAAAAGGAATTTAAATTGTCTTTTTAAAAATTCATTATTTTTCTTTAATTTACGAACAATATTTGATATTGCTGAAGACTCAAAAATTTTGAATAGTTAAAATTTTCTTTTTACTTTTGTAAACTGAAAAAAAAGATATGGGTTTTCTTAATTACATCGAAAATGTTGGAAATTACGAAAAACGAATTATGAAAATTGAGGCTCTTAATATTAATAATGAGAAGCGCTGCGTCGCAAACTTACATTTTCAATTTTAATAATATAAAAACATTCTCTTGCAGTTTGGAATTTTATAGCTCACATTAGGAACAATATTTCGGAATGAATAAGAGGTATCCTTAAAGTAAAAACGCTCTACAAAAATAAGGTCTTGTACAATTTTTGGAAAAATTTATCCCTTCATAAGTTATACAAGATTAAAGTTAGATTGATGATATATTTTTCTAATTTAATTTATAATAATCAATTTTAAACAATAAAATTACAATGTAATTTAAAAAAATTCAGTTTAATGCGAATGACTTACAACCTGTTCGAAATAGTAAAACTTTTATGGAGATAACATAGAGAATAAAATGCTCTACAAAAAATGTCCAATAAAATTTTTCCATAAGGTTAATGGTTGTGTCAAAAAATTGAAAAAAAAAATGTACAAATTTATCATCAATCCAACTTTAATCTTGAATAACTCTTGAAGGAATAAATATATCGAAATATATCTATATACTTTTTATTTTCTTTTACTACTATATAGTAAAGGAAGTATTGTAATCGGGTCCAATTTTCGAATTCGAGCTTTCACCGAAAATACATGTTTTGTCAACATATCTGTGTGTGTGTGTGTGTGTGACAGCCATATCGTATCGAAAGCTTTATCCGAATTTCATCAAACTTGGAACTTGCCTTCATATTATATCTAGTTGTTTCCCGAAGCTTCTGGTTGAAATCGGGAATTCGTATATCCATATGTATAGAGGCGCTATGCATATACAATAGTTCTGTTTATATGTATAGTTATAAAGTACTTATAGTTCTTTTAACCAACAGTGAGTTTCATAAATGAAAGTAAAAGAAAGTACTGTGAGGCCTCGTAGCAGATATTTTGTAGAGCGTTAAATTTTTAATAAGAATATATTTTGTACGTTCTAAAATATTGTTCCAGACGTGAGCTATAAAATTCCAAAGTGCAAGAGAATGTTTTTACCATATTATTTAAACGGAAAATGCAAATTTGCGATGTGATGTGGCACTTCTTAATATAATTATTAAGAGCTCAAACTTTCACAGTATTCTTTTTTCGTCATTTCAAACATTTTCGAATTAATTAAGGAAAAAAAAATTTTAACAGTCTAGCTAATAAATACAGCAAGCCTAATGAAAAGTAGCTAATAATAATTTTTTGTTATAATTAAATTAGAATTACCCAAAATTACCATAAATGGTTTATTGCCTTTAGTTATTACACCATCGTATATCGGACCAAAGTGTAGGTATATACATATATAGTAAAAAATACTCATATGACCTAATTCCTATATGACTCTAACTATCTGTAAATTGTCCACACTCTTTCTCGTAACACCCTGGATATTGAAAAATATTTTCGGTTTTTAAAAGAAATTTTTGACAAGCAATTACTTAAATCCCCAATTATATAAACCGAAAAAGAAAGTTTCGTTAATACATACAGACGGTTGAAATATTTATTTTTTGTTAAATGCTATCCCCCTATTAGAATCATGGGACGATTTTCCATTTTAGAAAGATTAAACATGCCTGCAACATAAAAGCGGTTTCTCGTTCGTTTTTCCTAGATTCGATGATTTCAAATTCAAGTCAACGAAAATCAAATAGAAAAGAGATTTTCTTCAACCAACTTTTCTATTGGTTTTTCGTCATCCACTCACCCGCATGCTGTTTCTTTTTACGTTTCACAGCCGCTGAAATCAATGCTGTTAAATCATCTTCACGACACCCGGCACGGAGGGCGTCCCGTAACGATATTTCCGTGTTGCCGAAAAGACAAACTTTCAACGACCCGTCCGCGGTGATCCGTAACCGATTGCAACCACCACAAAAATGTTCGCTCATCGACGTGATAAAGCCGACTTGACCGATATAACCCGGAACCTTATAAGCCTTAGCCGTATCGTTACGTGCATTATTCAAAGCTTGAAAATTCGGCCAACGAGAACGAATAATTTTAAGCATTTCGACCAAAGGAACCATTTTTTTATCATTCCACTGATTTCCCGAAAACGGCATATATTCGATGAATCTAACATCAACATTTTTCGTCTTAGTCATTTCTACAAAATCGCAAATTTCGTCATCATTCTGACCACGCATTACGACGCAATTTATTTTAACCGGATTGTAACCGAATTGCAACGCTAAATCGATCCCATACATTACCCGATCCCAACCCTTTCGTCTTGTGAAATTAATAAATCGTTCGGGACGTAACGTATCGAGACTAATATTGATCAAGTCAAGACCCGCTCTCTGGTACGACACTAAATTTCTAGTTAATACTAATCCGTTTGTGGTCATGGCTAATTGTTTTAATCCTTCGATTTTTTTTAGAGAAGCTTTAAGAGATTGAAATAAGAAAAAAAAAAGAATAAAAATCAAGCTTAAAGCAAACAAACTTTATCGTTATCATAACAGAATCAGTGGCGTAGCAAAATGCCGTCAAAATGTCGATTTTGACTGGCTTACAATGGTTTTAAAAGTTTGTAGAAGGTTCAGCAATCGAAGTCATTCTTGAATAGCCCAGAGGTTTGATTGCCTATACATAGATTATAGACATTCATTCATTCTAAGTGATTCAAGTAAAAGTGATATGAGCGAGTTAAAAAGTGATAAAAAAAGGGATTTTTGTGATAAATGAAATAATTGATAGTTTTGTAAAATTCACATCGAATAAAAGAACTTTTAACGATAATCTCAATACATATTTGAGAAATCCCGTTACAATACAATTATTTTGAGCACCAAACTTGAAAAGCTCTACTATGTGCCAAAATTATATCCAACTAGCTCTACTCATGACTTCGTTCACGTCAGCTTTAGAACATTTTTATAACTCAAAATTTTACGAAAATTCTAAAGAAAATTTAAAAATCCAATCAAGAAAATTCTAAATTTCTTAAAACTTTAATAACTTTGTATTAAATGAAGATATCGGATAATTATTTTTTTAGATAAGGGCCAAATATCAAAGAAGTAAAACAAAAAAACACTTGATCAAAATTTATCCAGTAGTTATTGCGTTATTAGCGCACAACGGGTGACCGCTATCATTTTTTTTTATATAGATATCTTTTCTTGAATATTCTAGAAATTGTATAGGCTCTTATATAGATTGACGGAGTACACATATCCACTATATGGTTCACTTCTAAATTATCTTATCTACAAAAGACTAAGATCAAATTGAAAACCATTAACGAGCTGGAGGAAGTTTACCAGGATGGTGTTCCACTGAGAAGTTCATAATAAAACTATTTGAAGTTCGTACAACCTATAGACCAGAGGTAAAGCCTTTGAAAATGGTAAAAATTGAAAATAAATTATAGTAGGATGAAACCCATTAGAAAAGGAAGAGAATATAACAAAAATGGAAGGAAAAATAAATTACGGATGATTTGAGGTGAGGAAGTGGAAAAGAGGGGTGTTTTTAAGGGTAGAAACGGTTTATCTAGATTTCCGACAAAACTACAAGTCCTATGGAAAAAAGTTAAATGGCAAAGTTATAGGTTATAAGAAGATCTACAACTTTTGTGCTGACACCTTTCTCGCATTACCTCAAAATTTATGTGAAAAATTCCAATAACAAAGTTTTTTATTTTTATCTTTTAGAAAAAAAAATTCATAAAATTTGGTAAAAACTTACCTCTTAATGTCCCAAATACACTATAATTTTTTTGATTTAAAATATTAATTTTTTTACCTTATAATGACGATACCTTATATTCGAAAAAGCACCCTAATTTTCAATCGAAAATTCTCACGTCAAAATAGCTATTTTTTTAAAAAAGTCTGTAGGCTTTTTGTTCATTGAAACCTCTACTATCTGATGGTGCAAAAAAATATACATTACAATGTTAAATATTTCCAGAAAATGCAATAATTAAATAATTCTAATTTTCAGGTCTTAATAGTTTAATATTTTAAACAATTCTCAGGTGAATAGACCAGTTTTATATTTTAACAAATTATTTTCTTTTTACACTACGTTTCGTCGGTGTTATTCCGACTTTATCAGGTATCTTGAAAATTGTTATACCAAATATAATTGGAATAAATTTAACAATATATTGTTAAAAAATTAATAATAATATAAATTTATATTCAAATTATATTTTTATTATATTTGGTATAACAATTCAAATAATCAAAATAAGGTGAAAAATTAAATATTTTAAATCAAAAAAATTATACTGTGTTTGGGGCATAAAAAGTTTTTATCAAATTTCATGAAAAAAAAAAATTCTTTCTAAAGATAAAAATAAAAAACCAAAAACTTTGTTATTGGAATTTTTCACATAAATTTTGAGGTAATGTGAAAAAGGTGTCATCACAAAAGTTGTAGATCTTCTTATAACCTATAACTTTGCTATTTAACTTTTTTCCATAGGACTTGTAGTTTTGTCGGAAATCGAGATAAACCGTTTCTACCCTTAAAAACACCCCCCTTTTCCACTTCTCCACCTCAGATCAACCGTAATTTATTTTTCCTTCCATTTTTGTTATATTCTCTTCCTTTCCGAATGGGTTCCATCCTACTATAATTTTTTTGTGTTCAAAAATTAACGGACCTGGTCTACTATGGAACTCCATAATATCAGATGTGCGTATAGTTATTAATAGCTAATTAAAAGACACTTTTTCAAAACTTTTTCGATATTGAACTAGGGGGGTAGGACAAAAGGCTTTGAAACCCTGATACCGGTTAAATTCGCTACACCACTGAACCGAATTAAACTATTTACCAATTATATCGACAATGTCTTTTCGAACTGTTGGCTCGCCTCCGGTTAATCGAATTTTCGTCACTCCTTCCTTAACAAATAACCGAGCTAAATACACAATTTCGTCTGTCGTCAAAAGTTTTTGTTTGGACGTTAACTGAACTCCGTTTTCAGGCATACAATATTTACCTTGAAAGTCCAAATAAATATATCAAACATACAACATATTAACACCTTATCGAACATATATTTACATCTTAAATTACAACGTTCGGTTAATGAAATCCGCAAATAGTCGTGGAAACGTCCAAAAGTATCAGTCAGCGGTGATTCTTGCTTTGCCAGCTCTTCACTTGGCAATATCTTCAAAAACCCTAAAGTTTTAAAAAAAGAAAATGTAAACTATTTTTTTTTTACCTTAGGAATTTGGCTGGATGAGTTTTGTAATGATTTACTCAACGAATAGTTACAATATAACAATCGAAATGGACTTATTCTTCTTGACATATTAAACATATTTATTTTCCCCGACATATCAATTATTAAGGTCCTAGTTCGTAGAAATAATTAGGCCAATTGATTCGAAATGCAATAACCAAAATATTCAATTACGACGAATTGAAGAAACTTGTTCAATCAAATATTTTCTTAACTAACGCAACTCATATTTGACCTTCGTAGTAATTGTGCAATTAATGTTTGCAATTATAAATTTTTTGTAAGGTATTTTAGAAATTAATGTTAAAAAATGAAAAAAAGTATTACATTTCGATAAGAAAGATATGAAACACAATGTACATCGTATCAAGTTCCTGATAATGTTTTTCGTTAAGGAATGTATTGGAAATAGGTTTTGACAAGTTAATATATTTTATCAATGAAAATTGTTATCAAAAATAATTCAAGTTCATTTTAAACTGATTGAAACGAGCTTGAACAAGTTGCGAATTTCTTAAGTTAACACTACTTAAATGTATACTTTTTATTAAAACTTGGAAAATAAAACACAATAAAACAGATTAACTAAACAAACTTTTCACCACAAAAATGTACTTTAATCAGTATAGAAACAATTACTCATCCATCAAATGTAAGAATTAATAATTACTGTTTTTTATTGAATTTTCATTTGCTTTTCCTTCAAAAATTTGTTATGAATTTTCATTTTAAAATTTGAATAATGTTAAGAGTTTTAGTTTCTTTCGTTTTTTTAGTTGGTTACAAAAATTAAATCTAAGGTTGGTTGTACTGGAATGTGATGAACATAAGATCAAGTGCGCATGCTTTAAAAAAGATTCTTGTTCAATTGAATTCATTTTGCATTGGTTAAGCTATACACGTTTCGTGTCAAAAGACTTAAAAGTAAGTAATTATTTTTATTTAAAACCCAAAAATATTGACAGATTTCAATTTAATAAATAATTTAAAATCATTTCAAATAATTTTTCCCAAAAGTCTGTCATGTTTTCTTTGGATGGTTGAAGATTTGCGTTGACGAAATCGAATACAGCATGTCTTCAATCTATTATAATATAATATGTATGGAGAGTGAATAATATAAGTTGTATTTGTATTTTTTATTTTAGAATGCGTTACGTGGCTGCTTACCTTTTAGTTGCTCTTGGTGGCAAGGAAAACCCAACAGCAGCTGAAATTGAAAAAGTCTTAAGTTCCGTGGGAATTGAAGCCGACAACGAGAAATTGAGCAAAGTTATCAACGAACTTAAAGGCAAAAATGTTGAAGAATTGATTGCCCAAGGTAAAACTTTGACAAATGCATTAATTTCAGTAAATTCATTGTATTAAATGATGTTATTATAATTACCATCTTTCGACTGAATAGCCTTGACGCTAATTTTTTATTCTGATGCATTTAGACGAGAGAATGGTTACGTTTTTAGTAATTGTTGGGGTGTTAATGTTGAATTTTTAATTTTAGGTCGTGAAAAACTTAGCTCAATGCCCGCCGGAGGTGGAGCTGCAGCTCCCGCTGCTGCTGGTGCCGCCGCTCCAGCTGCTGCTGAAGCCAAGAAAGGTTTGTATTTCCCTTGAAGAAGAATACAGTGAGACGAATTTGTACATTTTCAATGTTAACCGATGAGTTCTCGAAAGGTTCCAAATCAACTATTCGTAGTAGAAACGATTTGAAAAGTAAAGCCTGCAAAGTACAAACTACTTTATTTAATATCTTTTCCACAAGTATTTTGAAATTTGGCTAATCGTAGTTGTATCTACTAAATAACTATTCATAACTCACCATACAAGTGGTAGAACTGAACCTTCTTAAAAAAAAAAGGTCTCTAAAGTCGGCTTACGGACGATAGTTTTACGTGATAACGTCATAAAGAATACTTAATTGATGAACAATTGCGTAATTTTATGAATTGAATTAATATTACTAAATTATCATTATTTTGTGTAATAAAAAGAAAGAGTTAATTGAAAATTAGCAACTTTTTGAAAATGAAATCAGACTACAAATTATGAAGGAAATCAATAAAATCCTATTAAATTGTAGAAAAATCCCAAAACACGTTGTCTCGGATTCAAAAATAATATCGTGCCTCTATCACTTGTATTGCGTTCTTACTTGCACGCACAAGCTCAAACAGAACGTGACACTTTTTCATGCAGGCTACCCAGTTTTCATTAATTTATAAGACGTTATCACGTCAATAAAGAATATGGGATAATTAAGTGTGATGTAATTTAATTGTAATTAATTTTAATGTAATTTTTTTATTTACACTTTTATTGGTTCTCGTTTTTCCCGGAAATTGTATCTTATCTCTTAAGGTGACGGAATATTCCGAATCTGATGCATTCCTGAAATTTAACTCTCAATTACCGTCCATCAATAGTTTCATTTCAAAAAATGTTAACCCGCTGCATTTTAAAAAGTTTTTCAATGACAACGAAACAATCACTTTCTGTAACACTAGAAAAATAGGGTCAACATATAGATTCATAATAAGTTCAAAAATGCACATTTATGCCTTTTATAAACTCAAAAAAATAAAGGTTAAATTAAATTTAGGTTTTGGATCGCATAGTTATTATTTGTCCATTGTAATATGTACAAAATGCGTAATAAATGTTATCTTCTTTCAATTGAACATGACTTACATTGTTCAATTGGACTAAACTCAATAATAGTGAACTCTAAAGGTTTGTTTCTAATGAAAATAAAATCGTACAGTTACGATACAAGTTCTATGCAGTATACAAATATGGAAACTGGTTATTACGCATCATTTGTACCGTAAATGTACAGTTTCATTTTAATCTGGAACAAACCTTAAGATATTTAAACGAGAATAAAACTGATAAGTAAAGTAAATTGTACATTCTAAGTCACAAAGAATGGGCAAAATAAAATTACGATAACTTGATTTTATTTTTTAAATTAACTTTTTGTTGTTAAGTAAATAATATATGTGGAAACTACTCGAGGTCCAATAAAAATATTTTAAACAGTATTAAATCAAACCTAAGATAATTCAATTGAAAAATACGTCCATCTTAGAGCTGCCAGTTCAAGTCTTCGATGTGACCCATTTCCTTTAATTAAGTTATATCATGATGATCATTTTCTCACCATCTTTCGACTGATCAATTGTGATGGTTCAAACATATCTGATGCCACCATTTCCCAATACACCTTATATTCGTCGAGTTCTTTCTCATATTCTAATATTTGTCTTTTTTTTTTCTTTTGCAGAAACTAAGAAAGAAGAGAAGAAAGTCGAGTCCGAATCAGAAGATGATGACATGGGCTTCGCTTTGTTCGACTAATAATGTACAAAAATGGACATTGTCATAATATTTTTGATATTGTTAAAAATATCAAATGAATAAATAAAAAAGTTTTTTTTACTTTACTCTGTGTTATCTTTTTAATCTTGTTTAAAATAATTGGAGCAGAATAATTGCCCTTTTTGAGAGTTTGTTATTTTATTAAAACTTGGACAAGAATAACGTATAAATTAGATAAATAGGAGCAATGAAAATATCTTGTTTAAAGAGTATAGGTGAAATTTTTAATTGATGATTAATCGAATTGATTTTTCGTAATAGAAATTGTCGGGTCGACTATCGATGTATTAACGCTTGAGAAGTCTACGACTTTAGTCGACTTTGATTGCATTGGTCGTGTTGGCTTTCATTCATATTTAATTTAACACGACAGAATTATTAACGACTAAGTCGAAACAATAGTTACAGCGGTTTCTTCAAGTTGGTATTTGTTTTTTTATGGGTCACTTTTAATGTCAATATTAGTATTCGTGGCATCCGCTGTAATAAATAGTTCACGTAATTGTGAAGTTTAATCGATCGCATGTGTTTAATTATAAATTAAATTTTAATATTATTAGTTTCCTTTTGTGTTTAATCGCAAAACACCATTTTAATTGATTAGATTTCAAATTGTTTGATTTATAATTTTTAAATAAAAAAAGAAGATAATCGGTGTCGGCGTTTGGAACTAAATTTTGTCGGCCATGTTGGGTGTCGAACGGCTACGTTAGAAGATAGCGAACCTGTCATTGTCAAGTAATGACGAGTTATTAACGAACTATTCGTCATCAGAGCTGTTTTTCACATCGAACAACCAAATACGTGCTTGTTATTCCGACTGGTGATTTAGACATTAAATAATTTAGGCGGTCCGGGCGGAAAAATCCATCATCATGACCACGCAAATATTACCGATACGCTTCCAAGAACATTTACAGGTAACAGGATATTACACGTATTACAAACGCCCCTTTACAAGCGTGGATTTAATCCGGTTCGTTTTTCCATATGGGTGATTAAATTGTTTAATCGATTTTTTAGTTAACCAATGTTGGAATTGCTCCAGCCAATGTCTCGTTCAATACGCTCACGATGGAGTCGGACAAGTTCATATGTGTCCGGGAGAAGGTCGGCGAAACGGCCCAGGTAGTGATCATCGATATGAACGATCCGACGAATCCGATTCGCCGTCCCATCAGCGCCGATTCGGCGATCATGAACCCGGCGTCGAAGGTGATCGCGCTGAAAGGCAAGGCTGGGGTTGAGGCGCAGAAGACGCTTCAGATATTCAACATCGAAATGAAATCGAAAATGAAGGCCCACACAATGACCGAGGATGTCGTCTTCTGGAAGTGGATCTCGTTGAACACGTTAGCTCTCGTCACAGAAAATTTCGTTTATCATTGGAGCATGGAAGGCGACTCGACTCCTGTGAAAATGTTCGATCGACATTCATCGTTAACGGGATGCCAAATTATCAACTATCGAACAGATCCTAAACAATCATGGCTTTTACTAGTCGGTTAGTGCAATTGCTTTTTATCGCTATTTTTGGAAACTTGCAGCAATTCCAATTGATTTCAGGCGCTTTGCCAAAATCTGTTCTTACGATACAATGACTATTGTGTTAAAAACAAAATCAATTACAATGCAACTTTGAAATTTCAATCAGTATTTAACTCAGAAATTTTAGTCCCATTTACAATGAACTTCGAAAATCAACGCCCCTTAAATAACGTATCGAGTAACATTTCTTCCATTTTTGTTTTTTTTTTCATTAAAAACGTTAAATTTGTAGTCACAATTTTTATCTAATCGTGAGAAAACATGGATTCACAAATATTTTAATAAATTTGATAGGTCTTAAATAGTTTCATTTAGTAGAAAAAGATAAAATGATGAATATACAGCCGCGGACATATTTATAAGACACTTTTGTCCATTTGCTAATTGGGGGAAGTAGCTTTTTGAGGAATAGTATGAACAACATTATTGCATTAAATTAACTTCATTATCAAAATATTAAACATACAGTTTAGTATTTGATGGATCCACCCATAGCTTTAATAACTGTTTTGATTCTATTCGGCATACTGGATACCAATTTTCGACAAAGGGCTTGCAAAATACTACTCGATTCTTTCAAAATCGTTTGTTTTAATGTTTCTTTTGAAGATATTTTATTCTTAGCAACGTTTTCTTAAAACATAGACCAGCGGTCGGGGAACCGGGGTAAATTACCCCAAATGGGGTAAAAATGAAATTTTTGGGGGTAGTAAGGAAATTTGTTGGCATAGCTATCTTATAAACGTGTTAGTATTTCCGAATATTTTATTAAAATTGTTTTATTTAGTTTTGTGTAAAACTTTGCAGTGTTAAGAAGGGCACATTCAGTCAATGAATAAAAATCGGGTAAACGAACAATGACTATAATTTCTTTTGTAAATTATAATTTATTTTTATATTGCTTGTCTCTTTTTCAAAATTAGAGGGGTAATATCGACTTACGTAAAAATATTTTGGGGTAATGGCAAAAAAAGTACTCCGACCGCTGACATAGACCATACATTTTCAATTGGTGAAAAATAAGAGGTTGCGGGGGCCAATGAAAAATCCTAACATTATTTTTTGTTAGCCACTGCTTTGTCGTCTTTGCAGTGTAGCAAGGAGCATTATTCTGCAGAAAATAACATTTAGCTTCCTCGTCTTCAAATAATTTTAAAATTGACGGCTCCAGAACTTCATCTAACATAGCAGTATATGAGCCGCTCAGTGCACACATCGATTAACTCCGTAATGCAAAAAGTTGAGTAAATTGATAAAATGGACTTCTGAAATACATTGTCTCTTATGGAAAAACTAAAAAGCAAATTGTCATTTAGATTTAGAGCTGTTATTACTTATTATTAGAAACATTTATTTCGGATATATAAAGTTAGGAGTCAACCAAGTGTTTTGACATGAAAATTTGTAAAAGTTGAAAACGTGGAGTTAATCGATATGTGCACTGGCCGGCTCATATGTTGTAACATTCATCCGCCCCATGCATAAATACACTTCTCCGACGCCTCTGGAGGACATACATCCTCAAATCATGATGCCGTATTTGACAGTAGGTACTAGGTAGTATATAGTCAGCGTGATATTCTTCTATCTTCCTCTTTTTTTTTTCTTTTTTCCCCTTAGCAGAAAGCTAGGTTAGGGCTCGTTCCCCCTACACTGCAGCCTAAGGCTTATTATACTCCTGTTCTGCTCATTTATCTCTGCTGTGCAAGAATCCTTGCTTATTCCAGGTTCAGCATTCTGCCTAGCAGAAGCAGTCCCTGTACTAAGCTCGCGCGATTTGAGCCTGTTTGGGCGTCATCTATCCCATACAGGTATCGCCACTTTGTGAGGGCTTTGCAGTCAAAAATGACATGGGTCGCGTTTTCCTCCCCATCCCCAGACAATCTGCAATTGAGGTCTCGTTGAGACATCCCAATAGTCTGCAAATGCTTCCTCAGTCAACAGTGTCCGGTTATCAGTCCTGTTATTGTCCTGAGTTGGTTCCTTCCCAGCCGTAAACATTCTTCCTCTTACGACTTACGCACATACCTCCTTCATCCAGATTGCTTAAATATCTAACAAATAAAAGAAAAAAATGGCCATTTTTGGAATAAGCCATTTCGTTAATAATGCATTATTTTTAAAATTTAATATGTTATTGGAAAATATTTAAAAATGGCTTCTCTCTATTTTCATTTAACCAAATGACTTTCATCCAATTGTCCTCGTCCAACTTTCATATTTTTTGCCCACTTAAAAAGAATTTTCTTCTGTCTCTCAGATAAAAGGGGCTTATGCCAAGCCCTTCTACCGTGTAAATTACGTTCGCATAAACGCCTTCGCACTGTTCTTGCTGATATTTCAACACCGTATGCATTAAATAGCTCTTTAGCGAGGTCCGTCGCGATTTTTGCGATTTCTTATACTTAGAGATGCGATTACCCTCTCAATTTTTTTAGGGGTAGTTTTGCGTTTTCGCCTACTTTGTTTTTAGTATTCATATGACCCTGAATAGCATTTCGAACGGCATATCTTGAATTTTTCATTTTCCTCGAAATCTTACTTTAATTTTCACCTTGTGAAAATAACAAATTAATGTTTGCTGAATCAACAGCAGATATCTGCGGCTTTTTTGGAATAATAAATATTACACACTACGAACACACAAATTTAAAAAAATGCAAGGCTATTTTATTATTCCAAAAAATTATTTATATATATAAATATACTATACACTTCGAAAGCTGAATTTGCGATAAGATAAAATCGACAATCACTGGTTTGCACCCCATTACCTCTTAGGCTCATTATCTCTTAAGATCTTCAAGATGCGCAGGTTTAATTAAACTTGGAATCTATATATCTGAACCCTAAGCGCTTCCAAAGGTTAAAGAGAGAAATATTATTCAAGTGTCTTATAAATATGTCCGAGCCTGTATACAGTGAAAAATGAAAATCATGACTCAGAAGGGACTGAAATATTTTTTCACATT